>UFQX01000443.1:538015-707092 GCA_900497675.1 Arapaima gigas
TTTTTTTTTTTTTTTTTTTCTTCTTTCCATTTAGCCTTTGTTTGGGACTTCAGTTTAATACATCTCACTGTGGGTAGAAGCCATATGGAAGTTTATTCAGCACAGAACAAATACAAAACAGTTGATCTTCATCCCACTTAAAAAAGCAGTTTTTAACTGGGCCATACTCATCTAATGGAGGAAGCAACAGAACTGTATCTATGTAGGAATGGCCATCCATCCAACATCTCTCAAGCAAGGAATGAAATCATTCATGAGCTCAAACAGAACCCCAGGACAACTTCCAGGAAATTGCAAGTTTTTCATGCCTTAGTTCGACAGTCTTCATAACTCAGTAATAAAAATAATAATACACTGTATGAAAATGGGACATGCAAAAAAACACTAAAGCTCAACTGCGGTTTGACAAAAAGCACCTGGATGTCTATCAAGTCTTCTGGATAAATGTTCTGTTGGTTGATTCATCGAAAGTAGGACTTTTTAGATGTTATGGGCTTTGTTAGATCTGAAGAAATCCAAATACATGTATCTCTTGAGATATAAGTCTTAGATTTACAAATTTTCACATATATGAGTGAAATTTTTTAATACCTTTTACCAAGTTACAATTTTTCACAATTAAAAGTATAGGAGCTGAGCTTCAGAGAATTTTCAAAGTTCACATCATAATGGTAATTATGTCTCTAACTTGTGAGATTTCCCCTTATGAGCCAGTTATCCAAGACTGCAATAGAATTTTATGTAGGGGGATATCTGTATTGCATTTCAGAGAACCTTCTACCAACACTGAAGCATGGTGATGGTAATGTGATGGCCACCTCACAGCACCTGGGGTGTTTGGGTGTGTGCCCTAATTAGGCTCAGGCAACATGGAGTTATTAGACATGGATATTCTCCACATATCTCTGCGAGTTTCCTCCCATCAACCAAAGACATGTTTTTCAGGTTAATTAGTCATAAAGCGTGTGTATGTGTGTGTGTGTATTGATAAAGGGTAGATTCCTAGAGGACCTGAGCATCTTAGTATTACTGAAAGAACCATGAATTCCTCTTTGCATCTGAAAATCTGAAAAAGGACAATTTCAGACCAGTCCGTGAGGATCAGTTCATGATGTGACACAGAAAAGCAGCTGGGTCAACGATCCCAAACATACAAGCAAGTCAACAACAGAATGATTAATTCACACAAACACTTGCACACTACTGACAATTCAGTTCAAGTTCAGTTCAACTGAAAAACATGCCTTTGGACTGTGAGAAAAAAACTGGAGCACCCAGAGGAAACCCAAAGAGGAAACTTTTGGTAGTTTACCTAAACTAAATGATTTTACAAGCTGTAGTTTTAATGATTATAAATTGACAGTCATTGCTTAACATCAACTGGTGATATTGCAACCAATGGAGAGCATAGAGCAAATACTTTATTTACAGTGAAGAAACACTCACCAGTACATGAAACGCATGGGAAAAAGTCACATGATTGGAGACTTTTTTTGCTTTTTTTGCTGTCCCTTCATCCCCTTAGTCTGCATCTCTGCCAGGCTGTTAAAAACATGAACCAGACATGAACTTAATATGGATCTGAGGCATACTGTTCTAAATTCCAAAAGAAATTTCTGAGAAACGGCACACCCTTGCTACTGGCTTACATTTGTATTCTCGACATAGAGACACCAGGGCAAAAAGGCAGTGAATGTGTAACGCTAGAAGTGCATGGTGATGTTTATGCTTGTGAACAGATCTGAGACACTCTGGACTCTTATCTTTTCTCCCAATGTCCAAAACCAGGAGACTGAAGATTCAAAGATATTGACCATCTCATTATGCGTATCAAAAAGGGTGCAAGGTGATGTAATGTTTAGCTCCATCGGTTGCAGAAGACAATACAGATGTAAATGAGAATAGATTTCATACTGTACAGTGTGCTACTGCTGTGCCAAAACAAATGTAAACCTGCAGACGCAGTGAGGACCTTTGGGAGATGTGTGAAAGTGGAGTTAGACTGTGAATACATGGTGAGAGTGGAGTCTGTCTGGGATGTGTTGTGTCTCACTTTCTAAGCTCAGCATGTGGCGGTGGGCCAGGTTCTGAGCATGGTCTGCCCTTGTACCCTCCATGTTATGCCCCTTTAGTAATCTTGAGGTTACAAGTTGTGCTAGACTCCCTTAACACCCCAGTGGCATCCAGATCTATCGTCAGCGTTAGAAAATTTAAACACATCAAACTTTCTTTGATTTCACCATGTATGGATTTTTATAAACTATATGGGACTGTGTATACACTATTTAATAAATCTTGCACAATTATTGCTTTAGTTGGGGAATAAACCACTCCTAAGAGGAATAGCTGCTGGCATCCTTCAACACTGAGTCCAGGAGACAGGAGACACACTAATGGCTTTTGTCTCTCTGTGCTGTTGAACAGATTCCTCATGCTGTCACCATGCTGCAGAGTTCTCACCATGTAGGGAAGCCTGCAATCAGGTAAGATGTCACCAAGCACAGATGGATTTTCTCTGAGATCCACATTGCTTTGCATTAAGAAGAATGAGAGCTTATTATAAGTTTGAAAAATTGCCAGATTTATGTTGTTTTATCAACCCCTGCACTGTTACGCTCACATCTGCCATTATCTGTTCTATTGTATGTCATATAATTTGGTGATGAATAGTATGGTGAAGAGTAACTGATGAAAATTGAAGATTTTTGGTACACAGTGTTATTACAATATGAAATGAAGTGGCTCTGCAGTGGTTATGGAGGCAAGTGCTCAGTGACTAATCTGTTGTGTGGATGAAATTCAAGTGACTCCCAATCTGTGAAAGGATTCTGTAACCACTGAAAAATGTCTGAAATGGACATGAGATGAACTGTGGTGGCATGAATTGTGCCCAATTTCGGTTGCCCAGGATAGTTTAGCTGAAATGAAATTGCTTCACTGTTCTTTTGCCCCTTTGGAAGTTGAATGATTATGACAAGATCACATTTAATGCAAATTGTGCATCTGGCCAAAAACATGCCTGCCTTTCCATCTCTCTGTCTCATACGGTCTCCTTTCTCTTTTTCCCTCCCTGTCTTTCAGTCTCTCTGTTAATGCACCGGAAAACCTCCACAGATGCTTTTCCATCTATCCAACTCTTTTCACACAAATGATGAGAAACAAGCATGAAAGGCAGTTGCTCGGAAATTGCCACCCCTGGCACCCCCTGGGCTGTGGTGGTAGGGTAGATTGGAGATGTGAGCGCACCCCTTAACAGCTTTCTTGTCCCCCTTACAGCACCTGCCAAAAGGCCAGAGAAGCCAGAGAATAACGTTTGTCTTGTTAGTGTCTCCAGAGGCTCAAGTGCTCACTGTAAAGGAAGGGGACTAGATGTGCCGCAGGGTTGTGCACAGTCACTTTTTTATCCCTTCATCCAAATGGACCATTTCGCTCGTGCAGACGGCTCTTTCTTTGATGAGATGAGGTCTGCTCCCCTGAATGGAAAAGCCTATTCATCTCTCCTTTGGCACTACGTGCTTACTCTCTTTTCTGTACCAAACCGACGAAAAATAGCCAGGACTGGTCATTATTGTTCACTGCCAAGGGTTTTTTTTCCAAAAATATCTTTGACTGACTTCCAAGAGTTGGCTTTTAAGGAGGATCTTTTACACTGCGTGAGTAAGAACCCATATGGAGTCACAGTGCAGGATTTCTGTTAATTCATAATAGTACCTTAAAGGCTGGGCTTTGGTGTGCACTGTAGAGGGGAGGTCATGTACAAGGCCTTCAGCTCAAAGGTGATGATTATTTACCACCTGTTGAATGGAGGTAGCACTTACTGTGTCCTTCTGTGTTTTGTCTGGCCTGTGCTGGCATGGCTTTGGCGAACGTGAGTCATCACTGCACTATTTATTGGATGTGATCTGACAAGATTGGTGCACAAACTGCCAAACTGCACTCTCTATAAACACAATAGAGCAAAAGATAAAAGTTTGAATAAAGTTGCTGGAAACTTGTTTTTTTTTTCACAAGGCATTCAGCTAATTGTGATCAGGAAACCAATCCATCTCTTCCCAATTCTTCCGTGGCACTTCAAAAAGATGTCAAACACTCGCGAGTTGCTCTGCTTTTACTCTTTTGCCCAGTTTGTCAGACTAAGCATTCAAACTTTATTCAACCTGTACAGCGGTACTGTAAGTTCTTGTTACACAGGGGTTTTTAGCTTCTTTTGTGTGTATTTATGAATAGTGTAATCATCATGAATTCCTTCAGGCTCCATGTCAAGTAATGATCATTTAAAGCTTTGAATAGGTACTCCTTTGGACATCTGCCACAAGGCTGTTCTGCAGCTGCTCCCTGCAGTAGGACCTGGATGGATATCGACATAGCATAGCATGTTGTATAGCATGAATAGAAATATACCAGCATGCTGAGAGAACTTACAGAAAACATGTATTAGAACAATACCAGAGAAAAGGATTCTACCTTCCACATTGTTTTGACCATTTCTTTTTTAGGAAGTGTCATTCCTCAGGTACAGTAAACTGACTCACTGCTGCATATGTCATAAACATCCAAGTAAATGGAGGGTATTAAGCTCTCACAGCCTGGGTAAGAGAGGGCAGTCTCATCGTGTGCAGACTGACACATCAGATGTTGCTTGTCATCTCCAGGTGTCAAGCTGTAAACTGAAGAGCTTATTTGTTTTTAATTATCCCACAAGACAGATAATGGGTACAGTGTAAACACAGTGTTTCTGTCGGCGTGAAGACAGTTTAGACTCCAAGTCCTACTCTAGCCTTCAGGGCCTTATTCCAGGAACTAATCTCATACTGAGTCTTTGCACTGCTTGGCTCTTGCCAGAAAGACGGAGCTGAGCGTTGTCTTTATAGTCAATCTCGCACAGATACTGATAGAAAATGTTGAGCTATCATACACTGTTATAGTGATGTACACATAAGGATAGAGGCTCCTTTTCAGCTCCTCCTCAGTAGTTTTTTCTTGTGTTTTTTTTGTAGCTCTTCACCATAAAAAGTGAATCCCGACTGAAGCACCTACTTCAGCGATTACCTGGTTACTGCCCAGAGTATATGGTAAGCACTGATCCCATGTAGTATTCTCTAACTTTGAAGCTGTATAATCCATTCTAAAAACAGTTATAACCTTTACGTATTTCAATGGCAGAGAGAGCCGATATGTTTTATGTGTGGTATGTGTGCAGTTGTCAGTGCCCTTTATTTGCATAGCTGAAGCTTTTATCCATACAGCTGGATTTGGCACATAAGCAAATCAGATATAATGATGTGCAAAAGAGTGTACAGCGGAGGGGACTTCAACCTGCAGCCTTCCTGTTACACCCATGTTTTAACCACTATGGTACCTGCTCATTACACATGGACTCTTGAAATCATTTACCACTAATTATAAACCTATTACTGTGTGATCTTTTTCATTTAAAATGGTAACGTTCAATTAGACTCAGCCTGTAATTAGCAAGCAAATCAATGGTTGTGTTTTATTTGGCCCATGTCCTGTTGATTTAATTTGCTGAAACAGATTTTGGAGTGGAAAAAAATGTTTTAGCAAAATCTGAGGATCCTTGAGATCCTTAACTCCTTCCTTTCTAACAGTGAGAGCAGCTCGGCACCTCATTACCTTGTAATGAGGTTTTTGGAAAGTAATTCAACTTCATTGTGCCTGGATTTTAGAGTGTTCCAATAACACGTACACTTTATGGAAATTTCCAGTGTTTTTCTTGTGCACACAGGTGATGATGAGAGTCTTTGACCGCCGCTCATCTGTTATAGCGCCAGATGGCCCCTGCAATGATGTTTCAAATGAATTTCTAATTAGTTTGAGTCCATGTTGTTAATTATCAGGTTTGTTGGGCTAAAAGCATATACATTTTGGGACAAAAATGGTGCCCGTGGCATTTCATTCATTTCTCTGTTAACTTCTTCCCTTCTCTGTTCTGTTTCATCACATGATATTTGTTTGAGGAACTGGCAGTGTATAAGCCACAATATGTACATGGATTATTGTAGATGACTTGTGTATATTTTACATTAGTACTGTAGTCAGTGTTGCACTGACAGTTATTACTGTGACTTCAAGTAACTTATATAGCAGGCTGTTTACAGCACTGTGAAACATCCATCTCCTCAGGCCTTAATGCTCCGGACCACAGGATTACAAAAAAGAAAGGCACTAGATCCAGTCTTATTGAATCAGTTTGGTCCCTGTTTTCTGAACTGAAATGTGCTTTTTGTCTCAGTGAAGTTTTCTTCACTAAATATTGTGTGAGATCCTGAGCAAAAAGTGACTGAAAGAAATTACTATTGATGTCCTGATATAAACCATGTCAAAAAAAATTAAATGGATTGAGATGATCCGCAGAAATGTGCTCTAAATACATACACAACAGTTGAATATGGATTAAAATATTGCTTTAACTCTTTATAGAATGAACTTTGGATCTGCATCAATTCTACATTACCAGGTAAGGCAATTATCTATACCCAGAAAAAAACTGTCTTAATTATAGTGGTATATATAAAACATGAAATAATTATGCTTTTAAATGTCTATTAAATTTATTTTTATTGTTTTTCTAAAACTTTTTGCACTTTACCTTATTAATAGGCACAGTATGTAGCTGAAGCTCTTAAATGCTATTTATTTGTTTGTTTGTTTTAAATTTAGCAGTAATAGGCACTGATTTCTTCTGGTTTTTGTATATTGGTGTTTTAAGGACAAAATAATCCAATGTTGAAATCAAAGTCCAACGTAAGACTTCCCAGTGCTGTAATAACCTCACACTGACTTCCTTGTTGTACTACACACACATAACTGTCAATTTTGCCACAGTGATTTCTGGAACAGAAACAAATGCACTTCATTCACATCAACAGGAACTGACTAAGCTATCCCTGTCTGCGGACAGGAGTGTGCGGTGGTCTGATGGACATGAAACACTCTCGATCTCACACAGGGGCATCCAGGAAGTTGGATAGTTGGGTGGGCCTCGGCTGCTGTGAATTGGCTATCTCTGCTGACTGTCGCCGGGAATGCAAGCTGGTGAGATGCTCTGGGTTGTCTGACATCACAAAGAAACCAGCCCATTTTGAAATAGAGAGCTGTACAGTCATGCATATATGACTAAACTGCGAACACCTTCATGCTCTCTCTATTATCTCCACTAGGATTACTGACCTGTCAAATTATATGGTGCATTCAACTCTTTTTAATATATCTGAGGACAGGGTTTAAATGGGTTTAAATGCTAACTGTGTCACTGTGGGAAGGAACATGCCACTCCTGGTCCCATGTATCCCCGTGCAGACCCATCTGTTTGTAGAGCGGTGTGTCTTATTTCTACACCTATAGCTCTTAGACTGGTCTTGTATGTTTCCATGATTTTGGAAATTTGAGTGTAACATGCAAGGCTCAAACTCAAAATTGTCTTTAAATGCTGCCCCAGTTTGAAACGGATACCACCTTTAATATGCAGATGTCTCAATGGATCCATTTTGTTCTCAACCTACAGGCATCATCCAAAAATGACATCACAAAAGTATGCAAAAAAGACTCTGAGGTAAACAATTCTGACTTTTGAAATGTAGTGCTAAACTGGTGGTTGGTGTTGAACAATGCAAAGTGTCTTATGCAATGAAATTGGTTGTAACAGGTAGACCCTGGATCATGTACCAATTCTAAAAGCTTCACCCAATTTTTCCGCTCACCCTAAGTGACCTGGGGGAGCCCAAGAGTATGGCTCCCATTTTTGAGTTTATTATGATGATTCACTGTGTTAGTAGCAAAGTCAGTCTTTCCACCATGGTTAGGTTCTTATTTAATTTTGATTTCACTTCAAAAGCTGTGTATGTAAGTGTGTGTTTTGGCCCCAAACTACATCTCTCTGAAGAGTACCTCACCGTGTATATATAATATATAGGGTGGCATGGTGGTGCCTTGCACTTCCTGCAATGTGGATTTCGTAGTGGGTTCCAGTTCAGTCTTTTTGCATTTAGGATGTTGTCACCATGTTCAACTGAGTTTCTTTCCACAGTCTGAATACAAGTTTCAGGTGAACTGGTGACTCTAAACTGACTAGTGTGTGTGTGTGTGTGTGTGTGTGTGTGTGTGTGTGTGTCTGTCATTGCCCTGCAATGGATTGGCATTCGATCCAATTATATTTACAATTTCCTGTCTATTTTTAATTTAATTTTTAGAAAGGAAAAACACAGTATAAATATGTTTCCCATATTTTTTAAACCCTCAGCCCATACAACAAAAACAAGAAGAGGAAATAAAAGGATATAGTTTTTATTGTGGACAAAGTATACAATTACATCATTTTCCATCTGTTTTGAATAGGTGACAAAAAACTCAGAAGAGACCCAGACTATGTTTTTACAGTTTGAAAAAGACATTCTTATTTCCTTTAAAATGCTTATTACTTTACAGACAATCACAGATATAACCAAGGCATCTAACAATATTAAGTCATTCTTTCTGAAGTGGTAAAAAGTGGAAATGCGTATAATTTCATTTTGTGATCACTATGGGATGGAGTTCTGTGCCAGAAACTTTAAAAGCTTTGAAAGGAGCATCAGAAGAAAATGGTTGATTCCCACCATATTGGTTTATTCCTTGTATAACTCTAAGCAAAGACTCTCAGGGTCACGGAAAAATCCAGTACTCACCCTGTTGACAGACTTACTGATGTGGTATCGTACAACAAAGCGAAAGTCCAACACAAACATTCAGAGGTCTCTTGATGAATTGCATGGAGGCAGTATTTTAGTTTACCCACCACACTATTGTTCTAAATTCTCACAAACAAAATTAGCTGTTCTGTAAATATACCTTCTAAATATACTCCTTTCCCTTTCTATCCCTGAGATGTCAAGCAAAAATGAAGGAGAATATCTCAATATGTGGGTATAGATAGTTTAAAAAACTAAAACCATACAAATTATTTTAGGTTATCTCCAAAATTGCATTCTATTTAGTATTTCTATGCTATACAATTTCTGTTATAGTTATGGATTTTTAAATGAAAAATATATATTAACAGTGTTATTTTACTGATTTTGCAGAAGCCCCTTTACAACTGTGTCACCAAAAATGAAAGTAAGTTTTTTCTGGTTTTTTTTGAGATATACTGCTGTCATTTTTCTGATGAAACTGATTATTTCTGCAAATTTAGACCACAGCACGTTTCTTGAACTGCTGTGACTGAAAGTGTGTTGGATTTACCTGGTGTTGTGAACTGACTGCAAAAAAAAGCATAAAATAGCATTAATAATAACTATAATGATGCAGATTTAAGAGTAAGAAAGTAATGGGGAGACATTGGAGGAGAGGAAACAGAACTCCTAAGTCTGGTTCAGGAAAAGTTAACATCTGTGTGTTCAAGGTGGTCTACATGATAGCACAGTATGCTAAAATATTAGTGCAGTTTAAGCAGATTTTGAAAGTGTCATGTGGTCATGTGAAAACCCCTGTCGGTGCAACAGGCGAGCTTCTCTTGGCCAGGCAGTGCAAATGGCAGGAACTTACAGGTCATCAGCTTGCTAAGAAAAGGGAACGAAACAGTTCATCACACACGATGACAGCTACGCGATAGCGTGGATGGTGACACTAGCAGAGAAAAATACTGAGACCTAGGCCTAGATGTAAATGCAGTGTCTAAAGTGTAATGCCTACCACAGAGTCCATTACAATTTAAGGGCCTGTAACTGGAGTCTGATTTATTTAAACTAGAAATAACAAGAAGGTCTATATTGAGTGATTGAAGAGTACATTCTGGATTATACATATTTTTGGGTTTCAGTGAATAAACAAGCTAAACTCTTTCAAGCCTTGTAGGTAGGTAAGCTGTAAGATTTCCTAAACTTTTTATGTATGTAAATTAAAATTATTTAACTAAAGGTAATTTATAGAAGCACAATTATTTAAAAAATATATATACTGTAAAGAAAAACTACTTAATCACGGGTCTAGACTTTGTATGATAGGGATCACTATGATCTTGAAGTATGCGTAATATAGAATGTCCTGTGACAGAAGATACCCAAACATCATCAATAACTCCAGTTACTTTCAATGCTGATTAAGAATGTTACATAACTTTAACATTTAAGTCCGGCCTTTATCCACATCCCCCTCAGAGGAACCAAGGCCAAGGCCTGATATCACAAATGTGTTAATAATGGCAGGTAGCACTGTGTGTGAAACTGCGCAGCATACTAAAGTACAGAATCTTGTGAATTGAAATTAGTTTAGTAGAAAATAGATCTTTTACTATTCCTTGCATAATCAAAAATGTGCAAATACACCTAGTATTGCCTTTGTGAAAATTAATTAAATACTGAAATGTTTTAAATATTATTTGTAATTTTTTGCATATAAAACACTGAAATGCTTTCTAATGTGTGTGTTTTGGTAAGTATTTGTGTGCGTTTGTGTTTTCAAATTGTGTTTGACTCCCTGTGTTCATGCCCTACCACAACTCTACCCCCAGTGGGCTCCGGTTGCTGCAGCTATGCAGGGAGGCACACTAACTGCAGGGAATACTGCCAAGCTATCTTCCGCACAGACTCCTCCCCCAGCGTCTCCCAAATCAAAACCCTCAAAGAGTACTGCCAGAGCATCAGCCCCCAACTGATAAACTGTGTAGGAAACTACACTAAGTCCTACCCCATCAAGAGCCCTGTTGACAGTAAGTAGATACCCACATCTGTCATCAACTTGCACTACTGCACGGCTGCCAAGGTGTCACTTTAATTCACATGTTAGCATGGTGACCTCACACAGACTGATTCTTGATCTGCCCTGAAGAGTTACATCTCACAGTTCCTGCAGCTGAAATGTTATGATGTTTGGTGAGGGATCCAGAGTCTGTTACCCCACCTTACACCTGTGTCTGACAGCCTGTCTGCCATACACTTCTGTGACTTCAGAGCCATGGATTTACTAGCTGCACAGTTTACTCCACCACTTCTCCCAAAGTCTGTTCCTCCTCAATGCCTCCTGTCCTCAGGTCTGTTTTGCTGTGACCGGGCAGAGGACGCTCACTGTCAGAGTGCCTGCCGGCGCATCCTGCGCACACTGACCACAGAACAGGAGATCATTGAAGCTCTGATCTCCCAGTGCAACCGCCAGCCACTGCCCCAGGACCCGCTGTGGCAGTGCTTCTTGGGGAGCGCGCAATCACCCCGAGTCATCGACCCTGATCCCCCTTCCACTGGCAGGACAGACTGTGCCAAGCTGCATTGCTGCTCTAAAGCCAATACCTCCATGTGTAGGTCAGTGGATGCTATGTTTTCTGCCAGTTAAATACCATGAGTGTACCAGTTTACTGTGAATCACCAGTGCTGTCATTTGTTCCTATCCACAGTAAAATAAGTGATTATATACTTTATTAGTTACTTATTAAGTCAGCTTTTATTGTGTTTAAAATACAAGGCCATATATTCTTCCTGTTTTTAAAAGATTACCCTGATCTAAACATTGCTGCTTCTCTTGTTACATGGGATGATCTGTACACATGAATAGTCCATATTCAGTGACTGCATTATACAGGAAGAAGTTAACACTTTCATACATTTATTAATCTGTAACCTATTAATCATATTAACATGTAGTATGCATTAAATTGTAATTCTCTTTGTTTTTTTCCAGTTTTTGGTGTTTGAAAGTTTTACACAACACACACACACACACACTCTCACACACGAGCATGCAAACATGTTGCTGTTGTGCAGTTTGAAATACTTGTTTTGTAGTTGATTGATTCTACATTGTGTGGATATTTCTATTTTTTTAGACAAAATTTTATTTACGTGTTTTATTATTATTATAATTACAATAATAACAACAACAAAAATAATAACAATAATCGATCAATGATCTATTATTATTATTATTATTATTATTATTATTATTGCTTATGTCTGCCATTGCTGCTCTCAGTATTGTTGCTAAACTGCTTTGGCAACACATCTGTACATTGGTCATACCAATAAAACACAATTGAATTGAATTAAGGGATAAATGTATGAGTGTTCAATTCTTCTTCATTCATCTTATATATGATTGATTTCATTTGAAGAGTCAACAGTTTTCCATAGCTAGCCGGTTATTTGTCCAGTATGAGCATCTTGAACAGTTCAACAAAAGGTGTTGGCTGTCTTGTCCCTTACATCTGAGGTCCTGACAAGTGCCCTTCTTTTACTGACAGGGAGATGTGTCAGGAGATCAGCACCAACTGGGGGAGCCAAACCTGGCAGGAGTTTAATCAGCTGTGTGAGTACAACCCCGTGGAGCCTGACTTGGTCACCTGTCTGGCAGATGTCCGAGAGCCGTGTCAGCTGGGCTGCAAGGACCTCACGTACTGCACCAACTTCAACAACAGGCAAGTTGCACTGCTGGACCATCGGCAGCAGCTTCAGCGACTGACAGCGTACTTCACCTAACTAAATGACAAAGATGAAGACAAATATGTGGTTATGTATAACAACAGGATATAAAAGCAAATAGCCCTGCCTCATTCCATGTGGAGAACAAGTAATGAGTTCTGTCTGTTACATTACATTCGCTATATATAGGGCAATTACAGTCCTTTCATCAGTGAGGCAATGGAGGCCGTAAATAGCTGTCATTTCCATGCAGCAAAATGCACTTTCAAGTTTTGAAGCTCTGAACTCCTTCAGAGTTCCTGCAAAAACGGCATTTGACAATATTAAATAATGCATATATGATATATTCAAATTTGCACAACATTTAATATATACATATTAGAGGTACCCAGTTTAATGGAGAATTATTGCACTGAATCTACAGCTCTGTTATGTATTCTGTTCTTATTAAAAAACAAAAAAATGGTGTTTTAACTCTGAAAACATGTTTTCACAGTGGGACTGTTTCTTAAATTTGTTTTTTTGAGCTTATCATTACAATCAGAACAAAACTGATGCCTGGTTGAATATGTTATCATACTAAAGATTACAGATTATGTGTTGAGGTATGATACAATGGGTCATGGTGACCAGACCCTCCAGCTACAGGGGAAACAGCAGTGAGTTTGAGTTTAATGGAAGGCATATGGCCTATTATTGAGCAGAGATTTGTAAAATTGAATGGGTTGTTGTACAGACCCTGACCAGGCCTCCAGGAATGAGTTTCAAGTCTTTGTAATACTCTCATTTTGAGTCTACATTCAGATGACTTAAGAACCAGTGTTCTCCTAAGTTGAACTGTGGCACCCAAGGACCCTGTAAAAGCTGAGGTTGACATTGGCTGCAGGAGTAGGTTATTAAAGGCATTATTTAGTAGTCAATGGGAGGGCAGACCAACCTGTGAGGTCCGATCAAATTCGGGCAGTTTACTCTGAAGCGGGGAGGACACAGCTTGACACATTTTATTGTTGTTTAAGGCCTTTTTATGGGAACTGATCAAAGTGAAGGGAGAAAATCACACAAACACAACAGAGTTCACTGACCTGCACTAGAGGGAGACTCTGGTAAGGGAAAGAGGGACAGGTTGGGGTGTGGGCGTCCCGTGGAGGCAGTGTTAAACAAACCTTAGAGGAATGCTCAATTGGAGATCCTTCCCCAGCATTTCATCAAACTCAGTGTGTTATTTTGAACACTGCACTATACTTGCTGAATTCCAACACTGGCCCTAGCATTGGATTTGACAGTGTCCAGAAGGTAGGTACTTCAGACCTTCACTTGCTGGTGTCCTGGAATTCAGAGGGCAGGTATGGGGTGTGTTTCACAAGGATTCAAGGTCACAGGCAAGAAATGGAAGAACTGGACTGGACATATTACAGGTCCCCAGCTTGCTGCTGTCTAAGAACTGTATTCCTCCTTGAGTGAAACTCATTCTCCTTTCTCAGCTTTCCTTCTCCAGTCTTACTTTCTTTCCATTGCCTTCTGTCCATTGATAATGATGGTGACTTTATGTGATTGTTGTTTATACATTAGCTTAATTAACATAAAAATAAATTTCCCCAATTACTGTAGCCACATTCTAAGTGCTGCTTTGATCAATGACACGTCTGGTTTATGAAAGCCTTCTTTTAGGGAGGTTGGACACAGTCTGAAGACTTATGCATTATTTTCATTGGAAAATGCCTTTGAACCCCTATTTATATGATGGCACTGCTGTTTCCACTGTGGGACATAGAGTTCAGACAAACAAACGCTGGCTCTGACTGCCTTTGAAGAGCTCTTGGGGAAGATCTTCCTAATGGTAGGCCCTGGAGTGTTCAAAGCCATTTTGCCTTATGCTGAAGATGGATCCCAAATGCTGTCTCAGCACATGGGATCGGGGTCTTCCAGAGTGTGGAAACCCCCATTGAATTGTGTACCTAAGTTAACAGCAACAACAGCAGGGAGCCAAGACACCCCTTGCTCTCCATGCAGCACAAATAAACTCCCCTTCTTATGCCATTTGTTGATGTAAGGGCCTCAAAAAGGCGTTCTTCAGATTCCACCAACAAAGGGTGCAAAAATTTCTTGGGACCCTTTGGATAATATCCAGGATCATGGGTTACATATGGGTAACGGAATTTTGGTAAAAACTTCATCTATCATAGGACATGGTAGTAGGTGCCATGGAGGTTACAATTGTTGGCTTGCAAAACACCCTGGTCTGAATCCCTGCTCGTGTCATAGTACCGTTGCAAACGTGTTCACCTTAAATTCTTCTGGTACAAAGCAGTAAATCCACATGATAGTTATGTTTTATAGCATAGACTTTTATAGTTATGTTTTATAGCATAGACTTTTATTATTCTTTCAGAAACATTGCTTAATGATTTTGACAGTGAAACGCAATGGTCTTCTGAGTCTTTTCAGTTCCACTGTTTCATCTAAAGGGTCATTGGGTGAGTTTGCTGTTCATTGACTTCAGATTGTGTAGATCAATATGAGACTGTCAGGCTGTCTTACTGGCACTCATGGTAAAATCATTTTGCAGCCCCTAGCGTTGTGCTGTGTTCATGAGAATGAGCTGACTGTAGAATCTAAGATGCAACCTAAAATGACGTTCTGGTCACTGTGGCCAGTGGGATGACCTCCCAGGGCAGGAAAGCGGGAGGGAACCTGTGTATTTCAGCCAGCCACTGGCAACCAACATATGACCACATCAACCTCAGAATGGAAATACCCCTGCACCTTCCAATCACTGGGCACACACTGGGCACACATGAAAGTGTCTTTCTGTCCAGGGTTGTCATAACATGTCCAGTAGCTGCTCCAGGGCTCCCCTGGAGTGTTTCTTTAGCTTATGGTTTTAGCAATAGATAGTATGCTTTGGGCTGCATTTGTAAGGGTGGAAGAGTGCAGAAAGGTCAGCAAGTTCCATGGAAGAATTACTTATTCCTGTCTATGATACATAAAAACAAATATATTCTCAGTTTTCTTTCAATGTTATTCAAGTGTTGATATGAATAGCTAGGTTTTTGGTTACTTTTGAAAATGTATTTTTATTTTTTCCATATTGAAATAATATTTTGTGTACATCATCCTATTGTAGTTTCTGTTTTTCTGGAAAGAGAATGTGGAAAAAACATAAAAGTGTGATGATTTTTTTGCTGGCATTGTATATGTGTGTGTGTTTAAGATTTCAATTACCGTTTTGCTCTTACATCGCCTGTTATTGTGTATCGGGCTCTACAGACCCACAGAGCTGTTCCGCAGTTGCAACACACAGTCTGACCAAGGGGCAATGAATGATATCAAGCTGTGGTCCAATGGCACCATCCACATGCCCTTCATGAACATCCCTGTGCTGGACATCCGAAGATGCCGGCCTGAGATGTGGAAGGCAGTCGCCTGTGCGCTGCAGATCAAGCCCTGCTACAGCAAGTCCCGCGGCAGCATCATCTGCAGGTGCGTAGCTAATGCCCCCAGAGCCCCAGACGTGCTGGGTCCCATGTGCTTCTGCCATAGCTGGACTTTTTTCACAAGTTAGTTCTGCTAAGTGCCTCTGGTCTGCGGATGTTCACATCTTTCTCACCACTGGTCTTTTAATGTCATCCAGATAAACAGTCTGCAGCTGGGTGAAATTCTGAAGGGGGCCTATTAAATGTTTAAATAGTTTTTCTAGCTTAACATGGACAATTAATTATCTTAAGCTGCGTGTGGGGAGTTGTAGGATTCTGTACAAAGACCATAACCACAAGGCTACTTTATTGTGCAGCTAAGTACTTAAGCATATTTATGAATTCAGTTGAATAACAGTTGCTGTTGTGCCACAGCAAAGGGTTACAACTTCTGCTTACTGAAGTACATTAAATTAAGAACCTCTGTCGAAAGGTGACTGTAGAACGCCTGGTGGGACTTGAACCAGCATCCATTTGATTCAAATTCTGTCCTTAGCTGCTATGCTAATTCTTGTCTGACTGTTAGTACTTCAGACCAGTTTTAGAGTACTAGTGAAACAACTTATACTAATTCTTTAAAAAGTGATGGGAAATAAATATGGTAAGCCCATGTAATGGGGTCAGTACAAAAAAAAAACTGCTACAAGAGCATAAAATATATATGGGGTCAGTATATTATTTTTTAAAATAAAACAGGCTTTTAATAATTTGTATAATTAATTTTTGACTGTCATTTTACTTACACAATGAATATTTTATCCTGTACAGGGCCTCGTATTATGTGTTTTGAGAAACAGATATGAGCTTGGAGTGTTGGATCCATATGGTTTTCGTCATTTGGTGGTGTTCAGTTTGGCTGTTTTCTTTTACTTTATTAACACAGTTTTCCGTAATAGAATCAACTAAAACAATACCTCAATTAGTGGCCTAGAAGCATTGTTGAGAAATGGAGAGCTTAATGAAACAGTGCTATAAGAGGTCATTAATACCGTATATTGCATAAATGGAGCTTGAAAACTGCACATGTGCAATGTAATAGAAAATACATTAGTCAGTCAGTCAGTTTCCTGCCCATTTTTCTCAGTAATGGCCACTGTAGGAGCTGGCTGAAAAGGCACGCCAAGACCCTCCTGTTCATCGCAATGGTCTCCAGCTCCTTCTGGTGCATGACAAAACTCTTCAGGGCAGACCAGCCAAGCAGTTTAATCTCTCCAATGCATCCTAAGTCTGCCCTGGGGTCTCCTCCTAGTAGGGCATGTCTGCTACAACCCCTCAAGGAGTAAACCAAAGGGGGATCTTTACAATAGACCCAAACCATCTCAACTGCCTCTTAATGACCAGGAGGAACAGCACCTCTATTCCAAGGCTCTCCCAGATTGCCAAGCTTCTCATAGACTGATTTCTAAACTGACAATTTCATCTGAAAACTCCTGCTTCACCTCCACAGACGGGTGTCAACACCCCATTATATTTAATCTCCTCCACTAGGGGCAATAGTTTGCCCCATACGTGGAGTGAGCAACCCACTATTTTTTGGGTGACTATAACCTCAGACTTAGAGATGTTGATTTTCATACTTCACACTGAGTAGGGAACTTTTGCAGTCATCACTGAAGGTTGCAGTCAGAACAGTGGCTTAAAGTACAACATCATTTGCAAAAAACAGTTGCAACCCCTAGTTCCCCCAACCAAACACCCTCAAAACCCCAGCTGTGCCTTGATATCCAGTTTATGAAAATCACAAACAGGAGTGAAGAAAAAAAGTGCAACCTTACCAGGGACCCTAACCCCCACTGAATGGATTCAACTTAATGCTGAGAATATGAACACAACTTAGGCTGCGCTCATACAGAGAACAGATAACACATACCGCCGGTTCTGGTGCCCCATAATCCTGCAGTACCTCCTAAAGCACATGACAAGAGACATGGTCATATGCTTCTTCTAAGTCCACAAATCACATGCAGATTGGGTGAGCATATTCCCATGACCCCTCAAACACCTGTGCCAGGGAGAAAGGATTGTCTCACTGTTCCAGGAGGAAAAGGGTGAAATTTTCATTGTTCTTCCTAAATCTAACACTCATCTATTGGTTGGAGTCTCCTTTCCAGCACCTTGGGATAAGCTTTGCCTGTAAATGTGAGGAATGGTGAAGAGTATGGTTTTCTTATAGCTATAGATCTCTTGTAGATCTCTTGTAGATCTACACAATCTGATGTCTTGTAGCACACGCTCTAGTCCCCTTTCTTAATTTCAGTGACCACCACTCCAGTTTGCCAGTCCATAAAAATAGATTAGTGATACCTTTAATAATAGTATAGTCACTCACCTTGATTTTGCTTGCATTACAAATAGAGGGTGTGGAGAGCAGGACTGTGGGAACATGAACTTTACTTTTATGGCATTTCAAAACCCTGATACTCATGGAGCACAACAGCAACAGGCTTTGTGTCCATTCAGTCAGGGATGAACAAATATAAAAAATAAAAAAACACAAAATAGACACCAGTGGACACAAGGTAATAGATGTATTATTGCATACAATTTGGGGGTAAGTAATTTAGGATTTGAACCCCAATCTTCTAAGTCCTTCTAAAAATTAACTATACATATGTAACTACTAGATTTAACAAAATGAATACATTCACACTAGTATAAATAAAGTCTTAACTGCTGTGAAATGAAAATCATTCTAATTTAAGGCTTTTGCTAGTAAAACCAGCCAGCACTTGTAATGATATAGTGTCTGCATACTTTGCACATGAAAGGCAGGGACAGTGGCCTTGTGAGCTTTATTTTTAAGACCTGTGAATCAAATTATTAAAATGTCCAGGATGTATGCTGTCTCACAGCCTATTTTTCCTGGATAGCCATTGTACTGCTAGAACTCTGCATTTTACAAGTGGCTATTAACTACGGATGAAAGAAAAGATACAGATCCTGTAAAATACATTGGTGTTGTCATTGCTATTTGTAACATGCATTTTATGTTGGTATATTATGCAATTTACGTGACATTTCTGTGTCTGAAATCCAATGTTTTTCCCCCTGAAGAATTTCTCTTAACAGGGTAATTTTACAGAATGAATTCACCCCATTATCTGAGAAATGGGTAAACGAGTATGGAAGATTACTTTAAACCAGCCATTATACCTCTGGCAGAAATATTTTTCTATCTCAAACTTGCCGTAGTTTGCTTAGGTGATGTTCCTGGCCAGCCTCAGTTACCCCTTTGATGTTGTAAACATTGTGTTCCTCTGAAGGTGATTAGAAAGAATATTTTTATCAGTTCCAGTTGTGATGCTCTTCCTGGAATCCCAGATGTGCTCTGCTAATATGTACAGATCTAATTACAGTTACTCACCCAGCCTTTTGGTGAACAGAAGAAGAAATGCAGGCCAGGAAATTAAATGGCACCCCAAAATGTTAAGTGAATTTATGCAGACATCTGAGAATTCACACAAGCCAGCAGGACTCACAACAAAAACAGAAAGAGGACTTCAAATGCGGCACGTATTTTTCAGTTTCACTGTGTTTACACTGCAGATGGTGGGAGCCATTGTGTAATAAGTGGACACAGAAAGCAATTTTTCCCATTAGAGTAGCAAACGGAGCCAAGAGCAGACGTTTGACTCTGAAAGCAAAGCAAGGTGGACTGAAGGGGTCTTGTAGTGGATCAGGATGACCTGGCTTCTGTTTGGGCCCTGAGGACTTCATATCCTTATTAGGACCTGTCTGACCAGCATGTATTAATAGATGCAGTCCCTTCCAATCTCCCTAGGTCGGACTGTGTGGATATCCTGACCCAGTGCGGTGACCAACGTCGCTTTCAAGAGGGGCAGACTCCAGAGCGCATCTGCGACCTGCTCTCCCCCACCGATGACACAGAGCGCTGCATTCCGCTGGAGCGATACCTCAGTGAGTCAGCACTGGATGTTTTTGGCCTAGAACCACCTATAAAGTAGCAGGTCTGCTCTACCAAAAAAAGAACCAGTAGTTATCCTTCGTGCACTGCTAGTTTATTTAAGCACACATAACTACCCTGTATTGTAAGTGAATCATTTATATTACATCTTGAACCAAATCTGTCCACTGTCACCACATTAAAATGCCCAGGAAGGGTCATCAGGTCCTGATATTGGACCCCCAGAGGTTTACTTTTCTCTTTTTCTTTGCGTTTGGGAGTTTTTGTTTTCCTCTCCTCAGCTATCAGCTGGTTTATTCTAATAATTAACTATACTGTATATTTCATTTTATAAATGGAAAAACTGTTTTATACTGTTACCTGTTATCATTTCTGACATTCTGTCAAGCTTTGTTCAGCATCCTCGGTCACCCTGCTGAAAAGAGTGCTCTATAGCAAATAATTGAATTGAATTGAATTGAATCTTGAGCATCTCTGTCAGCAGATCCCAGTACAGTGGGAAACTTCCTGGAGGAGGTGATCCACCCTTGTAACCCAAACCCTTGCCCTAGCAACCAACTGTGTGAAGTCAACAGGAAGGGCTGCCAACCAGGACAAGACTGCCTACCATACCTCTGTGTGCCAGGTGCCTCATTTTCCCCACACCAAGGCAGCTTGTTGCCAAATATTTCCACAGGGAGTTTTGTTTCATGAAAGCAAGGCTGGAAAAAATTAGTAGAAATCAGAAGATTATAATTAAAAATTCATAACGTTTAGGCCATTTTGTAAACGAGAGGAGATATATTTCATATCAATGGTATGCCGCAGTGTTGGGTGTATCATGCGCATATTTTGCTATTGTGGCGTGTTTGAGCAGTGTGATATTAGGTCATGTACTGTATGTGAGCAGAAGCTTAGCCCTGCACCTCTGAGGCTGATCGCATGTGGACCCACCATGTCATCACAGGCTGCAAGCTATGTGAGGCCTCGGAGTTCCTGGTGCACACAGAGTCAAGGATCCAGGTGCCGACACGCAGCGGCCACCCGGGCTGCTACGAGCTGTGCGTCTGTGGCCAGAGTGGCCGTCTGGAAAGCTGTGCCGAGATGCCCTGTGTGGAAACCTCCAAGCCCTGCACCATTGGAGGCCAAAGGAGAAGTGAGTTTAATTTGCTGAAAGTCTGATATCTTTTCCTCCCCAAACTTTTCACTTAAAAACATTGCTTCTGTAGTGAACGCCAGCAGCTACAGTGCTGTCGTGTGATCCAGGTTTTCTTCACAATGTTTTCTAAAATTGTTTGTTGACTTCTGCTGATTTGCAAAGGTAAACTGTTGTAGATGTGGTGAGTTAGTTACTTTAAAGAAAGTTGCTATGTGGCAGTAGCACAGGACAAATACACACATGTACATAGGCACATGCTATAATTTTACAAATTTTTCACAGAAAACACTAAATTTAAAGAGGAAAAATACAGCGACCACATGCTGGTATTTCCTTCCTCTAGTGCCTTTGTGGCAAACCCACAATGGTGCTGAAACGACTTGAAAGGAACACGCTGCTAGGGCACTCCTTTCTGCTTGCTTAGTCCTGCTGTGTGTGTGCATGTGTGTGTGCATGTGTGCACTCTAGGGTCGGAGTGATCCAGCTGTGAAGAAGTACAGCCTACCATCCTCAAATGTGTGTAACTCCTCCACCTAGTGGTCACACCTCATAGCTACATTAGTTAACTTTCCTTAAGCGTTTTGTTTGTGTGTATGCGAAGAATAATGGATGTGTTGAGATGCTTGTTTGGGCTTACGCCTGCTCCATCAGACCATGGGACCTCTTTCACGATGGGCTGCCAGTTGTGTTCCTGCTACGCTGGGGATGTGGTGTGCTCCAAACGTCAGTGTCTTACTGCCGACAGCTCAGAGGAGGAACACCAACACTTCACAGGTCGGTTAGCATCTTTGTAAACTCTCTACAACCGTGTGTTTGAATGCTGCTGTCAGCACTGCCCAATGAGCTCTAACCCCTGCCTTTTTCCTCCCCAGTCAATCATTTTACCATATATTGTCCTTCTCTTGTTTTCTATGCATACATGTGTATATTAAGTATATATGGGATAGCAGGTGGCATAGTTAGAGCTGCCACCTTCGACTTGAAGGAGCTATATTCAAATTCCACCTCCTACTGCATTCCCCTTGAGCACAGTACTTACCTTAAAATGCTCCAGTAAAATTACTCAGCTGGATAAATGGGTAAATTTCTGTAAGTAGGTTAACACTGTAAATTGCTTTGGGAAAAAAGTGCGAACTAAATGAATAAATGCAATGTGATATGATGCCTTGCAGATCTCCTGGGAGGTGTATGTTTTGACACGGTGGCCACAGTGCTTGTTGTTGCAGTCATGTCTGTTGCTCGTTCACATTTCCCCTGTTGTGCTCTGGTCCCCACAGGGCTGCCATGTGGCTGTCCTGACAAGTTTGTCCCCGTGTGTGCTCAGAACGGGCGCACCTATCCCAGTGCATGCGTTGCACGCTGCGTGGGTCTGCAGGATAAGCAATTTGAGTTTGGCTCTTGCTGGGACCGTGACCCCTGCTCCCACAATCCCTGCCCAAAGGGTCAGAGGTGAGAGTCATATTTCCCTGCGTTGAGTCATGCCATTTCATCCTGTGGGTGCTCTGAGGTCCACAACCTCTCAGGGGATGTCAAGGGGTGACTGGACACTGCTGTCTGAACCCACATCAGCACCAGCCCCCATCCCCAAGCCCTTGGTACTCTGCGGGTTAATTTCCTTCCATTGTCTGCTTGTTTTGAGTGTAGAGTTACAACGAAGCAGAAAGCCTTTACCGCCTCCATTCCAGTGTCATGTGGAGCCGCATGTGTCCTCTCTCAATGAACACCAAAGGGTTGAGGGTTCACTGTTCAAATAGTTTGTTCTCATATACCTGCTTGAGAACACCTTGATGCACAGATGCACATGTGAATGGGTCACCCACATGTGACCCTGTTTGATACATGATACTGGGGGTAGCTGGTGGTATAGTAGTTAAACCAGTCACTTTGCTGGTTCAAATTCCACAGTAATAGTATGTTTGGGCAAAGTACTTACCCTGCACTGATATAGTAAGAATATCCAGCTGATGTATGGGTAAAACAATGCGAGCGTCTTGATGTACAAAACTAAAAATAGTTGCCTTGGAGGAAAGCATGGTTAAATAAATACATATTAAGTTCACTGACTAATTGCTTCTAAAAAGCTCTTCCAACAAATATGTTATTTTCACACAACAATCCATGCTGGGATGTGTTTGTGAAAATGCATGTAAAACTTGCTTAATTCAAAAAAACATGATACTGTTGTGCCTGGAGTGATTAAGAGCAGCAGTGACTGGCTGCCTCCAATTCTGCTGCTTTCAGGTGCGTCCCCAACCGAAGAGTGTGTGTGACAAGTTTCACTGACTACCCCTGTGAGCAGTACAACTGCATGAGCAGCTCCCTCAGCTGTGACAAGACCCAGCTGGAGCCTGTGTGCGACACGGTTGGCGTGGAGCATACCAACCTCTGCCTGCTCTACCAGAGAGGGAAGACTCCTGCCTACATGGGGCACTGCCAGGTAGGGCTCTCACTGACTGTTGTCCACAGGGGGTGCTGAGAGGTAGCTCTCTTACAGACTTCATTCCATGGGGGGGGGGGTGCTGTAAGAGCAATACAAAAGTTTTGGATGCAGCTTCACATACATTACCTAGTAAGGGTTTGTGGGAGATGATCTGGTAAATATTTGAGAACTCTTGGGCCACTCCATCACTGTTAGCACTTCTGATCTGAGATCCTTCTTCTTCTGCTTTCCACACTTAACCAGACCTGGTCATTGTTGGTAAGTTGACCACTGGGGGTGCGGTAGGTGTTTGCTTAGTTTGCTTTGCATGTATCAAAAATTAGGTTTCACGTCAGTGATCTACAAATACAGGCTCAGGAAACGGTTCATGTCTGGTTGTTTTTGCATGTGCATGTGCAAGGAACTGTGACAGCCTGCAGGAACATGTATGCAGAACTAGTGCAATTTTGACGTAGTATGTATTTAGCTCAACTGTTAGTATACAATGTAAGACTGGTATATAGCTGGCGAATGTATGTGAAGCAATTTGCAGCTGTACAGTATCCACACAGCTGAATATTTTCACTGGAGCCCATTACTCAAAGGTAGACTTGAAATGGACTTGGCTCAACAAACTGTGTCCTTAACCACCACTCTACATGCTACCTATGAAAGTAGTGAATCAAGCCTTTACCAAGTCTTAGCTGACTGTTCACATAACTCATCTGTCCTGACATAAGTACCATGCAGCCTGACCTGTAGGGGAAAGCTCACTGACCTGTGCCGTCCTGGACCCCACACTTTATTAGTGATCCACACTGAGTTTTGCAATGTATCTGTGTGTTTTTTTTGCCTTTCTCCAGGCCACTTATGGTGAGCAGCACTCTGGTGAAGTGTGTGTACTTTGGGGAGTTGTTAAGTGTTTAGCAGCTCCAGTATCTCTGAAGCATCATTTCCCACCACTGGCTTAACTTTGCTTGATGGTGCTACGCTCCATTTGTTCCAGGAGACGGCTAAGTGGACAATCGCTGCCATCATTGCCCTGCTGAAGGCCGACTACTCATGAAAAGTTGCTTGTGCTCTGGTGTCATTTTGCTGGAATGAACGAGAATGCAGTTGGCCTGCTTGCTTTTATTTAGGAAGGGCAAATTAAATAAAATGTGGGTTCTGAGAAAGCCATGAATGAAGATGAGCAGCGAGGACAAACAGCGCTGGCTGACCGGTACCTCTGGTGTGTTTGTCTGTGTGTGCCCAGCAGGATGCCTGTGCAAGCCCTAGGCCAGTGTGTGGACAAAATGGCGAGACCTACAATACGGTTTGCGAGGCCTACTCGGACCGCGTTGCTGTTGACTACCATGGGCATTGCCAAGCGATGGGCACTGTCTCGGAGTATGCATCTGACTCCGGGTGCAACGGTGTCCATTGCCCTCCACTCTCCTCCAAGGACTGCAACCCGATCACTCCCCCTGGTGAGCAGTCTGACCTCTTCATTAAATATCTTCATACTGCCCGTCTGCTAACAAACATGAGGTGGCAACCAAATATTAAAATGAGATTAATGGTTAATGTAAAACTGAACATTTTGCACAAAAATTACAAACTAAAGTGAAATAAGATAGTAGAACATTTATATATAGACTCCAGGCCACCACAACCCTGACCAGGATTAAGAGGTGAATGATAATGTTTGGATAGATATTTGTATATTAATTGAATTAATTGTAATTGTAATTTATATTGTAGATACACTTAATTTAGATGCATTCTGAGGAAATTTCAGGCTTCATCTACCTTTGACTGATTTTGAGTTTAGCTGTCCCGGAGATAAGATTACACATAACTGCAGATATAGGTTTAATCCCCACTTTCTTAATACCTCACATAATTGATTTCTTACTAGAAAAATACAAGTCATTTTGTGCAATGTGCTTTAGGTGACGGCATTTTTAGAATTAGAAATTATTTCCATGCTAGTATCACAAACTCTTCTATTCTTATAATAAAATTGATTTAGCATATTCCATTTGTTAGAGATTTGCTATTGATATTCAGGTTGTAATTCCACACATTTGAATTGGAAATGGCCACATTCACTGCTGCCCTCATTGAAATGAGACAATGAAGATATATTTCAGGAAACTGCTGAATGATCTGTACTTAATGCTATCTGCACCACTAAGCATATTTGCATGTCATGCAATGAATGCCAAGTTGATAATGCAGTGTTATTTTTGTAAGTAATTAATTATGTTGCAAATGCTGTGTGTTTCAGCTCTTTGCTCAAAGGTACAATAGAATGTTACTCGACCCTTTCTGCCAGGACCAGAGCTGGAAAATTTTTCATTGCTTGCATTTATTAGTTTGCTGTTAATGCCAAAATTGACCATTTTTGGTGTGTATAGTAACTATGCTACTTGAAATGACCTGTTTATATAAATGGGCATTGTAGCAGGAGTGTGGAGGTCGATGGCTTAGATCATTATGCCACCTGCCAGTTATTATTTAACTACCATCTGCCAGAACATACTGCCCAAAGAACCTTTTTCAACAGGTCATCTTGTGTGATGTACATGGTCAGCAGTTATGCTCATATGATCAGAATGTTTACACCTGAGGTTCTTAACCACAGTCCACTTTTTGAAATCTGATTGAAAACTAAAGACCCCCCGCAAAAATTTACATAGGAGAATTATAATTAATATTGGACTCAATTCATTGCACTGGAACTGATTACTTTCCCAAATATTTTTATCATAGATAGTAAACATATTAAGCTTTAACTGATTAAAATAAAAAATACATTCAAAATAAATAAAATTTTTAGGTTTTATTTGGATAGACAGTATTATTTTAAAGCAAGCCTGTGCTTTGTAGACCCCCTGAAGCCTCCGGGCAGACCCCTAAGGGGTACTGGAGTGCAGATCAAACTTGGGTTAGATCACTGGAACATGGATTGCCATATCAACATTCAGCAGGGATTATTGTGTGACAGGTGAGCGACGGATGTGTTCTAGTAGTGCCTGCTGTGTGATCGAAGTGTTTAGGAAGGATTACTGTTAGGAATGTGCTTATCAGGGCTTTTATGTGACAGATATGTTTAAAAGGGCTTTGTGTGTGACTAGTGTGTTTAATAACAACTGCTGTTTCATAAATTTTTAATTGGAATTACTGTGTGACAAATAGTTGTGCTTGCCGTGTAACATAAATTTAACAGGTAAATTTTATAGTACTTACTGTGTGATAGATATGTTTAATAAATATAGCAGTGTGAAGGGTGTGTGTAAAAGAAACTACTGTGTGAAATGTGTTTAACAGACATGAAGCATGTTTATAACGTGAAGAGTGTGTATGACTGAGATTACTGTATGAAAGATGTGTTTTCTTTGGAGGTTGTTGTGTGAAGGATCTGTGTATCGGGGACTCTGTAGAAGTGTGTTTAACATAGGTCATGCTGTGAAAGGCGTGTTTATGTGAAAGGGATTACTTTGTGTGTGTCTTTGTAGGTGCCTGCTGTCCCCTGTGTGCAGGAATGCTTCGGATACTCTGGAGTGCTGGACAGATGAACGTTTTTGCAAAGGTAAACAAATTCTTTGCTGTTTAAACAATTGCATTTGTCTGTTACCCAGCTGAGATCGTAGTCACATTTTCAAAGCCAAATTAGGATGTTAGACGTTTTCACCCACAAATTACAGATACAACATAAGCTAATGACAGCAATATAAGCCATCGCAGAAAAACAGCACAGTCTTTATTTTAATGATGCTGACCTGTATGTTTCCCTTTGAGGTGAGTTATGTCCTGTTACTGTAATTAGCTTTCAGGGACTAAATCACACTGCAGTGATACCTGCCACCACCAGAGGACAGAGGGGCTACTATATTCTCTGTGATGTGCAGCGTGGTAGATTATGACTTTCCATGAACGATATTCAGAATAATTTTACTGTTACTCCTTACTTTGATGACTCCTTTGCCCCAAGGCAACTTCAAGTGTTTATTCACCAAAATATTTCCACTGTAAATGGCCATTAATACAGCAGGGAAATGTTACTGTATTAATTCAGGGTAAGAAAAAAAGGAAAAGGAATAGAGTTCAAACCAGCAACCTTCAGATTAGTCAGAAAAACCTCTAACTACTATGCCCCTTGCTGTTCATAGACAGTGGGAGCAGTGTTGATTTTGTGTTTTTTAAAATTTCTCTTTGCAGCAGAGCAAAGGAGACCTGTGTTTACAAACCCAGCCACTAGGCATCAGAATAAGGCATCTAAGTTGAATTAGAGTGTGGTACTTACTAATTCAACTCAATACCACAGTATTTACAGCTCATGAGTACTGGCGATCAATAACAAGAAGCCCATAAAAAACACAATGGGATGTCTGTATTGCTAAATGTTTACTGGTTGTGACTCACTAGTAAAATGAAGGTATGAGTTATGAATCATGATAATTATAAATGGATTTCCATTTGTAAAGTGAGGAGGTAGGGTTGTTTGATACTTTACTGGACGAATTTACATTCAGTGTCTTGCTCAAAAGTACTTTAGCAGTATCACTCATTGGACTAGAACCAGCAACCTTCACACTGTAAGGCAATTTTTTTCATCTGTATGCCGCAAGCTGGCCTGAATGGGACCTTACTACACTGTTACTGATAATTTTCCTGCAGCTGAATCAGAACAAACCCGTGACAATCCACGACATTCTGCGGATCCTGAGACTGCACGTGTCGGTGCCCCAGTGTGATGTCTTCGGCTACCTGAGCATCGACTCTGAGATAGTCGTCCTTATTGTGCCCGTGGACCAGCAACCAACTCCACTACAGGTAAAACATGCAGTGCGTTTGTATTCCTCTTGAGGTGCACACCGCTACACAAAACACAGCTAAACACAATAAAAACATATAGCAAAAACATACAGACTAATGTAAATCATAAAACATCCTCACATGACCACACCATTGAGGAGGAGTCTAGATATTTTGATAGTGTACCAGTGTTCCAGTTATGTCAGTACAGAACCTTTAGTTTTAGGCATCCCCCTCCCCCATGCTCCTGAATTATTTATGGTAATAACCATACTAATACATATTAACTGATCTTTTGAATGTTGATGAACAAAAAAGACACAGTCAGCCACTATGTTTTACAATGACATTTTGATGGAAATTTTACTCTACATTGTTTAAAGTATGATTTACCAGATATTCTTTTAAGGAAATCAAGTCCTGCTTTGGCTGCTGTGGGTCAAAAAAAATGTTTAACAAATTAAAACAATCGGATCTGTATTATCAAATTGTGAAAATAAAAATCTGCCTGTGGTCTTTCTGTTGAATATGTCCACTTGCACGAACTTATACATAACATAATACAGGTTCCTTCCAGGTTACAGTAAATACACATACACTTAGTCCAGGTGTTTTGACAGCAATGGCTCCATTACATTGGTCCAACAAGCACCATGCGCCCCTTATGATACAATGATGTCGATTGCTTTCTGCATTTCTATGAAAGTAATTTTTATGTTTTTTGATTACCTCTATGGCTTGAAATTGCTTTAAACATACTTAAAATTTAATTTTACCATAAAACATGGATGTTGGTTAGTTTCGCTGCATCTGGACTCATAGGTACATACATAAACAATTTGTTTGGGAGTTAGAAGTATCAGGCTGGTTGTGCATTTTGGATGGATGCTTGGTGTACTGTCCACTGGGCTGGAATGCTCACAATTGCCACAAGTGAGGTTGTTGAGCCCCCCTAAATGGCGAGGGGGGTAGTGGGTCTTAAACAAATCACTGCCTGTGGGTGCAGAATGTTAGTGGATGCTTGTATCAGTGTACTTTACTCATGATTGATGGCTGGATGTAACCAAGGGTTTCATTAAAATACATTTTTACAAACTCCAAAATGGGTGGTGGTGTAGTTAGAGCTGCTGTCGTGGACATTTGAAACCCACCTTCTGCTATAGTAACTCAAAGAAAGGTACTTAATTACTAAATTGCTCCAGTTAAAATGAACAAGAAAACAGTCAAAATCATCCAGCATATAAATGGGTAAATCTTTGCAAGCAGCTTAACAACATTGCTTTGGAGAAAATCATCAGTTAAATGTGCAAATAAATGTATTTTAATTAAGTTTTTATTTTTAAAAAATTGGTTTCATTTCACTAACAGACCACTCTGTAGAAAAATTATTAAAGATTGCGACACCACATTAGAGGATCGTATTGTTTGCCGTACAAATCTATAATTTTTTAATGTTATTATTAAATATTTTATTCATTGATCACTTTAAAATTTTCCAGTAAAATATATGAAAATAATATTGAGATGCAGTCATTTCAATACCGTGGCCCCTGATGTCCACTCTTGTGTAGATGAACTGCACTATGGTACTACCACATATACAATGATAGTACAGATGGGCAAAAAATACACCTTTCTTCACTTATTTTATCAAAGCTTTCACTCAAAGTGAACTACAGTTTAGAACCCACACTTGTTATGTTGCAAATTATACTGTGGATATTTTCCAAAACAGTTACCACCCTCATGGACACAACCTTAGTTTTCCTTCTTGAGTTTGAAAGGGCAGCTTTTTTTATCAACCGTAGCAACAGCTGCTGTGTCCCTGGTGCATAGATTTGCACAGTTACCAGTAGTCTGTGGATTCATGTGTTCACCAGTCCAGTGCTGTTAATGTCACCACTCTGATCACCAGCAGACAGGGGGGTCCACACATTTCCTCTATGCCTCCAGGAACGGGCTGGCGGTACATCTTGGTGCTTGGTGCGACAATAGAGAAGCAGTCTGCTCTGATCTGTATATCACCTCTGCCGATGTGTGAAGTGGGAACTTGTCCACACGGGTTATTTTTGTCCTCGTTGCCAAGGCAGACATTGCTGAAGGTTAACACGGCACCCACCAGTGCTGCGACCCAACGTGGGCGCTGCTGTTTAAAGTTTATTTGTGTCCTCTACATATGTGGCAGCTCCTCAGGCGTGCTTGTGCCTTGTGGTAAAGCATAACCCCCACACCACACAGCCAATTAGAGGGGAAAAGTAAGGCTGTATTTTACAGAGGGTACTTTATATTGCAGGGTTCAAGGTGGACCTGATTTCAGAACAGTGAACTGCAGCAAATAAACCTGCAGGGTCTTGCTGAGTTGATGGTCAGGGTGAGCTGAGAGGTATCTGGGCACAAAGACACATGGTATAATTCACTGACCACCCCCTAGGGATGGTGAAATTGTGGTGTTTAGTGAGGGTTCTTCAAGCCCAGTTGCCACTAGAGGTGGACAAGCTTGCTTTTTGAGGGGTCCCTGGGTCCCAGTCATGACGTCATCCTCCTTCTGTGACAGCTGGAGGAAGAACAATTGTAGAGAAAAAGGATGTGAACAGAATCTATATCAGTGTCTATTCTATATGGTCAGATGGGCCAAGTGATTATAAATCAGGTCTCTCACACTTTAGTGGCTTCGTTCTGATGCTACCCGTGCACTTGTTCAAGGACTATAGTGTCCCCATAAGAACTACTTCCTCAAATTACATAGCCCAGCTCTCCTCCCAAAGGGGTTGGAAAGAAGAGATGAATCCTTTTTTGAATTTAACAGATGTGTCACAAATAAATCTCATTTTTAAAGTTGCAATCTTTGCCATTTAACTAATTTTGCTTGGCACCTTATTTCTATCCAGGACCAATCTGGACATTAGTTGTTTTGATAGTGTACTTCCTTCTGGATACAGTTTTTCATTATATCCACAAGAACATGCTCTCCTGTGTTGTTCCTCTGGTGAGGCCGACAGCTTTCTTTGTGTACTGGTTTGATGCGCGACAGCCGTGCTATTAGTATTGTGGCATTCGCAGTTGACAGATGACAGCTCAGATTCAAACCATAATCTATATTATAAGGCTTAGCATGAACTCCCTTCCTATGCTTTATGTACTCTTGAACTGTACATACTTTTTTCTGCCCTAGATCGAAGCCTGTAGTAAGGAGGCAGAGAAGATTGACTCCCTGATCAATTACGGCAGCCCCACGCTCATGTCGCATGTCCCCTTCTCTGCCTTCCTCGCCTCGGAAGTCAACGTCTCCACCCTCAGCTCATTAGGGATCCCTGCTGGGGGTCATGTATCTCAACACCTGGTCCTCAGTCTTCTCCTCACAGTTATCCTCATATTTGGGGCTGCCTAACTGCACCCATCTGCTGAGATCTTCAGTGGGTTCTTGACCTGATTGATGAGTTTGATCGGTCTCTGATCTGCTGGGTCATCAAGACAAGAAGCACTCCCGTCTTTGCCATGACAATCAAGATTATACGTACTGGGATAAACCATTTTTTTAAATGTGTATGAAAAAAAGCAGTTAAAATACAGCATCTCACATTGCATTGAAGAGAACTGAATGAACATTTAAATGAACAATTTGGATTCAGTTACAAAACACAAAAAATGCAATATCATAGCACTTTGTCAATGCGACTAACCAGATAGCTGAATCTCTCGAGAGGTTATGTTCTTCATGTTAGACAGGTTCACTTTTCAACACACATTCAGGTTTTATATGTTTTTTTGTACATAACGATGGCAGGGTGATGGGTGAGATTAAACTGGAAAGCCTAAAAACACAGGATAAAATAAGCTGAATTTCAAAAAAAGGGATTCATTTTCCTCTGTATAGGTGATACTGAATCATTGTTGCTTTTACTGAAATGAATTATAGCCATTTTAGTAAAAAATGACAATCACTGCTTACCCATATTTTATGTGGGTAATTATGATAAAATACAATATGCCTTGCCTAAAGTATATACAGAATACATATGTATTGTAATGCAATAATTTTGTAATATCAATATGAATCTGAAATGTTTTATTTTTTAAAAATTGGAAGGAAATAGATTTGACTGTGCCATTGTCAATGTTATTATTCATGCATGATGACCATTAATTGTTTAATTTGCAAATGTAGCCTCTGTGTGTGTCTGTCTCTCCTTATTCAACATGAAGTTTTTCCCATATTTCAGTATTATGGCACTCAGGCTGCTTTGTAGCATTAAACCACCATTGTGGGGATGTTCATTTGTCTTATTTTTTGTTTTGTTTTTTTGTATGAGTGTAAAAAGTTGTATTTTTTCTGTTTCATATATAATATGTAAATGTGATTACATCGCATGTGTGCAGATTATATCGAAATGTGAGCACTTAAGCGTCACTTTATGTCAGTGTATTGCATCATTGCCTCTCAGCCAAATTTGATGTGTTAATTTGCCATTGAAATGCATATTTTAATAAGGATGTTATCTAACTCTGTCAAACAGACAGCATTGTTGTGTCGTCATTGTGTGTAGTGAGCATGTGTATTGATTTTATCATGCTGTTAGATGGCGTCATATGCATCAGTCTCATTTATAAATTGCTGTGTTTTGTCTTCACGTCTCATTCCAGGCCAACACTGGTACACACAACGCCCTGCTCCACCGAGTCCTGCAAGAAATTGTACAACTGTTAATCCTCTTTATGTAAATGTTTCACATAAGAGACGTGGAGAGTAAGACACTGGCTAAAATACAGCTGAAGGCTTTGCAAACCACTATGCAATAATAGCTGAAAAAAAGGCAATTCTGTGTCTTTGACCTGATTTATGCTGTTACCCATCATAAGCACGAGAGGGCAGTAAAGCAGACTGATGTTACATGCATTGTCCCTCTGGTCAGAAGAAGCCTTTGTGATCTTCTGTCCCAGTTGCCCCACCACGACAGTGAGGGGTCTGATGACATCTCACCTGTTCACTTTGCATCGGTGATAGATTTACACACTGAAGATTTTTGGATGCAGCTGATTTGAGGAATAATGTTAACCAGCTGCTTGTGATCTCCTCCCTGAGGGCTATGCTGTACGATCGATCAATCGATAGATAGATAGATAGTACTGACAGCTCATTGTAAGAGTACTACCCTGCCAACAGCCTGAGGGCACATTGTAAAGATGGGTGGACCTCAGGTAAAGTTCTTTGGAACAGCATGACTGGACCATTCTGTAGCTGATAGTGCTCCACTGTTTAGCCTGTGCTGCAAGCAGTGGGTAAGTTTTATTGTCCCTGATGAATAGGAGTTTGTTTAGAGTCCTTCTCTGTGCTACTTCCTGCAGAAAATCCAAATCAACCCCCAGAATTCCTTTTTATTCAGTCTTATGGCATCACCTGTGCAAATGATTTTGTTCCAGTATACAGCTACATAAAAGTTGAATCTTCTATCAAACACTGGTAGAACATATATGCAAGAGTGGAAACAAAAGAGGTGAAACCATTTGAAACTGGGCAACATCTAGTTGCACAATAATCACTGTAGTCACATCCTTCATATTGAGACTTACATTTCACAAAACCATAAATAATGCCCTGGATGTAAATTTCAAAGTTCATACCCTGTTAATTCTTCAAAGTGCAAGTATATGAAGTCCTCTTGACAGGTTTGTGGACACCAAAGGGTGAATCATTTCCAGTATTCATTTACCATTAACAGCTTACACACCTTAAAGTTGCATACATTTCACAACAAATGTTACTTACAGCATGAAATATATAGTATCTGTGCAATATCAATAATTCCTTATCCAGCGCAGTGTCATGATGGTCCAGAGATTAACCAGGAAGCATAGAACACCTAGGATAGTAAGCCATACCCTGACAGGGCAATAATATGCATTCATTTATTCATACATACATAATACCAGAAATTTAGAGTGACCAATTCACCTGAAAAAAATGTCTTTGGACTGTGAGTAGGAACCCATGCAAATTCTGCTTGGACTGAACCAGAACTGACCCCACCTACAAATTCATATCTGAGCCCAAAACACAAGAGCCGTGGTACACCAGGGCTACCTGTTGTGCTTCTGTACTCTGCTACCCGGTATGTACAACACAGAATGGAATTTAGCTGCTATACTATCGATGTTGCGAGTAACAGTACTCAGGAACATTTCAGAAAACGATGCCACAGTATCCACCAAGGCTGTGCTATCATCAGGTATTCACCAGCTGTCCAGTAAGGTGGATGGACTGTCCACCACAGTGCCATCTGTGCCCCCTGTGTCTGCTATGATTAGCGAGCGACGGCTTTCTGATGTGCCCTGGATCGCTGTTTGCATCTGTCAGCTGTCCTGGTGTCGTTTGGCTGAAGGCCATTGCACACACCTGCCCCCTCCGTTCGGCATCACCTTGATTTCCCTGTGCCATCTCTTCACCTCCTGTTTTTCCACTCGCTTACACCACCTTACCCCTTTTTCTTTCCATTAAACTTTTGTTTGTCCGCCGGAAGCCACAACACAAACATACTGACCTAATTCAGTGGCCTCAATGACAAAAAGTTGCATGGTCAGATTAATTAATGTGGATCCTCAATTAAACATCTTTAGAAGCGGGTGGTAAGCACCCCTTTGAGAATGCATGAAAACCTATCTGGATGAGGGTCATAATATCGAGATGTTATGGATACATGCCCGTAGTGTCTAATTCGAATTCAAACCTTGCATCTTTCCTCTCTGAGAGAGCGTTATGATGAGACTGTGAGATGAGGTGCACATTTCCTTGTGACGTCAACTGAATAATGTAATTCAAAAAAATCAAACAATATCTTTATTGTAACTGGTCACAATATGGCATGGTGCCACAGCAGGTGCTTGTGGGTAATTATGGTGCTTGTGGCAACTCCTGGGCTATGGGTTCAAGTTCAATTCAGTCTAGGGCTTTCGTGTGATCTCCGTGTTTGTGTGGGTTTCCTCTTGGAGTCAAGTCAACTGATGAATCTAAACTGCCTTTAGTGTACAAGTTTCAAAGGGAATTAATGTGTGTTTTATTTTTCTGCGATGGTTTGGTAAACCCTGTGTTGTATTTTGTGCTTCTGGGACTGTCTTCATATCACCATGGACCCTGAATTAGATAAACAGTTATCAATAATGAATAAGTAACTAGATTCAAAATAAGACCTTTCAAATGAATAAAAATTGCATGCTCAGTTATTAAGACTATGCTTTTTTTCACGGTTGATTTGTTTTTCTGAATCATCCAACCTCTACGTGAACCTTTTTAAAACTGTACAGTGTGCTTGATGATCTATTCCGAATATGTACATCTTTCCTGATGTGACACACAACTGCTGTAAAGTTGACTGCATTAATGTAACATTCTCTGAGCCGCAGAGCTCCAGACAATAGAAATGCAAAATATAGACTTAGATTGTGATGCAAATCTCAGATATCAAGAAGGAAAATAGCAACAGCTCATGCATTTTAGTACATCATGACAAGAGGTCTCTTTAATGGTGAATGTGGAAAAAACTTAATTGCGACTCTGTTTTACTAATGACAGAACCATCTTTCTCAGACAATATAGCAGCGCTTACTCCAAATGAGGGATCCATCAGTCTTCGTCTTGTGATTGGAAGGGATCATCAACATTCTAGCTTTAAATTGTTTCATTATTACTTCCCATCTTTCTTAGTCTTTTACAAAGGGAAAATACTAATGAGCTTTAAACTAGCATCATGGTTATTGTTTATGAAAGGGTTAGTTTTTAAAGCTGAACTTTTTTCATTTGATTTCAAATGAGAGATTTATGCTATTTTTGTTTTAAGTAACATGAACATATGAAGTGCAAATGGTTGATGAAAAATGTTTATTCTAGACATTAATATAAAACACCATTCAGTAGCATTCAGACATACAGATATTAACGTTATGATAATATTACTTTAGATAAGATAAGCATAAGGAATTGTACCTCTGTTTCTTATAACTAAAGGCTCATAGCATCACTGGAAGGCCAAAAATCATTGTCTGCTATCTTTTGCGTGTATTTGGAGCACTGGGGTACAGTGTAGCACAGCAAGGACTTAGTGTAATGAAATCAGAATAATTGAAACTGAGGACCATGCAGGTGTACATCAGAGCCCCAATGTGAGCATGCAGTCCCCCTTGATAACCCCATCATTGCTGATGCTCCAGAGTCACTGTTGTGGGTCACAGTCCAGATGGCTGTCCAAAGAAGGGTGGTGAATTCTGACAAAGTCACCCCAAACAGAAATAGGATGGGAAATAATGCATCCAGTCATCCATGATCTCTGCCCAGCCTCTTGCCACCAATTCCTGCCAGCTTTTTGACAAAATCAGGGAGTATAGTTTGTTTTATGCTCATATACTCATAAGGAAAAACAAAACAAAAAGTGTAGCATTCCACAGTGATTGTTTCTTTGGAAAAGCTGTAATGTGGTGCACACAGAATGAGCTCTGCAGCCAGCAGGCCTCAGAAGGGGATCAAACAATGGAAGGCGATCAATCTCTGCTACTGTGTGCAGACTGGGGGGGCAGGGAATGGGGGTCAGGGGCTTTTCTGCCCTGGTGCATCTGCACACAGTGTTGCCACTTGCCTCCATGATCTGCAACATAAACTCCTCATATCTAATCACTGATCTTATTGTACTAAAATTCAGCTGTATCTTCAGCAGATTGTAACCGCTGTTTATGTGAATGTGATTCTCACTTTTAACTGCACTTTGCAGTTAATGAAATGAAATGAAATGTATTCATTTTATATATCTGGTGTTAACAAAGGGAATGTCAGTCACGTTGTTGTGAAAATGTTAAAATTTTGTCTGACATTTCACAAGAGGCATATTTTATTTTACATGTGAGAAAATGTATGATGCTGTTTTCTGAGGCTTAAATTCTTTAAATATAAAAATATGTATTTTTTATGATCCAGGGTTTGGTGAACAATGGGTGTAGAGGAAAAAAATCCTTGTCATTATTTGGGTGTCAGAGGTCAGGGACTGTCTGGTCTACCAATAGACACAACCTGCCTTGCTGTCATCATCAGCACTGAAGATATACACACCTAAAATTCAAGGCTGTAGTGCCTAAGACCACTAACCCCTCCACACATTTCTCTAAATTTTCTCCCATTTTTCTCTCGAATTGTCTATAACCACATCTCCCTGTCTTCTTAACTCTTGCTTCTTTCTAATGGCTTGATATTGCCTATAAGCTGTTGTTCTTGTCTTGTTTATCATTTTTTGCATTAATCATAGTGACAATGTGTTGTATACTCCAGTCTTGGTTTAATCTTGTGCAGCTGCAGCAGAGTAATTCACCTTATATTATCCACATCTAATTGTCAACTTGTTATCCTCTACTGCTTTGTGAGTACCTAATATTGTAAGTCACCGTGGCCAGACATTAGGTAAAACAAAGAAGCAACTGAACATACACATAATTTCTTTCTAGTGATCCTGAACTCAAACTTAACATTTTATGAGTAAAAAAAACGAACCACTCAATTTATTAAAACCGGAAAAGTTAAATTTTTAGCACATTTTAAAGAGCACTTTCACCATTTCTTAAATTCATAACAGAGTTGGGGATGTACAGAAACAGAGCTATGCTTAAATTGAGGTAGAAATACATGTGCACAGTATTGAGAACGCCGAGCAGAGAAGGTGATCTTTTGAGGACCTGTCCCACATCTCACTTCAGTCCCACTTCTCGATCAATCTCCTGTTGTTAACGGCGTTCACCACCTGCTTGGACTAAGGTAAGACCTGTGCAGAAGTTAAATTAGTTAACCACCCAGCAACTGCACCTAAGTTTAGCTCACCATGTGGGGGGTCCAGCGTAAAGTTTATTTAGATAAACAAGTGTTTTCCTTTCCAAAAAAAATAGTTCCTAGATTTAGTGAAACAATTTAAACACCAGACTATAATGCTGCGTTTCTGCTTTTATTATTAAATAATGAATCATAATGTTAATAATAGCTGGGTTTCAGCTGTACGGCGCTAACAGCCCCGAGTTCGTTCGCCTCCCGGCTCGCGCTGAAGCGGGGGTGTTCCGCCGGGGTGGGGCCAAAGGTGGCGGTTTAGCCAATCAGAACCCTCTATGGCTCTACTCTCTCTCCTCCCCGCTCTCCTCTCTTCTGTCTCTCGGGCGAAGAGCGGAGAAGTTGCGCGCGGCGGAGCTACTGTGGACTCTGTCGCGGACCGTGGAGTGGAGTGGACCGGACCAGACCGGACTGGACTGTAGTGTGTGTGTATGTATGTGTGTGTGTATGTATGTGGAGTGGGGTGAGTGAGTGACGTGCACAATGGATGCGGTGCCGCGCGCTGCGCTCTTGGTCCTCGTGCTCCTGGGGAGTGGGGTTCGAGAGGCTCGAGGTGAGTGGGCATGGTGTTGTCCCCCGTCTCCGCCGCGGAGTTTCGGCTCCACTCTTTGTGTTTTCAGGACGCGTGTGTCCAGAAAGAAGACAGCGGCTCTGTGGTGTTCCCAAAGATGGCGCGGGTCAGCGCGAGCCGCACCGCCAGGAATGTGTATTGTTGAGGGGGTGTTGGGGAGGGGGGTGCAAAAGTCAGCGGTGTTCACGCGTGCGGGTGGCTGGCGGGCTGGTGGTGATGTGGATTGTCTGGTTAAACGGCCATGCGCCCGCTGCTTGGCTCGCGCGTCATGCGGTGTTTCCCTCGAGCTCGTGCAGAGTTCGCGAGGGATGTGGGGCGAGCTCTTTGCGGTCATCGGACTTCTTGAGACGCAATGGATGCCCCCCCCCGTGGGTACCGTGGATACCCCCCCGGAATGCACGTTTCACGCACGAGGCCGGCCGATTTAGCGCACAAAGTTGCACGGTGTTTGAAGTGCACAGGGCAGTCTGGTGGAGTTTACAAACGCGTGAAAAACGCCAGACTTGCATGGTGTTTTTTTTTTTGCTACCGAAGTGTATCTGCTCTGCTTTTGTAATTTAACTATAAGCTCTTGAACATCAGTTCATGGGTATTGAGTTGTCATTCATATAGCCAGTTGCCGGAGTTTCCTCCTATCTGTGGCTCGTAGTACATTGAGGTGGTTCGTTTATGACCGCTTTTTTTGTTGTATGTTATATGTTTAATTTGTTTCTTTATGTCCCCTCGGTACAAAGAGTATAACGATGGACAAGAAGCAACACGCTTTAAAATACGAGAGCATAGAAAACACAGTAGCAGAACCGCTCTTCAACCGCCCCGTTCTGGAAAGAACACAAGTTTTTTTTGTTTTTTTCCCCAACGACATTTGACGAGCTTCGTTCTACAAACCGCAGTAAGCGGAAATAAATTTGACTTGTTCCGTCAGGTGAACTGGCGGCGAATGTCCCTACACCGAGCACTGCATGTCCCTGCGCTGACAGAGCATCAACATAAAGGCTTCCCCCTCGTAAATAAACATCATTTTAAATGGGAGATGATATAGATTTGCTTTGATTTTTTTTTTTTTTTTTTTGTAGGACGAGCTATGTAAAAAATGTGTTTCCGGATGTGAACGGAATTCCTCCTGTGTTGACAGGACTCAAGCAACGAGCTGTTAACTGGAGACCCCGTTGGAAAAAACAAACCAAGGAAAAAAAATGGAAGCACATGAGATGAATTATGGTGTTGGGATAATGAAATGGTTCCCGGGGATGTGCGGCTCGTGGAGCGGCTGTCGCGGCACGAGCCCGCTGCCCTCACACACCTTCCCTTCTGCTTTTTTGTTTATTTTTCATTCGCGTATTGGGTGTGAAAGACCTGTAAGCCGCATATGTTTTGGTGAGCACCACACCCCCCACGCCATCGGAAGCAGGTTTTTCCTATACATCTGGTATCAGACAATAAAAGATTGAAAAAATCTGATTTTGAAATAATTCACGTTTCTTGTGTATTAAAACTGAATTCTGGGGTTTGTTGCCACATCACACACACAGTTGGGAGTGTTCTCCCTCACCGAAACGTTTGGTTTGGGTGGCTTAACTGGGATGTGCTGTAGAATGTGTACCATACATACATACATACATACATACATACATATATATACAGGGTATGTAACACTTTAAGGTGAACCTGACACTGACCTTCACATAACCTGTTTATCTTTTGGTCACATTTATCTTGTTCTTAATCTTCTTTGGGCCATGAAGGCCTTTAGGAATGTAATGAGCACAAAGGACCCTCCAAGAATGCTGACCATTAATAAATTGAGCAAAAATATTGCATTTATTTCAATCCACTGAAAATTGATTACCTTCACATGGAATTGTGTCATAGATAGTCATGTTTTCCATCCATCTATTTTATTAACTTTACTTGTCCTGGTCAAGGATGTGCCAGTCTGGATCCCAGAATTGCTGTGCACTAGGCTAGCATGAGACATGCTGGACGGGACACCAGGCCATTGTAGAACAGCCATTCAGTCAGCCACACTTACACACACTAATGGTATTTATAATTGCCTATTAACCTGAAACACATGTCTTTGGACTTTGGGAGGAAACTGGAAGATTTAGAGGAAACCCATGCTGACATGAGGAGAACATGCAAACACCACACACAGAGCTGGACTTGAGCTTATGCCTGGGTGCTGTGAGGCAACAGTATTACCCACTGTGAGACTGTAACACCAATTTTAAATTTTATTTTTTAACTTTAATTTGTATTATTTTGAAAGCAAACTGTCACTTTGTAAACCCCCTGCTGTCTATTAGCAGACCCCCCAAGGAGTTCATGGATCTCAAGTTCACTCTGCTGTGTAATAGAAAAAACTCTGTGTGTCCTTACACTGCAGCCATGTATCCTGACAGAGTAACAAAACCCCCTGGGCATGCACTATTTTAACATACCATCAAAAAAGTCCTAAAATGCTTATATATACATATAAATATATATTCACCAGATAGTGTTGTGGTTACAGCGCCTGCCTTTCACTCAAAGGACTCAGGACCTCTTGCTCGGGCACCCTTGATCAAGGTACTTCCCCTGATCTGATAAAGTGAAATTTGCAAAGCTGTATACATGGATAAATAACTGTAGCTTAATGTTGTAAGCCACTTTGAAGGAAACTATCACCTAAATAAATAAATACCTAAACATTCACAGGGGTGTAACTGAGAAAGAGGAGAAGGGGACACATTAAGGCATGTTTACATACAGGGGTAACACAGTCCACCCTCAGTATTTAAACAAGCCTTAATGTGTCCCAAACTATTTATTCAAAATTCCAGGGTTTAATATTGCTAAGGGGGCAGCAAAGTGGTAGAGTGAGTAGTGCTGTTGCCTCACAGTCCCTGGGCTTTTTGAGCACAAGTGTGAATCCTGTTCAGTCTGTGTGGAGATTGCATGTTCTTCCCATGATCGTGGCATGCATTTGAAGTAAATTGATGTGTTTGAACTGCCCATGGTCTGGAAAAGTATGTGTGTCTGTCCTACAATGCACTGGTATCTTGTCCAGAGTGTAGCTCTCCTGGCCTAACACCCAGTTTTTCTGGAATAGGGTCCACAACTGTGACCATGACAAGCGCTAGTAATTAATAAAAGTATGTGTTCATGATTGCTGCTGATAATGTTTTTCCACTAATATTTGACCTGTTGTTACATCATCGTATGTCCAGAAATATGAGAAATCCAATGGACAGTAACACGGCAGTGCTGGCAGGTGTAGACTATCCCAGGACAAAGCAGGCTAACCATTTGAACAGTGTGTTGAATAAACAGATCCTGGAGAGGAATCCGAAGCATCTGACATCAAACTGTCTCTTGTTCATGCCAAAAGAGCCGAAATTAATTGGAGAAGTTGTATAGGACCCAGATGTGAATGGGATTCAGAGCTGTTGATGCATTCCAATGTCAGATCAAGAATTCAGCTCTGACTGTAGCTCTGGAAACTGAAATTCAAAGGCTTCATTGGGTGGATTTATATTGTTGTTCTCACCATTTTTTACTCATTATTAAAATGTTGGATATAGGACCAAAAGCTGGAAGTTTGGTATTGTTCTCAGAAGTTGCTTTTACTACTTTGCCTATCAAAATTATTTTGTTCTTTTATTGCAGCAATATTAATATTTTTACCTGTAAAGTGTAGGTTTTAGTTGTGACACCTGCTAGCAGTAGTTTGCATTTTCAGAAGTATACACAAAACTTAATAGACCCAAAATTTTCAATACTGTATTTGGTTCCTTCAGGGCAGAGGCTCAGCTGTAGCAAAAACTACTGCAGCTCATCTTCTCTTTCCACAATATGAATCCTACCAGTCATTTAACTTAGTCACTATGGTCAACATTTTTTGGCATTTTTCTCTGGCAAAGTACAGAAGCAAACAAGCCCCCATTGTGGCTAGTAAATTTCAAAGACATTTGGAGGATGACCAAAGTAAAACCAGCTCTGGAATTGTTTTTTTCCCCATAAGCTATGCAAAACAGCATTTCTGACATATTTAAGCAGTTTAAAAATAACCTCCATCAACACTGTTTTTCAACCCCATGAGTGCAGTATATTTGTAAGAACAAAGTGTTAACAATTTTGTATGATAGCATTCTAGTTTATTATGCCTTGTTATACCCTTGCATGGCAGGTATTACAAAATATGTTGTTGTTTTCAGTGGTATTGAGTTTGTTGCATTATTAGGTGATGTAACTCAGGAATTCAGAGGCATGTTTGCAGGAGCAAAGTCCCAAGCTGAGAAATCCAAAATATCGCTTATCTCCTGTAGTCTTTGCAGTGCGGTCAGTGGGACTCAGGGAAGTCTGAGTGCCTGGGGCACTAGGAGACTGCCAGCTTTGCTGGAGTGGTAATAAAGAAGTCAGTCACATGGCCTGACAGACAATTTGTAATCCTACGAGTAAGGGAGTGTAAAGTTAACGTTTAAGTTGTCAGTCATACAGCTGAGTGAGTCATTGCTGGACTTGGTCTAAAGTCTTAATATGTCAGAAAATACCTCATATGCAAGCTCATGAGTAGTGTCCCCACTGCTGTTTAAGGTCTGATGGCTGACCTCACATCTGCCACCAGGAATGGAAAGAGTTAATTCTGAAGGAATGGTACATGCCACTGTTTTAATTCCTTTTTGCAATTTGTCTGGTTCACATGCAGCAAGGAATGGGTATTTATAACGCTGTCAAAAATCAGGAAGTCAGGAATTGGGGTGATGTTTTCTTTGAGTTTATTAATACTGATTTTTTGGAAGTGGCAGGGCACAGCCATATGGTGAATACTTACGGAAAGGATTACACAGTGAAATCAGCAGTATTAAATAAACTCCGAATAGGGCTAGCGGAGACCATGTAAACTTTACAAGTGTTGATTTAGCACTGCTGGTTTCATTGTGTACAAGGCTCCTGTTCTTTTAAATCCTAGGAATTTCCCCTTTTATTTTGTAAAAATAGTGAGCATGGTATTTTTACCATACTTTTTTCGTTAACTGACCTATCGTTTTTCTCATTGCTGTTGAGATTTCTAATTACCTAGATTTGTTAAAAAATCAAATGAATGTCCCAATTGGTCACTATGAGTGTGGTTATTGAGTTACTGGCTTACCCCATATTTGTACAGTGTGTTTACTGTTGGAATTTGCCCCTGTTAGAAACACTGCACAGCTCTCATCAACAGACTGAAAAATTTATTTTTTAAACTACATGAGTATAGCTTGTCTCATTTCAGAGGTCTGTAAATTGCTTTTTTGTGTGACCAAACCTTAGTAAAATCTTATATACAGAAGATGATTTGTACTTCATAACCAAAACTTCCAGAGTGAAATGCCCCAGGCCCAACTTCTCTCCTCCCCCACCGAGTATGTTAATGTGCCTGGGGCTCCTACAACCTTTAAGAGAGGCATATCTGGACATGTGGGGATGGTGGGGGGGTCACAATCAGAGGCATCTGCCAGAAATCTACCAAGCCTCCTCAGATGTAGAGCCACATCTGGTCAGTACAAAAGGTCTGCATTAATGGTTAGTGAGAGAGGGGGTAAAGGCTGTGACCTATGGAAATGACTCCTTGGAGCCATGTCCAATAAAGGCTGGGAACAAGCTGCTGTGAGATGGTGGGGGATGGGGAGGGCGTGCCACGTGGTCCCTTGTGGGTCCCCCACTGTTCACCTATGCCTAGCGTCCACATGATTGCCCCTCCCCCAGCCTCATCAGTCTCCCAGCTCTGTGCAGCAATCCAGAGGCACTGATGTACGTGAAGTCAGCAGGGGGTGCTGGGATTGCCGTTGCCAGGAGACGGGAGTAATTAATTCCTCTGTGCGAGGTAGTGACGAGTTAGGACCAGCAGGCTGACGGGGGTGTGGGGTGCTAGGGGGTCGGAAAAGCTGTTGAGTGGCAGCAACCCCTTATACCCATGGTCTTTCCTCTCTCGTACACACTGCACGTATCCCCCTAGGATGTGAGAATGGGTAGAGCCATTGTTAATGGGGTGAACGTTGCAGGATGGAGCCTGCAGAATGCTACCCCTTAGGTCAGGAGCTCCACTCTGTTTGCAGAGCTAGGGCCTGCTGGATATGTGATGCTGAGGAACAGGGCTCAGAATGGTGTGGAGGCACTGATCAGGCAGCGTGTGGGAGGGGGATTCAAAGGGTGAGGAGGGCTGCGGTGCAGAATGAGAGCATCCCCTTGGCCAGTTACTCCTGGGTTGTCTCATCTTGAGAAAAGAACACCAGCAAGGTTCAATTCATAAACATGAAGTTAAATCCATTGGATGATACACTGTTGTGTATTTTCTGTAAAAATGTATTTGTCTGAGCATTTGTTTAAAAAAGTTCTGTCAATTTAAAGAACTGCTGCATAATTCCAGTGTTCATTTGGCAGCTGTAATATGGTCATTTTAAATCTCTTCACAATTCTGTGGCATTTCTGATTTTTGGAAAAAAATATGAGCATATTTAAGAGTATTAGTCTTGCATGTGCAGCAGCATTTTTGTCAGAACTGTTGACTATGGTGTGAAAATTGTTTACCTGTAAATCTGTTTACAATCTGCTATTTTTTTCAGCAATAAAAAGATGTTTTAGCAGGGGACACTTTTTGATACAGGCAACGGCTCCTTCATTAAGCTTATCTGCATAAGATGGGTCTCATGGTCCTAACCATGTGTTTGGCAGTAGACTTGTGTGGCATTCCATGCAATTGAATTGGAAACCACTGACGAACTTACCTTTGGAAAAGGGAATCTTTCACATAATATCCTGCTGCATTCAGGGGATTGGACTGTGGTGGAGCATCCCATTGATTTTTCTGTCTACTATGCAGTTTTTTCATTCTGTCAGTGGACTAGTACTGCATCTTCTAATGAAGCTGTTCAGTTGTAGATGATGCACTTCTCTTTGTAGCAGGATGTCAGAAAACTGAATGCCACACCATTTCATTGCATTTTGAGGTCCATTCAGACTTTTGCACCCATGTCCTCACTTATGTGTTCTGCGCTGAATCCATTCCTGCAGCTTTTCAGTGTAAACTGCAACAGCAGGAAGTTAGTGAGTGGTGCAGTGTTCTGTTTTTGTATTAGTAAGTTCATGCATGAACCCTACATGTTATATTCAGTGGCTGGAGGTTCCAGAAACCTGATTTATTTACAAAATTTGCTGCGCACCTTTTTTGTTTTTTTTTTTCCATGCAGTCTTTTTTCTGTGTTTGCAATTGCCTCAATGGCATGTTCTGTGGACAGGCACCAGGTCATGCTGTCTAAAAAATGACACTTTGGATTGCATGGAGCACCGTTAAATAAACTGACTGCCTTAACTTGACTTTGTATGGCTTTCAGAAATGCCTCTGCAATTCAAAAGCCTTTATAGTACAAAGTGAAACACTGAGTTCTTTAAACAGATTGAATGAATCGGTCCCAGGGCCAACAAGACAAAGCCAGCATGTTTAAGAATTGCCAAAGACAACTTCTAGACTTGGTGTTTTGGTGAAGATTAGGCATAGAGTGGTCAGGAGAACTTGCATGCAGAGAACTGTTTGGATCTATTACACTGGTTCTTAATAGGGTTGTTTAAGAAACGCACTGTATGCAATTTGGGGTTTGATGTTTGTTTAAATGAGGCAGCTGGCAGGAACAACAAAACTTCATGGGCATATGATCCGGTGCCATCACTATTCCCTCTGTCCTCAGTTTAGTATCTCCAAGAGCTCTGTCCATTGACCACAAAGCTGACATCCTGCAGACAATTCACCAATCTCATCTTGTTTTTTTTTTTTTTTTTTGTTTGAAGCTTCTCATTCCAGTAGCGTTTGCTCAATCCAGCCATTGCTCCTCAGGCAATCTTGTACTCAAATGATGTTTTCCCTAATTTGGTCTGTCTAAAAGTGTTTCTACATGTGCTGTAATATATGTCTGGGAGTGGGTGGGGTGTTAGTGAATGAGGGGTTATGCCATCATTGGCTTCCTGAGAAAACTGGGAGAGGTAATGGGCCTTTTTGAGAAGTTTGTTGATACAGATACAAGTTGCCACTGCTGGTGGCAAAACGGTGGAGCAAAGAATAAATTTCTGCAGCTACAACTGATTGTACTCTTAAGCTGTCTTTGTGCATACAAGTTCTAACACGTCTTCAACCCAAAGCTCTGCAGGTATTGCAGTATTTTAGATAATATGAACAGCTGCAGGTTCACTGTTTTTTTTTCTCAGAGTTAAAAAAAATAAATGTTTAAAATGGTTGTCACTGGCATTTTTGTAGCTAGGTAACCTTAATAGCTTTGAGAATGTGTTTATCTCTACCTTAACATAAGATCATATAACATAAGTCACAGAAAGAATAAAAGCATTTCAAAATTAACCTTGTTATAGCTTTGTGCCATTCATTTGTCTTTTTTTAAAATGTTATGATTATGTGTGGTTGATTTCCACAAATACAACAATGAAATAAGTCGTGCATTCATATGAATTTAACACCTATTAACTAAAAGATTTTCTTCAAAGTAACTGACAGGGATAAGCTGCTTATACTGATTTACCCATTTATACAGCTGGGCAATTTTTATTGCATCACTTTCAAGGTAAGTACCCTGACTTAAGGGGACTAAAGTTGAATTCAAAGTTTCCAAGTCCAACACAACCACTGCAGGCTCATATTATTATTGTTATTAGTAGTAGTTGTAGTAGTAGTACGAGTAATAGTAGTAGTGTCAATTTAACTTTTTTGTTTTTATTTTTAATTCTGGTCAGTACTTCAAATTTGTGCAGAAATTTTGCAGTATTTTTCAGTAAAGCGGTGCTGTTAATATAACCACTGGAGATGTTGAGGTTTCATACCGTCCTAGATATAGTCAGGATGATGTAAAATCAGCTCTGATTCTGTCCACCACCAATTGCAGTACCAGTGTGTGTTGAGTCCAGCTTGAGGCAGGTTTATGTCCCTGCTTAACAAGCTGATCAGTTTTTCTGGCATGCTTTGGAGTTTTGCCAGCAAGTGTTGTTGTTTGTTGGTTGCACTCTGCTTGTGGCTCATCCTCAGCTGGTGGATTTCCTGTTACTGGCAGACAGTGCCTGTCAGCCACACCCATCTGCTCAGTCTTGGTTCTGCCCCAGTAGACATCTCAGTTTGCTAACCCCTGTCCAGAAATAGTCCTGACTTTGGGGCCGTACCCCCTCATTCCCCACCCTGGGCCAAGCAGCTGCCTGCCAGATGCTTTGACTCCCCTTCGTCCTCTTCAGGGTGCATTGACTGGACTGGACTGGAGTGTGTGTGTGTGTGTGTGTGTGTGTTTCCTCTATCCAGAAGGAAGGCCACAGCTCAATTTTTTCCAGAGATGTTTAAGGTGCTGGAAAGGATTTCTTTTGCATCTCCTTTTATAAAACAGTCACCTGTCAATGGCTGTTAGCTGCGATGATGGTAGGACATTTTGAAATTTCTGGTTTGTGCTCCTTTACCTTCCTCATTGGCTACAAATGGGTGGCATGACTGAGAAAATATTCTAGTCTGCATGTTGTAGCTTCACACATTAAAAACCTGCATGTGTTCTTTTGTCAAAATGTCCTTTCTGTATGGTGTTTGTAGCAGTGCGAGTGTTGGTGCTGTTATTGTAGAAGTTGGCTTAGCAGGAGCTTCAGAGTAATCCACTGCAGTTTTCTTGTCAGCAGGGCCACAGTGCAACTGAGTCTAGTTCTACTCACTGGATTATCATGTAGTTAAGGCTCTGCCCCATCCTTGGCACACTGCCAGTGGGTAAGTTTTGACACTGATTTTAGGAACACAAGTGGCCTTTACACAAAATTTAGGAGGAGGAGGGTAACAGCGTGCTCAGGTATGCTCTGAATTTGAAACCGGCCTGAGATCCATATTGGTGGCTGTGCAGTGGGGAACAATGAGTGTGTTTGTTCTGCGGACCTGATGAGTTTCCTCAGTAACGGTAGCCAGTGTTTGCTGTTTGCCAGTATTTCAGCAGACTTATTGAAATCATGAAGACAACAATGTTGGAAACTGTATTGTTTCCTTGGTGTTGCTTTCTGCTATAATATGTTACATATTTAATTATTTAGTACACTACTTATTACACAGCAGTTATATCCTGCCTTGACAAAATCCAGTACAAATCAGAAACTATTATTTATATCACACACCAACTTACAGCATTAGAAAAAATCAACTGTTACTTGGCTGGTGTTATTTTGGGCTGAATGTAGTAGGGAAAGTTTTCCGATATTAATTTAGCACTGTGATATGTTACAGTACGTTCCCTGGGAGAGAAAATGCACATATATGACATACGTATGTATCTTTAATATTTCATAGACTGTGTTAAAAACCTTTTTAGCATGCCTGTAACTCAAGTCCTGTTTTTTGTGTTTTGTTGGCTTATGATGAATCTTAGTGAAAACATGTTTTTGCACCATGTTTGAAGGTATATTCTAGAGCGATCTGAGAGTGGTTTTCATTGGGACATTTTAATGCAACAATATAGTTGACCTTCTAAACTGGAAACAGTGCTCTTTTTTCATGCCTTTAATCCAGTTTTTCTTTTTTTGAGCTCCATAGCAGACATGGAGCTCTAAGTTCCCACATAGTGGTGTGACTGTAATAAAACCCAAGAAAAAAGCCATATGCTGTTCACCAGTTATCAGTTTAAAAAATTGCAGAGTGACTCAACACCTTGGAACCATACAGCATGAGGGGGAGGATACAACCTGGATCACACTCACACATGCGTACAACAGTCAGTTAGGATTCCCTGATCCATTTTAAACACAAGTCTTTGGACTTTTGGAAAGAAATCCACACAAATACCAGAGGAACATGCACACTCCTCACAGTGTTGGGGACTTAAATGCATCCCCTAACCCACAAACCAGGAGCTGTGAGGCACCAGTACTAGCTGTTTCACTACCATGCCACCTAAGATTCTGTTTGTGTTCTTCCTGAATCCTACTTGCTTATCAATAAAACTGCAATGCAGTAAGGTTCATTTTGTGCCAAACTTGATGGTTCGCCTTGTCCCAAGCAAAACTGTGAAAGGAGGTTAGATGGATCTTTTTTGCTTCTGTGAGCGGAAGCCTTGAGGTAAATCAATATCTTGGTACCTTGTTCAAGGCTTGAATTATAGACTAACCCCCTGAATGAAATGTAGCAGAGTCTCTATATTTATAAAGCTGAATCTCTGTTTGTTTGTTTGTTTGTTTGTTTGTTCTTCACAGCTTTGTGTTTCAAGCCACAGGCTTGAAATTTTACACAATAGTACTTCCCACCCCAGGGTAGGTTTTTGGATTCTCAAACACATGAACATGCATACACACACACGCACACACGCGAGTGCAAACACACATACACCCAAATGACACTACACATATTAGTGATTGGTGTCCCCAGGCAGTTCACAGCTGAGTTCACAGAAACCCACAAACCTTTTTCCCTTTCCACTTAACCAGGACTGTACTAAATACAACCATTTTAATGGTGAAAAAGTTTGCTGACTATATAATGTCTTCTTACTTTTTACCTTTCCACTGCAACACCTTTTTGATCTGGGCAGCACTGGGTAACTCAGCTATTGAGTGAATATGCTCAAAGTTCTCACAGACAAAAACATATTGGCTAGAAGAAAACTTAAATCCTGTTGTTCTTTTCATAGTCCACATTTACTGATTCAAACCTTTTATAACTGTACTGACAAATGAATACCCTTCGGTAAACTTGAAAAAACAGCTCCTGTACAAAAGTTTTTTTAACCTTAATTTTTTTCTTGTTGGCAGCCAGCCCCAGTATATTCATGTTAAAAATTCATATGTTTCCTCAGCATGTATTGTGAGCTGAAAAGCCATATGGTAATTGGCTCAAACTAAATTTTTGTATTTCATTTTTCAAGTCAGTATGAAATTTAATGGTTGTAATGCATTTTTAAAAAAATCCAAAATTCTGGGTAATCAAAAATGCACTCATTTTTAATATCTAAAGAAAACCATTAATATCCCAGAAATGTAAAAATTTTTATGGAATGTTGCAGGCTGAAATACACTCATAATTTTTTTATTCTGTTTATTTAAATTTCTATTTGATTGTTTGTGTGCACACACATAATGTATAAGCGGCACAATAACTATCTTTTTTCTGTGGCTCTCCTGGCATACCTTAGATTAGTATTCTCCTCACTAGTGCCTGCTGGGAACTATGCTATTTTTGGAACTGATTCAGATTATCTTTTGCATTTATATCAAGGTTTAAATAAATGTCACAGTTCAACACAGAAAACCCATTCAGGAGCAGTTTTTAAGCTTATTTGATGCGTCTGTCACGTGATGTGTCCTATTGCTGACAGTTGTTCTTGCTGAGCTCTTAAATGACATCAGTAATATCAAAATGTTTAGTTGAACCCTTTCCCCAAACAGAAACATGGAGAAATTTAGTTCAAATTCTTCCCATGTGGAAAACTTATTTGAAACATGCCTTTTGACAATCACAGTCGAATTTCACCTTTACTTTTAGTGTTACACACTGTTTTCATAACTTTTTGTATGACTGTTTGCATGACGGTGCCACTGTCCCTGGGGCAGGGGTATGTTACAGTACTCTGATTCCATGTTGAAAGTATGCATGTTGTGCATGTTCTGTACTCATCCTGCAGTTTTCTTTCTCTGGTAGGTGAGAATTTGGCAAATTTATTCAAGCTAATCCTTAGCCCCTCTGACCACATTGTGGACCACAGGAAGTGTAGCCAGTCCCATTTGTCTGAGTTGTGTGAACACCACATGTGTCCCCTTTTATATACAGCCTGTTTTCTTCTATATGGTGTATATTTTTTAATCTTTTTCTTATTATTTACAGTGGATTTAAGGGGTGCTGCTGCATCAAAACCAGAAGGTTACAGGCTTGAATCCAGCTGAAGCTCTATCAAACAGCAGTTTGTACGTGCCTTTTTATTCTTTGGCCATTTTAGTTTTCTTCTGTGTTCCAGAGGTGAGTTGTTGGTTCTGAATTCTTGTTGTGGGAATGTATCTTATGTTTCAATATCTGTAAGAGACTTGCCTTATTCTCTATGGTTCACCATAACCCTGACTGGAGATGGAGTTACAAATTGATAGGTAACTAAAATGCATCACTAGTCCTGATTTCTAAGAGGATCATTTGAATTTCAGGTGTGGTTATGAGAATACACCGTTGGGCTTGTTGGTATGCCAGAACGAGCAACAAGTGTTTTTCACAAAATGGTTACATGCACCTACAGTGGGGTGACACCAAGCAAAACCTGTTCCATGTGTGACTGTTTTGCTAATGCGGATATGGCTGTTTGGGCCAGCTGTTAGTGGAACTATACAGATCAAGCTCCAGTCTGCTGTACCCATTCCTCTAGGCTGGCAGTGGTATTACCTGTAGTTTGCCCAGATGTAAGGCTACAACAGTGAGGTGTAATGAGGACTTTGCATGTGGTGTGCTCAGGTTCACATGGACCACTGAAGTTGCAGTATTGTCATTGACTCCCTGGGGATTCAGGAACAATAAAAAGAGAAGAATCTCAATTATTAAGTCTAAAGAGGCCTCAGAATGGCAGCTACATGAAATAATTAGCATTCCAAGTGTTGCTCTACAAATGAGTGCATTGAGAAGACAAATGGTCAATAAAAATGTGTTGGCACAGATTGGAGCAACACAGCGGTGCACAAGCTCACGCCAAATGGTTGCCGCGTCGTTGCCTCATTCCTGTTTACTCTGAAAACAACTCTGCCAGCTTTGCTCGCTCCCTCTGTCACTCTGCTTTGCTGTTTATGTTTGCGGCACTTTGGTTTCTCATAAAATGGCCCTGAACTCTCTCCTTTGTGACATAGGCTTTTTCCATTTAAAGTAAAGTATAGTATCTCTCATATTATTTAAATTTATTTTTATTTTTCAGTCTTAATAAAGTAGTCTGCATTTTGGTGGTGTGTACATGTCATAACGTGGATATATTGGGCTGCAGGTCTTACGAAAGGTTGAATATATTGGGTGTTATTGGTAGCACTGTACAATCATGTAGGATTTTTGTTGCTAATGTCTGTTGATGAGACACTCTTTTACATTCTAGTCTGAATTTTGAACTTTGATGATGCCTGTCAAGGGTTTAAAGTGCATTTCCTGAATGATTCATGTAAAGATATGTTAGAAGATTTGAAATGTAAATCTGGCCAGTGTTTGATTAGTTGCTAAATGCATAGATCGCTGTGTCCATTAAAGATCTTGTCTCCAATGGTCGGCCATACACAGTCTCAAACTGAACTGTATTTAGTGATACTCAGTGAGTGGAAGGAATGCAGAGGAAAGTGGCTTTTCACGGTGACATCTGTCAAACATCTGTTGCACGTTGGTAACTTAAATTTACATTTATTCATTTAGCCAGTGCTTTTCTCCACGGCAGCTTAGTGTTACGCTACTTACAATGATTTACAGCTAGCTAATTTTAACTATCAATTCAGGGTAGTTACCTTGCCCAGTGGTACTAGAACAAGTTGGTTGAAGTTTCAAATGTGCCAGTCAGCAGCTCTAACCACAAAACCACTTGCTGCCACAGAATGAAAAAAATATATAATATGTAAGTATTATTATAATATATATTTTTATATCTTTAAGATGAGGTGATAAAGCAACAGTAACATGGCTGCAGTGTAAGCACAAATGTACAGTTTTCTTATGATACGCTAGAGGTGGGCTTTGAGTGCAAGGTGACTATTAATGACAAACTGAGTTACCTGGTGCTGCCTGGGTAAAGACAGATAAAGATATAGTGGCAGAAAGGTAAAAAGAAAAAAAACATTATATAATCACCAAACTACTGTACCTTTAAAGTGGCTGTATTTAGGACAGTCCTAGTCAAATGGAAAGGGAAAAAAAAACTAAACATCACCAAACCTTACTACCTTTACATCACTAATGTGTGCAGCGCCATGTTTGTGTAATCCTTTCATTCAGTGACCCATCCATCCATTTTTTTAACCGCGTATCCTGAGTAGGGTCGGAATTGTGTGGAGCCTATCTTGGAATCAGTTGGCGCTAGGCTAGGAAACTACCCCTGGATGGGATGTCAGCTTATTGCAAGGTGTCCACATATGCACACACGTACAACACACAGGCAACAACTATGGGCAATTTTAGAGAGACTAATTAACCTGGAAAATGTCTTTGGACTCTGGAAACTGGAGCATCCAGAGGAAACCCATGCAGACACAGGGAGAACATGCAAACTTCACAATGACTGAGCAGGATTTGAACTCATGCTGACATTGTGCTGTCACCCCGTATTGACGTGCACACAGAACATGTTTGTATGTGTGCATGTATGTGCATTAACTGAGAGAATGTGCCTGCATATCATTCATTCATGTGTGTTTAGGGAGTGAGAAAGTGCATCCACATCTGGTACATTGCAACGTGTGTGGTGTCAGCCAGCCCGTGTATATGGTGGGGTGAGAAAATTTGTCAGCATGTGTGGAGCGAGAATATCTGCTAGCATGTCTACTGCGTGTGACGTCATTATTAAAATGTTAATTTTTAAGAATAATAAGTAACCTTTTTGGAGCTTAATGAACTTGACTACACAAACACCTAACTTTGTGTGAGAAATACGTGTAGGTCAAATTTCAAGTCTCTAGTTTGAAAAACAAGCAAAACTGACAACCATACGTAGATTGAGATTTACAGATATGGAGATATGTTTGGTGTTTTATGTACAGGACAAACAGGACTCAACTTTTCATAAGTTGAGGGTCTGTCTAGAGCTGTATCCCCTTTTTGACACTACGGTAGAACTATAGCGAGCATCCTGTTGTTTGGTGGTAGTTTGACTCTGGAATTGTATCTGGTCCTGCATATCCCTACTGCCCTATGTGAGGGCAATCATTTCTGTCCCACAGAGGTACATGCAGTGCACGAATGGAGCTTGTTTGCTGCTGGGTAGGAAAACAAAACACTCTCTCATGTCACTATGCTCCAGACTGCTTTGTGATGCCAGTCCTCAGTTCATCTCTCTTATTCCTGCAGCTTGGAGAATGTAGGTTGCTTTTCTTTGCCAAAGACAAAACGCCTAACCTTTCTCTGATTTCAGATGGGTACACTTAAAGTTGCCACTTTTGGGATCTCCAGGTTTTCAGCAAAAGGGGGCACAATGCTAGTTTCTACTGTTGGAAAAGAAGGTGCTCAGTGGGCTCAAACCCTGACACCTGTGACATCAATCCTTATTTTGGGGGGAGTGTGAGCATGGGCAGGTCTTATTTGGGTTTCTGCATTTTGGCTCTTCATTGTGTTCTCCCACCACTACCTCCCCTGCAGCAAGGCCAAGGACGCTTTTCAGATAGTGAGGTCGGCCACTGTGTGGCACATCTCCAGCTTGATGTATAACAGCAGCACTTTGGTTCTTTTGCTCAGAAATGATACTGCAAAATAGTTTCTTGTTTACTGCTAAAAGTCTGTCTCGACAACCTGAGTGGCTGCCCTGTTACAGACCCAGTGCGTTTGGGTTTAAATGTTGGATGGTGCCATGTTGGGAGCCAAAACAGATGTTTTTGTGTTCTCCCTCTTGCTTATTGACGTCATCTGCTCAGTTTGGTTATGTTTAGCTTTATCCTGACTGCTGTGGCTGACCCTAAATACTTCACCTTTTGCAGTCAGAGAAGAAAAGGGAATTCTAACTGAAAAACACTATAATTAATTTATCTGTGCGTCCCTTTTTTTCTGTCACTTTGAAAGTTATGGTAAATATGAAAGTACCAACAGAGCAGTTGGCCCTCAGAGACACTCTGCTTAACAGATAAGCAGTGTAATGTACTGTTTATGCTACAGGTTTTTATTTAACCATTAAAAATCACCTTTTCTATCAGTCTTATTTGGTAACGCTTATTTGGCTGTCACAAAAAAATAATAATTTGACTTTAACTTGTAATCTGCTATTCAGTAGAGAAAATTCCATATGTTTTGTTTAACAGTTTGCAGCCTTTAATCTAACACTTATTATTAATGTCAGTTCATCTCTTTAAAACTTCTTTACGAGTTGGGCTGTATTGCTATATGTTGAGGCTTGTTAGCCTACAGACACTCTCTAGAAATGGTTAGAAATCAGAGTAACAGAAAAAGGCAGTAGAAAAACTTGTACTTCAGAGCTGGTAGCATCTGATGCCACAGACCCTGATGTGAGGCATGACGTTTCCACGGAAACTGTCATTGCAGGAGTATGTGCTTCAGGAGTTTTAAAAAAGTGGTAGAAACATGAAGACTTCTAATGTGGGAGAACAGAACCTCAGCTGCATGTTCTTCAGGACAAAAGGTGTTGCTGTGTTGTAATCTTGCTCTTTCTCCTTGTGTAGCGCTACAGTGTCACTGCCACAACTGCGCCAACCTGACGTGCACTACAGATGGTGTGTGCCACCTGGCGGTCACCAGGCAGGGGAGCAGGATCACGGTGCAGCGGAGTATGTGCATTGCGGCCAAGGATCTCATCCCACGCGATCGACCCTTCGTCTGTGCCCCCTCCCTCAAGGATGACTCGGTCTACCCCATGTGCTGCACGACTGACTTCTGCAACAAGAACCTCAACCGGAGCTTCTTCCCAGGTAAGATCTCAGGCCCTTTCTGCAAAGAACCCTTAGAGATTTAACACTGAGTCATGTCATTGTTGAAAGCTATAGTGCACCCTGGCCAGCTTATCTTGAAGTAGGGCTCTTTGCTGATTGTGATTTTACTTTTTAATATTACATTTTTGACTGACATGCTGCCACAGCAGCTATGTGTTTAAATCTGGCTCATTTTGTGTTGTGTTGTGTTGAGTTGAGAGATTTAGTGGGTTTCATCCTGGTGCTCTGGTTTCCTCCCACAGCCCAAAAACATGTGTTTTAGGGAGATTGGTGACTCTGAATTGTTTTAAGAGTGCGACTGAGTGTGTGTCACATAAATCTGCTGTGTAAATATTCCAGGTGTAAGGGGTTTAGTGGCGTGTACTCAACATTGTGATTTGGCTTGGAGAAAAGTGTCAGCTAAATACAAGATATTAATAAGAACAGTAATCTTCAGATAATTATCAGTTTTTTGTCTACATCAGTCCACTTAGAGGATGACTTGATCCTCTGTAGAGAAGGTGAGTGGTCAGTAGGTTCCTGTGCACTTCCCTGACTTGCTGATGTAAGGAATGTAAGTTAAATCTGTGGCCAAGACTTATTACATGAATGCCTTTGAAACTTGTTTGTAAATTAAGTGTCCTAAACTGAATACAGGATGAAAATGAATGGGGTGGTTTATTTTCAGTTTAACCCCTTTTCTCCAAACTAGTGGTACCCTCTAAGTTTTTAGGTCTACCCCTTAAAGCATGACTCCCAAAACAACTAAGGAGGAGTGAACACAGGCAGTCTGCACAATCTCCAGTTGGCAGCAAAGAGGAAAAATCCAAGCTATCTCACCCTTAAACACTTTATTGCTATTATAGAGAGATGTTAAAAAGACAGTATAACCGTGTGTCACAACAAAAAAGCTCAAACATCTGACAAGACTCTGATTTCATGCTTATAAACAACAACCTTTTCTTCCCCTCCTCCCTAAAGGAGGAATGGTGACTCTAGTCACTAATATATGCTTATAACCTTGTGATAAAATTGGCTGCTACAGCTCACCCAAGGAAACACAGGCTAGTTTCCCCGGGCCTCCTCAGCACAGATGGCCAGTGTGGCATAGCGGGCACCTGAACCTGGGTCTCCACTGTAGGGCACACAGCAATTTACTGATGTGCCACTGGGAAGGCCCATCTGGTGACTTCTACCTGAAAAAGAGCATTAATGTAAAAATTATTCTGCTTGATGATGTAATTACATTAAAAGCCAGACCTGATGTTTCTGGCTGATATGCCCTTGTTGCTCACAACACATTGTCTCTGATCACTTGTGATATTTTTTCTACCTCATTACATTCAGAAAATGGAAATTTTAAAAATTCTTGAAGGATGACCTTCCCTAAAAATACGAAGAACGTATTTGTAAAAATATTGGTGGTGATTCCTGAATTAATTTAGCTTTTTTCCAAAGTGACTTTCAACATTAAGCTACTTAAGATGATTTACTCATTTATACGGCTGGATAATTTTTACTGCATCAATTCCGGGTAAGTACTTTTCTCAAGGGTACAACTGCAGGAGGTATGATTTGAACCTGGGTCCATTAAGTGCAACGTGGATTAACTACTGAAGTACCTGAAAGCCTACCTAGTGTAGGCTATATTCATTTATATTTATTTGCATTTTTTATTCATATATTTATATTTTATATTTAAATTTTGTATTTTGTATTTCACATTTTATCATAGAAGAATCTATTTGTATCTATCAACTTTCCACCTTGACTTCCATGCACTGGAGACTGTAGAGGGATACCGGCACCAGTGTATTGACATTAGCATCCTCCCTATAGATTGCCAGTATTATGCTCTCTACTGTCTGTCTTACCTCTGCCCGCAAACATTGCCAGCAAAGAAAGGAGTCAATTTTTAATGACTCCATTTTTAAGTGACATTACCACTATGAGATTATCTGTCTTGCTGGGTTTCTGGGACATGGTAATTACAGCATCAGTCGTTCTGCTGAAAATTACCTGAGCAAGCAGGTGCTTTTCCTCCCAAATGGACCACAACAAGCAACTGCATTATCTCAAAATTTCCAGAGACACCAGCAGCTTTCTGTTCTGTGTTTCTGAAACATTGGTGCTCATACCCTTCCTTAAGTGAAAGCTTGAGGGTTTGTACCCCTTGAAAAAGAAAGTGCTGTAGTAATATTTGCTAAAAAGGGCTTTGCAATTTTGAGAACACTGCCATTGGAGTAAAACATTCCTGAAAGAAGATTGAGATGCTTCATAAGGCCACTTTAGCCACCAACCCCAATGAAAATAGCACATATTCAGTGATGAGGAGCTGCAGTTAATGGGCAGGTGAAGCAGGCAGTTTATGTGTGAAATGGCACAAGTAATCGCCTGTGGAAGAATCCCGGTGGAGGGTGGAGATCTCAGATTGCAGTCCTTGGTACTGTTAAGAATTGCCATACATGCAGGGATTTTTGTCTGGAGGGTATGCCACAGTATGGCTCCAGATGCCCTTGTAACATGCACTTATTCAAGTTAAAACCCATGAGCTCCAAAGTTCGGTTCTCAAGTTCTTAATTGTTAATTTTAAACAGTTGTTTAAACAGTTGTTAATTTAATTGAACATTTCATACGAAGGGCAGCAGGTGGTTTGGGGATTGAAGCTGCTGTCTTGCATCCAACGTCTTGCTGTAGTATCCTTAACTGATACAGTAAACGTTACCCAGCTGTATTTATGTGGGTAATAATTTTAATCTTAATTGTAAACTTAACACTTAACATTGGTAAACTTTACATTGTAATCTTCCTTAGAAAAAAGTGTAAGCTAAATTAAAACATGTAAGTGATGATGTTGGGCAGATCAGGATAAGTAATTTTTTCAGTACTAATAGAAACTTCTAGTGGACTGATAATACCTGGTTCATGTGTACAACCACTACAGTACTGAATTCCATTAGATAGCAGGATGCCTAATCGTGTCATCAGATTGATTTGATGCAGGATTTTGATGTTTATTTGTAATATTAATAAAATGAATGAAGGTGTAGGAACTGCTAAAAACAGAATTAATGTTTAATATGTTATTTTTTTACACATGTGCCTTGACATTTAAGCTGCTACAACAGTCCTGGTAAAAATGTTCTTTAAGTTCTTTCAGTCTGCTCAACTTCTGTTTAGTAAGACTATAGTTGTTGGTGCCTCTCTTGCCATAGTACTGCAGGTTTTTTGTACAGACTGACCTGTTTTATTTAGCTGCAACCTGCATGTCATCTTTGTTTATATGCCTTTCTCCCTGGTAAAAATACCACAGTCTTAAAAATCTTTGCTTTGGTATCATCTTGTCATTCCTGTCTGCTGGAAGCCAAATCTTTAGGGACAGTAAATGTCAGTGGACTTGGTGTTGACATTTTCCCAGGATTGCAGTTGCAGTGAGAGCTGTCACGTAAGTGAAGAAGGTCTCCACGGAATCGATACGACGTCAGTGCTGGAAAGGTCAGATGGAACATCCTTTATGGAAGGACAAGGCCACAGACATACGAAAGGATTCTGGTTTCTTGCAAGGCATTCTCTTGCAACATAGAATGGAAAGCTTTTTGATGAATCTTTAAACCTATAAGCACACATACCTGCACCCTGTAGGTCCCTGAATCCATGGTACTCGTCTTGTGCTCTGCTGACATCATAAAGGACACTGCGTCATCAGTGCTGGTGACAGCATGAGCTGGGGTCGTTTTTCTCCACTATCTGAGTCCCAGACTACTTAGATGCTGGTGATTGATTTTCAGTACAGTACTTGTTTTCTACTAACAGTAAACATAGGTTTCAAATATTAATTTGCATCATTAAAATAATTCTCTGCTCTGTTACTTGTATCTCCTGGAAGCTTTAGGTCAGTGGCAGCACTTTGGTTCAGAGTCAGGCAATCTCCAAAATGCCCACCAGATATGTAAAAAAGTTTGGAAATTAGTGATGTGATCTATTTTAAAGTGCAGAATTTATCTAACTTACAACAGATAAAGTTTGGCAAACAAACCACACATTCCACTAAATGCAATAGGATGACCAACAACATCTGAGAGCAACTGCTAGTTATTAATGTTTATTCATCAGTCTCCTTCCAAGAAAGCATGTTGAATGAGCTGCACAATGCTTAATTCTTTATATAATAGGATATTCTTATTGTTGATTTAAGGGTACTACAATGGGTGTTCAAGCTCAGAACATTCTGAGTATAAGGTGACCATTGCTACCGCCATGTTTGTTATGATCTCTATTTTTTTTGTTTATGATTGTAATAGTTTTATATATTTTTTTTTAAACAGCACTGATTATAAAGCCTTGCTTTTCAAATGTAGTCAGGCACAATTAGATTTATTTAACATTGCCTAGCTTTGTTTGGATTATAAATGGGTAAATCATTATAAGTAGCTTTGTATGCCCCTCTGAAGTAAAGCCTTTAGCTAAATAAATGTAAATGTAATTTATACACCACTCAGTCATGTTTTGGATTATATTTTTATTTTTTAAATTAATGTTTTTGAAGATTAAGTGCAGGAAAAGTTAATTTTCTGATGTAAGCACATAAATGGTAATTGATTCAAAATTACAAACCTACATTGTTGATTCAGTTCAAGGTTTACTGTTCGACTGCATTTTTTTTGACAGGAAAATATTAACATACTTAAAACATCTGGTGGACTTCCCAGTCTGTGGTAACTTGTTAAATGAATTATTCCTACTCACTGTGTGTTAGAATGAGCATTGAAAATGAGAATGAGCAACCTTTGTGTTCTTCCTCAGACCCACCATCAAAAAGCCCACCCTTGGGCCCAGTGGCACTGGCAGCAGTGATCGCCGGCCCAGTGTGCCTGCTCTGTTTTGTGCTGGTGCTGGCCTTTTACATCTGCCACGGCCGCTCTGTCATTCACCAACGTGTTCCCAATGAGGAGGACCCCTCCATGGACCACCCCTTCATCACTGTGGGCACAACTCTCAAGGATCTCATTTATGACATGACCACCTCTGGCTCTGGCTCAGGTTTGTACTGTGCATATGTGCATGCTTGTGTTAATGTGTGCCGCAGTATGTGTATGCATGCACGTGCATCTCTGCCTGTTTTTGACATTATTGAATCGCTATCTTTAGCTCCACTCAGCGGAAAATATGTGGAATTTCTACAAACATTTTATTTTGTTGACACATTTTTCCTTTTCGCTTGAATCTTGCCTGCAGTGACAGGGCAGTAGTGACATTTGCATGTTAGAAGGTGATTTATTTGTATTCAATAATAGATCTAGACATCAGACCATCTATACTGTTTCAGTCTCACTGTAAAGTTTATGCTAGCTATAGAACTGCATTCATTCAGAAAGGTTGTTAATAAAAAAAATAATGAATGAACAAATGAGTAATTCCAAACTACAGATTATGATTGTATTTGAACTTGAACCCAGAAGAACCTACCAATTTGATTGCACTGGTCTGTTAGTTTTTTGTAGTTGACACATAATGTTGACTACTTTGGTTTCCTTCTCAGTTCAGCAGCATTCTCCTCTTAGTGCCTCCCTGGTTGACTTACTCAGTATTGCCTGTTTCAGACAGTGAAAAGTAGAAAGGTAAAAATGAATAATGGCAGTATGAATGAAATTAATAATTTTAAATTACCAAATTCTATTGCCCTTAACCTGATTGCATTTTGTGCATAATTATTGTTAGTACTGTCAAACACATGAAAGCCACAATGTGACGCGTGTGCTAGTCGTAGTGAAGTGGAAAGGGTGAAATGTATAAATTATAAATTATATATTACAAAACATTATTACCCTTAAACATTCATTTAGTACATAAATATGGCTAGTAGTGTACACTTCTGTACCTCAGCAGCTGAGCTGCTCCTGAACAATCTCTGCACGAATTAGCTTTGAACTGCCTTCTGGCATGTCCTCCTAGTGCTGCTCAGGTATATATCTGTGCTGTGTGTACTCTTCTGCAAAGCTCAGACATATGGGAGCTGCTGAGAGCAATACACATGCCTTCTGTAGTGACGTGCAGAGAAGTGCCATGTTTCCTGTTGTCATACTCAGAAAGTGCTTCAGTGCCATTCTTGTGCCATTCAATCAGTGTGACATACGCCCTGTATGTGATGGAACTACATGCACATTTCCAAGGTTATTTCAAACACAGAGTGTTAAATGTTTAATGTAGTGAATGGCCTTTTTGGAGTTTAATGAAGCTCACTAGTAATAACCTGAGAGTTTGTACTGAGACTGATCCAATATTTCATGTGGGAAAACAAATTTGGAAAATAAAGTCTACTTAACTGCTAACCCAAGTGCTAACCCAAGTCAGCAGAATAAAGACACCAGTGTACTATCCCAGAAAATTAGCTTGGGGGGATAGATTTGCATTACTAGTACTATAATGACATTTAAACTCTGAAACAAGATACAATGGGTCCCCTACTAAGAATCTTAATTGGGACTTAGAGTTGCTTCATTACTCAATGTTTCTTAGTCAAATGCAGCATGAAGCAGGCTAGCGGCTCATCATCAAGTCTATTAAAAAATATAAATGTAAATATCAGCAATCAGGACAACTCTGTGAGATGGCTGGCAACAGGGTGATTTTTTGATGGAAACAGAGTAAGAGATTCTTTCTTTCCCATGGGGAACCTTGCAATATCCAGGCTGGCAGACAGCCTCTCTCTCTGGTGAGCTGGGATGTCTTATGCATGCTCTTGTACGTTCTGAGACCCCTGGCAGGCATATTTATGACATGTTATAAATAAAAGAACACAATGAAGAACCTTGGCAGGGTGTTGGAAAAACTTCAGGCAACCCTTATTATTCATGATCACTACCTGTTGGTGAAGCTTTAAATTGGTATGCTAGGCCTATTTATGAATCATAAATACTAAATACTCAATTGAAATGGTTGTAGCAGTAAATGGTTTGTTACTCAAAAGTTTGTAAGCCTAGGACTCACTGAATAAACCAATTCCCATGTGTTCATTTGTCTATTGTCTTTTATTTGGGAACCTTTCAGGTCTTCCCCTGCTGGTGCAGAGGACCATCGCACGCACTATCATCCTCCAGGAGAGCATTGGCAAAGGCCGCTTCGGCGAGGTGTGGCGTGGAAAGTGGCGTGGCGAGGAGGTAGCTGTCAAGATCTTCTCCTCCCGTGAAGAGCGTTCCTGGTTCCGTGAGGCAGAGATATACCAAACTGTCATGCTGAGGCATGACAACATCCTGGGCTTCATTGCTGCTGACAACAAAGGTACAAGTGGCAACCTCCATTCTAGAGGGAAGGGGGACTAAGGAAGAGACTGTGAGTTTAAAACCCATTTTTAAGCATGTGCTTCTATTAATATAGACAATAAGACAGTATTTTTCAAACCAAACTAATTTTTGATTTTCATGAACTTGTCCAACAGAACAAAGCACAAAAGAGATAGAACATTGCATTATGTTTTGAACTGTAATCCTCCGAGTGATGAGTGGTCTGCAGCTCTGTGGCTGATCAAGATCCCATACTCTCTCTCTCTCCATGATTGTTTTGTTCTTCATTTCTTTTTGGAATGAAATTGCCCTATTAAAGATTACTCTGTTTAATGCCTCCTCTAGACAACGGCACATGGACCCAGCTGTGGCTAGTGTCGGACTACCACGAGCATGGCTCACTCTTTGACTACCTGAATAGGTACACAGTCACTGTGGAAGGCATGATTAAGCTGGCACTCTCCACCTCGAGTGGCCTGGCCCACCTGCATATGGAGATTGTTGGGACACAAGGTGGGTATCAGTGTGGGAATGGGAAAAGGACGGTGTCCCTCTTTGAAGACACACACAGTTTTAGCTTACACCTCTATGAACCTATGTGCAGGATGCTGAGAAGAATATGGGTCCATTAATTGAGATGCTTCAGGACCTTCTATTCTTTTCAACATTCATTTGCTCTTGCTCTTTGTGTGTTTGTGTGTGAGAAAGATAGACTGAAATGAGATGTTTCAGTTCAGCAACATGATTTGTCCTTAATGCAGTGCCTGCCATGTTTTCCTGTAATTTCAGTGATTAATGATGCATTTTTTTCTTTTGTTGGGGATGAAAAATGTTATGATACACATTGCTTTAAGGATCCAGAACAGTCCTCAGTGTCCACAGCACTGTCTAAGACATCTGTTGCATTCCGGAGCTCTAAACTGATTGCGTCCCATTCCTTCTAATTCTATGCCGGTTATTTCCCAGGTAAACCAGCCATTGCGCACCGTGACCTTAAATCCAAGAACATCTTAGTGAAGAAAAACGGGACATGCTGCATTGCTGACCTGGGGCTGGCTGTTCGCCACGACTCTGCCACAGACACCATCGACATTGCCCCCAACCATAGGGTTGGTACCAAAAGGTTAGTTTGTCCATCCCACCAACCCACTAGCCATCACCTGGGGATGCTGAGGCTACGAATTTTGCTGTAGACTTGAATGTGTGTCATCAAAACAAGAGGCGGAAGTCACTGTGACACAGTGCAATCTCATCTCTCTGCTTTGTGTTGCTATACTGTTGAACTGTTATAAAGGTGAGAAAATTGTTTGAGATTCTGCTGTGCTCTACTGATGTTCTCTACTTCATATTGTAGCATTCGCTTCATTTGTGTTCTTTGCCTTGAAGCCCATGGAGTTTTCTTTGTGCAAAAAGGGCTGCCAAACCATACTTGGAGTGTGCCGGCTACGATCAATCAGTCAGTCAGTGTAAATTCTGTGCCTGGCTGCCTTGGGCTGGGGACCCCGCCTGATAGGTGACACGCGGTGCCATAATCTTTAGCTCCGATTGTGAAGTCATTCCACAGCTGGAGCTTCCTCTGCAGTGCTTGTTATTATCGTTTGTATTTCTCAGAAGTCTTGACAGACCAGACAGAAGTTCCTGTACATAGAGAGACAGAACTTCTTGTGATGCTGCCGGTTTCAAAGTGTGCTTCAAACAAATTATACAAATGTAGTTCTGGGGATGTGGTAACAGCTCACTGGAAAGGTGACGTTTGTTTGTTTCATGTACCTGTTGCCTGCAGCAGCTCTGCAGAGCTCCAGGTTTTGAATGAAAGATAGACCAGACATGCACCTGTGTAAGTGAGGTATGATGACTTCGTCACAGAGAAGGAATTGGTGTATTGTAGTATAACAACACTTGGTTATCGTTTTATGTGTTGAGTGGATGGGGGAGGTGTGAAAGACCCCATCACAGGGTGATCTAATGTGGAGCAGCTTATTCCAGAAGCGGTGGCCAGCAGTGGTTTGTCAGTCTTGGCTAGAATCAGGTCTCTGAATCTGCATTGAAGTATGAGTGGTGAATAGAGGGCATTGTGGGGGTTACTATAGAGAAACAGATCCACCTAGTTCTGGGACAGGCAGTTTGGTTTCTTGTCAAGATCCTTCCTCACTGGTTCCATTTGCCACGTCCGAGGAATTGAAAGACAAATAGATATCTCTTCTCTCCTGTCACGCCTATGGCATTTGTGTGCTGTGTTTTCTTGCTCTGGTTGATTCGGTCTGGTCAGATACAGTGGGGATTGATGAATGTTGAAAGGTCTGTGAGCCTTGCAGCCTTGAAATTTCCTGTAAGTTGATGGGAGGGGTTGATGTCTACACGCTCCCTCTCAGTCACTTGGCTGTGGGGGTCCCTGCAAGGCCTTGGTTTGAAGTAGGGGTCTGTAAAAGGTTTGACTGCTGCTGAAATTAAATTATTCCTACAACTAGTACATCACTTTGCCCTCATCTCAAAAGGACTGCAAATCAAAATGTCATTGATATAGATATGTCAATTATATAAGTGTTACTTGAACAGCTGTTATTGGTAGTGGTTTTAAGTACAGCTGGTTCACCTCCTTATGACCTTACCTTGAACCAATAAATTGGAATGTGTGATTTGTTACTTGTCTGTGTCTGTATCTCTCTGTCACCAAAATGCATTTTGTCTACTTGTTGGACGTTGTTTTAGAGAATATTGTCTACTAAATGAATGGATGTAACTTTCAGCAAGCTGGACAGCTCTGCATGGTGAGGGGAAAACTGTTTTTTTGGGACAGGAACAGAGCAACTGAGCATCTGCACAATCTGAGTCTCTTAGTTGTGGTTACAGTGGTCCCTTTTTATCCGGCGGTTTCGCTTTCCGCGGTTTCAGTTACCTGCGGTCAACTGCGGTCTGAAAATATTAAATGGAAAATTCCAGAAAAAATAATTCATAAGTTTTAAATTGCGCACCGTTCTGAGTATTGTGAATGATCCCTTTGTCCAGCGTATCCCCGCTGTATGTGCTACCTGCCCGTTAGTCACTTAGTAGCCGTCTCGGCTATCGATCTAAGAGAGACCACATTCACATAACTTTTAGTACAGTATATTGTTATAATTGTTCTATTTTATTATTAGTTATTGTTATTAATTTCTTATTGTGAGTCAAATTTATAAATTTAACATTATCATAGGTAAGTATGTATATAGAAAAAAACTGTGTGTGTGTGTGTGTGTGTGTGTGTGTTACATTATCAATAAGCACAATAAAGAATCCTGAGCAGAACTGAAAGACTTAAGGCAGCATTTACTATTTGTGATTGCTATCTGTCGATGAAGCAGAGCAAACTTTAGATGACAATTTGAACCAGTCTTGTTACTGTCTTTATGGAAAAAATAAGTACACCTGTTCCCTGGTATTTGAATGTAACTGAATATCACAAACTCAGTTATCGGGAAGCAATTTCCATTATTTCTTATGAGGAAAATTATGTTGCACAAGTGTAGCACTCATTATGCTGGGACTTCTCGACTCGAATACTGAGCCAAGGATTAAAATATACCCCTTGTTATATCAGGAACTTGGAAACTGAGAGCTGGAGTACCGGGGTATAAATGTACTAAATACTTCTCAAAAAAGTTTATTACTCAAAATTTTGTGAACTGTAACATAACAGTATATACATTAAAATATTAAATCATATGTACAGAATGAGTTAAAGAGCTTGTATTTACCCAACTGAAGAGTCCTTGCTGGTCAGCAGTACAGACCTTAATCATGGTTTAACACTGTATAGAACGTAAGTGTGGCTGTCAAACACGTGTGCTGCCCAAGATCTCATCCTACATGATTCTGCAGTGAATCAAAATAGAGCATGCAAAGTTTTATGGAAAGTAAACAGTCCATATAACAGTAGTTCTTTGAAACACTGAAATTTCATTGTTTTATGACAAAAGGTATGTGCATATGCATGTCCCAGATCATTTTTCTTTTGAATTTAGTGCATTGAAATATTTCTCACTTTTAGGGGAGTGCTTTCTTCAACTGGCCATAATTTATACACAATAGATCTTAACCATCTCTGAGAGCAGAGGTCAGTAGGACCTGAGTTTTTTGTAAATGATGTATAGAAAAAATAGAGAAATACATATTAAAAAAACCGATGCCTACGCTTTAGAAAAAAATGTAATATTATTCCTCTCCTCTACAGATATATGGCTCCTGAGGTCCTTGATGATTCAATAAACATGAAACATTTTGACTCCTTCAAGAGGGCAGACATCTACTCCATGAGCCTGGTGTTCTGGGAAATTGCGAGCAGGTGTTCCATTGGTGGTAAGTTCTGGTCCACATCAGGTGAGAAGCTGAGTTCCGGAGGTTTCACGAAATGGAGTATAGCCACGACTTCTCTCTGTCTAACCTCCCATACTGGTTTTTATTCTGAGTTTGATCTTTCTGGCTGTTGCAATGTTTTAGGGAAATTATTCACCGAATGATAAATCTTTCATACATTATAGCTGAATAATTCAGTAACCTTCCACTGAGTCTTGTGGGAACGTGTTTGCTTTTACTGATGTCACTGCTCATGCCTGCCATGGCTGTCTCACAACGAAGCATAAGAAACCTTGTAGTATTATCACATTCCTGAAAATACAGATGCATTGAATAGAAATGTGCTCTGCTCTGTCTTCACATGGTTTAGTGGGGAGTAATGCTTGTTTCTGATTCCGATTTCTGTGTGCCCTAGGCATCCATGAGGATTACCAGCTGCCTTACTTTGACCTGGTGCAATCAGACCCCTCTGTGGAGGAGATGAGGAAGGTGGTGTGTGAGCAGAAGCTGCGGCCGAATGTTCCTAACCGTTGGCAGAGTTGTGAGGTATGAAACCACTGTAGGCCTTGTTTTCAGCTGGAGGCAGTAGGACTATACAAGAACAAGAATCATTACCACCTTTCTAAATGACCAAGAAAGTCTTTTGACTGCAGATTGACTCTCTGGGAAAAGCTGTGTTTAAAAGATACCTATACTGTGTTGCTTGCAACCATCCTTCTCTTGTCCTTGCGCACATAAATGAAGTCCATATACATCCGTAAGGATTCAGTATGGTTGGGGTCCCATTTGCATTATTCCCCCTCCAGTTGGGGGTTTCACCATATTGCACCACTCCTCACTATTCTCTGCCAGATGCCTTAGTGTTCAATTAGACTGCTGCTTTGCTGATCTGCTTCTTCAACTCATTGTCAGTCTTACAGTTCAGAAACAGGTCACAATCAAATCCAGTTTACATAAATAACATCCCATAATTCAATACTCATCCTGAGCAGGTGCAGTAGCTGAATCATGATGTTACTGCTCATGACAAGAGGTGCAATAGTTATGCCAACTGAGTCTCATTCTGTTCTTGGTCTGTGTATGAGTGGAAAAGGGAATGATTTAGTACATGGCTGTGCTAAAACGTATTTTATATGAATGTTTAAAATAATGTGGCCCAGGTTAAATTTTAGAACACAGCCATCCCATTATTGGATGGTTGCTTTCCTTAAAATATGACTCCACTTGAGCACCCAAGAACCTATCTCCAGGAGATGCAGAAAGAGAAACACTGGTTGTCAGTATGTTTCAGGAAACAGTGTGCCAGTGTGCCATGCTTTTTAGTCATCTGACAGCAGTAGGGTTACAAAGACAGTTTGCTAATGGTTAGTGTCAGAATGCAATAGAGTCTGATGCAAGTCTGACTTCAAATTTCAAAGATAAATGATTTTAGCAGCTACTGTGAGGACCATTTGTTCAGTTTCTAGGCATCTGGTTTGAATGCATGCTGTTCATGCAGTGATAAAGCAGTACTCTGAACAAGGAATAAGAGAACCTGTTTTCTCTATCTGGAGCTTAATTCCTGATTTGGAGGACCAGATTGCTAAATTGCTCACCTTTATTTAGGCTGGTTGTATCTTGTCTAGCCTGGCTGTGTCATAAACAGGATATTGGGGGTCACTATGCACTGGTCTGTCAGATTCCATACCGAGTTATTCAGACTAACAACCCCAGAACCACATTTTGGTGTATGCAAATGTTTTTTTTCCAGGTTTTCCGTCATCTCGGGTAGTAGTTTTATTAAAATGTGCACAGAAACTAATTTTTGTTTCTATTTTTGTGGAGAAATTAAATAGAATTCTGCACTCAAGGAGATTCTCTTCCCACAACACATGGCTGACCCTGGCATTTGTCATAGGAATACTATGAGGAGCATTTGCCATGTACTTCAAAATAAATTGAGTATGATTGATAACTCACTCACTCATTCAAAAGTTTTATGTAAAAATAGGAAAACGCCTTTCTGTATACCTGTGTCCAATAAATCAGTTTTCTTAAGAAAGGCACACTTGTTTCAGTGCTTATGTATATCCACACGTCACTTGAGGTCTGCTTACCTGAGAGGAGCTGTACTTTTTAAACAAGTATTTCAGAGGCCAAAGTGGCTGCCATACCATGAGTTTTGTGAATTCTGAGCTCAAAGGACCCAAATACCAAGGAGAAGTACCTGCCCCATGTCTGATGTTTTGCATTTTTCAGTATTTGCCCACTGTCAATTTGAGATTGATTTTCGGATTTTTGACCAAAATTTCTTTAGATATGAGGTACCTCAAGTGAACAAATAAATATTACAGTTTTCTAGATTGATTTTCAGATTTTTGACCAAAATTTCTTTAGATATGAGGTACCTCAAGTGAACAAATAAATATTACAGTTTTCTGTTTTGCATTTAAGAAAGCAAGGCAGTGCTTCATGCTTCCTTTCTAAAGGTAATTTTCCCCTTGGACTTGTATCCGTTCACACCAGCTATACCTGCAATAATTACAACCAGGCATTTTATTTAATTGTTAACTAGTTTCAACGCTATGGAAGAATAACTGGCCAATCATCCGGGAAGAACTGCTTCAGACTGGTGGCAGTAGGTTTATGAACAAAGACTGCTTGTTTTTATGTTCTGCCACATCTCAGTAAGGTATAAATTAGGGCTTTGAAAAGTAACGCAGAAAACCAGACAGGTGGCAAACATTTTCCAGGGCCCTTGTTCATGGGTGTTGGGGATTTAGAATATGTCAAAAGAAATCACGTGCCTGCATAAATAGCTATAGGACATTAACAAGCAAGTATAAAAAAGTGACAAATCTGGCTTTCCCAAGAATGACACATGGATTAGTCCATATATTGGCAAACATGTAATGATGTAATTGACCCCCCCCCTTGTCTCTATCCCTAATTTTTGCTCATTCCTTGTCTCCAGGCACTCCGTGTGATGGCAAAGATTATGAGGGAGTGCTGGTATGCCAATGGGGCAGCCCGTCTCAGTGCCCTGCGCATCAAGAAGACCCTGTCGCAGCTCAGCCAGCAGGAGGGTATCAAAATGTAGGCTAGTAGCCCTAGACAGCTGCCATGTGGCAGCCTCCACTTGCTCCTCTTTGGGTGATCTCTTTATTTTATTTTTTTAATTATGGAGGGCAGAGCAGTGGAGTTAAGTATTTCACCCATCCCACAAATGTTTCTTTGTAGTGGTTGAATGGCATAACAGTGGGAGTGGCCTATTGTTATACTTTGCTGAAGTGGATCTGTGTGATATGGAAGAAAGGGTGCAGGCATCTCCTTCTGTTTGTAGGTCCTTCCAGTGTCTCTGTGTATACAGTGAGAGCCTCCCTCCCTCCCTTGACTTCTGCAGAGCCATAGGGCAGAACTCCATTGACCACCATCAACTCTGTCTAGTGCAGCTCTACAAACACAGACTGAGAAAGCTTCACAGTTGTTGGTGTGGACATTTAGCTAATAATACAGAAAAATCAGGCAGGTGAATTGAATTTACCAGCCACTGCTGCAGTTCTAACAAAGTAGTGTTTTGTAAACATACAGATAGTCTTTGTGCATGTGTTGGGTTAGTGTTTTGATGTTGGATACACCAAATTCCCATTTACATTTCTTTTTAAGTTTTGATACAGTATCATCTGGCATAGTTTTTTTTCAGATAAACCTTGTTTACTCCACCCGTATTCTTCAGATTGTTACTATCTTTTATAATTTGCAATCAAATGTGACATGACCTCATCCAGTCTTGGCAATCATGCTACGACATATGCAAATATAAAATACATATGTATATTTTATATATTTACTGCTCTGTTACTACAACCATGCCTTCCAAGCCAGGTGTTACCAGAAAGTGCCACTGCTACAAATCAGTTCCATCTTCTTTTGCTGGACTGTGTGAGTGTGTGTGTGTGTGTGTGTGTGTGTAGAGTCATGTAGAGTATACAGAGGAATGTTCCTTCTTATGCAGCCAGGAAGGAGTGTGCTGTGTGGTTTATCAGGGATCAGCAAAGACCGGCTTTGCTCACATTGCCCATCCAAGTCTTTCTCACCCCACGTTTGAATCCTCTGACATCATCTCGGGATATTGCAGTCTCCTCTCCTTGGCCTTTCTCAACGGAGCGCTCACTCACACTTGTGAAATGTAACCCAAGGCCTTCCCTTTATGCTGCAGTCTCTGGCTATGTGAAGGCTGCTGAAGTATAGCTTTTAGACTGAAGCATTGCTAATGATGCCATAGTGACACGCATTACTGTTTTATCTTTTTGTTTTTTGGAGTGCACGGTTGATCATGGTAAATTACTGGAGGTGGGTACATACATTTAAATATAGCAAATGGGTATACACTAAGCCATAGGTTTTCCAACGTTTTGTGGCAATTTTTAACTAGAATGTGCTTTTTTAAACTGTTTTAAGTGAACTACTTTTAATTTGACCAAGCCTTAAGGGACCAATGGAAGGCTTCAGTTTTTCTTTTATAAAAACTTAAAGTAATTATGGTAGGTATCATATGCTTTATAAAAAAAAGTGGGAAAGTAGCACGAGGTAAAACAGTTTATCAGTTTTTAACAATACCATATTACCACGCAAATAAGCATGTAGACTGTGTATCAAAATTCAACTTTTCTGTGTGCATAAAATGGTACTGTTGGAACTCTATGCTGCTGTATTCAGGGCAACTTCCACCGAAAACCTCATTTTGCTGGTAATATTCACTAACCTAACTGGACAATGATTTAAAATGCATTTCAGTTAAGTGTCTATGTAAAAGATGTTCATTAATTTTAGCAATAAGTGCACTTGTGGAATAGATTGCATGTTTAAAGGTGTGGTAATATGGTCATGTGTAGTCTCTTGAGTTTGGTGTAAATTTTTTTTCATGGCACTGTGCTGCTAGTTTCCCCTTTGTGCATATGTGAACAAAGAGGGGACAAAAAGCTTTCAAGCAAGCTGCATTATTGGATGTAGATTTTCAAATGCGTGCTGGACAGTGCAGTTAATGTTCTGCACAGACGTGGTATGTGATCATTCCATGCTGTAATGGAGCACTTCAATGTGAAAAATAGAGCTATATTCAAATGTACCATGTTTGGTAGTGGCCCCCATTTAAAAACTGGAAATCCTTTCAAATCAAAGATTTTGTAAGACCCTGGCTGGTACAAGTTCAGCAACATTTTGACCCTGAAATTGTGCATCACGCAAAGGATGTTCTGCTTTGCTCCAGGATGAAGCTATAAAACCCCAAATCCCAGATTGAAGTATGCATGCATTTGGTTTAAAGAAAAGTATGAAAGTGGTGAGGAGTGTGAAACAATAATCAAACATTTCTAAAAGTGTAAACAGAGGAATGCATGCTGCAGTCAGTCAGTCAGTCAGTCAGTCAGTCAGTCAGTCACTGGTGAGGTTGGCCACATTCTCTGGGACACAACATTGCTCCTGTCACAATGCCGCTCTGGTCAGTGTTAAACCAGAATTCATTCTGTCCAGCATAATACTCTTTAAATCACCAGCAGCATTTTTTTGGTTCTGTGTCAAATTTAACTGAACAAAAACATACACATCCAGGTATATTCTTCAGTGACATGCAGGTATCTATGGTCTTAACAGACCAAGCACACCAGCTATGACTTAAACCATATCTGTACACCTCTGGTTTCCATAGAAGGTCAAAACAGAATGGAAAATTCATGAATGAAAAATGAATCCAGTAGTGTGTTATCTCCTTATGGGAATGGATATGGTCTGGCAGGTACATTCATATCAGTGGTGGCCTCTGTTAGCAAACCAGCAGATGATATGCACCCTTTTGTGACCCAAGCCCTCAAAATGCACAATGGAGGAGGCGTTCTGATCATTACATTTCTTATAAATCAATGCAAGGTTTCATATTTAGCCCAGAATATTTTTTCCCTATCATGAGCTCGACCAAGTCATGTTGGAGATGGCAGTCGCAAAGGCTTGCCAATAATAATGCATATTTCGGTGAGGCTCTTGTGAAGTCACACCTCTAAATTGCTTAATTACATGCCAAATTATGCCAATTTTCTGAATCAGAATGTGGAAGCAGGGCCTAAAAGACCACAGCCCATGAGAACCAGACACAAGGGGCCTTATTAGAAGTGTGGATCTGTTCTTTTAGAAAAATTAAAGGCCACCATTTGGGTAATGCAATTTCAGCAAGTTAAGGAGGAAACTCAGGTCACAAAAGGGTGCAGTTTGCTTTAAAACCCAACGAGGTGCTTGTTTCTGTGTGATCGTTGCATTGAGACCATTGTGTACAGGTAGAGGAAAGCTTTATTACATTTTTAGTGCCTATAGTTTCACTATATTTTTAACAGATCTTTTCCACCTGGAATGATGAACTGCATGTATTTGAATTCCAATGTTTGCATCACTTTTATAAACTATAAAAATACAATTACAAATCTATAAAGGTTAAAAGGCTTCTCTAATCTGTTTTTTACCTCACTGTATATAACCATGTGATTACTTTCAAGGTCTGCTTTCTTTTGTATGAAATACTGAATTGAATTGTGTGCTTGTCAGTGGTACCAGACTTGCATTGTATTGTAATTCCGTTTTGTCCACACTGGCTTGTGATAACAGTATATTCTGTGTTTTTTCGTGAATCTGTATGACTTTTTGTCAAAATGATGCTGCAGTCAAAAGGAGAATACAAAGAGCAACAAAAGCATACAATGCAAAAAAGGATCCCTCTAGAAGATTATACAGAATTGTCTTGTATCCTGTCTCAAGCAAATGTATTGGTTTTTGTGGTGTGTACAAAGAACGAGTGACTGATCAAAGGAAAAAAGTAGCAATGAACTGAATTAAGTTCTAACAGTGTAGAAAGTTACAGAAATAAACAAATGTTTACTTGTATTCAGTGTTTTGTTTTAAATCATGTTGCCCATCTAGGTAAATGGGGGGAGGGGGGTGATTAAAATTGCAAGACAGCAGTGAGCCTGGATACTTCACCCCCTGCAAAATGCTTCACATACTGCCCCATGATCTGAAAGGCTTGCACCATTTTTTGGGTTTCAAAACATTTTTTTCTAAACAGATCTGGTGATGCTGTTTAACCAAAACCTTTATTTAAACCTACTAATAGTTGCACCAATTTCAGAAATGAAGGTCATGCTGCCATACCGCCTAGGTCAGGCGTCCCCTCTAAACTTAGTCTCTGAACAAGAAAGGCACTTGCTAGACAAGCTACTGTGATGCCAGTTGTCCCTCTGACTGATTTGCAGAATTCAGATGCTGTGGTTGGAGATGATTTCAGTGTTAGATTTATATCACATATACTGCTTAGTGCCCAAGCTACATAAAAAGTTCTCCTTCAGTCTCATCAAACTGCAAGACTTTCTGCCACATCATTGCAGTACCTTTCAAGTGATTTTTTGCAAACTCTTTATGTGCAAGAACATGTTTTTCAGCCAGGCTTCTTCCTTGCCTCCCTTTTTGAGCAATACCTTGGAGATCCTTGAGCCATGAACCTCATCCTAAGCAGTGTGACTGTAGTTTCATATTTTTTTTCACTTTTGTATGGTAGACTGCACTGAGCATCAAGGTATGTTCAGCGCTTTTGAAAAGATGTTGCACCTTTCCCTAGATCTGTGCTTTGTAATTTTATCCCTGACTTGTTTTGAATGTACTTTTGTCTTCACTTTGATTTGCTTTGTATAAAACCTATATCATACTGTTGGGCATCAGTAAGAAAGGGGGTATTTATCCTTGTAAATTAACTGAGAACAAGTGATCCTCCTACTTCCTACAAGAGGTGGAGACCATCAACAAACTGGGTGAGTTGATAACATAATACACTGTACCTGAGAGAAGTTAGCCTTATATTTACAAAGGGTGGGAATATTTTTTAAATCTCCAAATTGAGATTTTTAATTTTTAATAAACTGTTGAAAGTTTTGCAGTTTATTTCTTTTGATTTGGCATGATGTACACTTTTGTAGATCAGCTGGAAAAAAATCTTACTTTAATATATTGTAAGTTTACAATCTGACACAATAAAATGCGAAAACAGTTTTGGGGATGAATACTTTTTCAAGGCATTATATGCACCAAATTGCCTATTGTCTATTACATCATCAGCTACCAAACAACTAGAAACCTGGTAAGGTGAACATCCAGTCATTTTTAAACCAAAATGTGTTAGCGTGCCGCAACTATCTGGTTAGCTGGTTTAAGCAGAGGCATTGATTTCAGTGTGGGGGAGGACAATGCGGATCCAGAATTGTATCTCAATTATTCTGTGTATTTTACCTGCAGTATAAACATCCCTAGGAAACTGAACAAGTGTGTGAACTGTGCTGAAATGAGGTGTTGATGATGTAAAATGTTTCCATTTGCTTTTATTTAACCAGGAACAGTAAAGACAGACAAATATATCTTGCAAAAAGATGTCAAAATGTACTGTGGATATTTACTATAATGAGTGTAAAAATAATTAAGTAAATAATTATATAAATAACCTAGTTTTGATCTTATACGGTACTGTATAACATTTACAAAATTGAACCTAACACTCGGGGAATGAAAGACGTAGGTGTACATTTCTAAAATGATCGATTTCTGCTAAAACTACAAAAACTAATCAAAAGTGAGACAATTTAATATTGCATCCATTTAACATGTAACATGATTTGACAATATAAAATTAAAAACCACTCACAAGGCAACTTCAAAATTCCTTATATTTTCACACACCAAGAGAATGTTGTCTCTGAAGGCATTTCTCAACGAAACAGTTTCAGAAAAATATACTTTAATCTCAGTAAAGTTACCTGTACACCTGTATATTTTGAGGGATTTTTTTTTATTTTGTGACTAATAAGAGGAAGCTATTAAATTCTCACAAATTACAGAGTCCAGTTTAGGGGTTTTGAATTTGATATTTAAATTTACATTCTATATATCCTGCTTTGTTTTATGCTGTTAATCTTGACATGTGACGTACATCTAGTTGGTTTCTTAGAATGACAGCTCAAACTACAACCCTTAACCATAACCAGTTGGTTAAAGCGCTCACCACCTGAGTAAAAATTCCCTGTTAACCTTTATTAGTGTTACAGTATTTGAGAAACATTTATAGTGCAGCAAAAGGTGAGAGCATGAAATTTTGATTTTAAACTTTTTTCAGTTCAGTTCATTGGTGCATTTGCTCTGCAATGTCCACATATCATTAAGCTTGATAAATGAGGAGGACCTAGCAGTCTATGATATCGGCTCATCGTTTCTAGACAACTTCAACCGGCACCTGTGTCCTCCAAGGGAGTCAGTCTCTAGCTTTGCATCGCGTTCCACTGGCCTGATCAGGGGTGTCTGATGTGGTCCTGAAAAATAAAGCGAGACCACAGGCCCCCCTCCCTGCTCAACTGGCCCCTCCTATTCACATAGTGGGGAATGTGGGTTATGTAGGGCCAGATTGGCATAGTGGTGTCTTAGCTTGGACTGGAGATGAGAAAATACTTAATATATGAGTTATTATATTTATGCTTTTTGTGTTGCCTGTAGAAGCTTGACCCATATATAATTTAAAGCATTTTGGGGTTTGTGGAACTTGTGAGTCTTGAGAGAAGCAGGTGGACATTTTGCAGTTTAGGACTCCACTGAAAGGGTATTTAATAATTGTTGTAATGAGTTTCCCAGTACAGCTCACATTAAGAAGCCTTGGACTCTGACAACAGAAACAGGTGAACAAAATATACCAGAAAACGTTAAAAAGCTGAAAAACAACTTAGACGAAATATTTGAATGTACTAATATATTAAAAGTGAGAAATTAACATTATCCTTATCAGATTCCCTGTGATGTAATGTTTTCAATGAGCCTTGAATTACAAAGCATGGCATTTGAACGGTAAACAGTGGATAGGAAATTAGACGCAATATTAATGTAAAATCCTTCAAATCCAAACATCAAAAAGCATGTCAGTCAAATGAATTCTTTTTTAGGCACAAGTGAAACATTTCCTTAGATTTCATCAATCTTACCTTAACTCACTCGTGTGTAGGTTGCTACGTTTTGCTGTGGGCAAATTTTAAGGAGAAGCGCTTTCAGCAGAGCCAAATGGTGCCTCATCACGGTAATCGTGACATGGAAACCGGGAAGATTAGTGCTTATGCTGCCTTTTTGCACCAGCATGCAGTGCTTGAAAACAATAGTATCTTACATTATTCTTGCAGAAATTTTCATCACAACTTTGTGTTAAAGGATGCACATATCACTTATTTTGCAGTTAGATTAATATATAGTTGTATTGTTTTGTTGTAGACATAGATAACAGTTTATCAAAGTTGAAATTGCTCGGATTATTGATGACTGTAAAGGAAAACATGGTAAAGGCAATACAATAGGTGCTAGAAGAAGACACAGGAAAACAAAACAGGTTAAATCTTAAACTCAAAACATTTTAATACCAGTTAGGGGTGCAATGGTGATGTCATTAAGCTGAAGGCCAGACACCTGAGTGTTTCCATGATCAGGATGTCGATGGAGCAAAATCAGTGTTCAGTGAGCATTTATCTGCACACTTACTGTATCTGTGTCTCCACCCGTTGTATTCACTCATTCATTTACTGCATCTGTGTCTGCCCTTTGTGTATTCACTCGTTCACTTACTGTATTTGTGTCCCCACCCCCGGTGTATTCATTCATTTACTATATCTGTGTCTCCGCTCATTGTGTATTCACTCGTTCACTATTTCAACATGCAGTGGTGATTTAGGTTTCATGTACTGACAAAATAAACAGATTCTGGAAGGATGCATCTCACAGGCCTGAAATAAAAGAAGATGGAATGTGACTTGTTACAGACTTAGAAAAAAGCAGTAAAGAAATATTTGCATTCATTGTATAAAAGCAGTGTGATGTGTTACTGTGCGGCTCAGGACCCCACTTCACTCCGCTGTGTTGTATTCCAACCGGGGAGACGGAAATGGGCACGTCTGTTGTCCAGCGTGCTTTGCTGCTGGCCATTGCAGTCACATAGTTACAGTTTTTGGTGTAGCTGTTGTTCTGCTACTTTAATTAATGGTAAGTTGTGTGTGTTTTGGATCTGAAGGTCTCCAGTTATTTTGAAGCATTACTGAATTACTGTGCTGTTCTTTGGAAGCAACCAGCATTCAGCAGCCTGAACGGAGACATGGGTTCTGGGACTAATTGCACATTTTGAGTTTTCCTGGGCCCAAAACTGGGTGTTGAACTTAGTAGCTTCTCTTTATCTCCTTTACTGATTTTATTGGAAAATGACGAGTATTTTTGCTTCCATTCAATAAACCTTTGGGGGAAATAGAAATAAAGAAAGTCTCAGTGAGAGCTGTTTTAGCTGATTTGTTGGATGAGTCATAATATTCTTTCAATAATGCATTATTTTGTATGTGACATTTACATTTAGTCATTTAGGAGATACTTTTCTCTAAAGCAATATGCAACTCAGAGTAAACAAAAGTGCACTTTGCCACAGGTCAAGAGCTTTAGGTGCAAACACATGATTTTTGAAGCACAATTGGCCTGTCTGATACTCCCAGTCCTCCGGGAGACTCTCAGGTTGTGCCTTTTCAAAGATGCTGGTGCTGGTGATCAGTAACATGACAAATGCTGCACATATTTATATATTATTTAAGATAAATCAATCAACAATTGATATTAAACCTGAATTTGTGGACATTATATTGGTTTCACTTTCCGGTATTTTTACCTGGTATTTTTTCAGGTAAATTAAATTTAATGTGGCTTGAAGTTCATAAAAATATTAAAATAAACTCTCACAGTGCATTTACTTATTATACCTATATTTAAGACTTAAGGTACCTCCCCAAATAAAATGAACAGCGGTATGTGTATTATTATGCTTTCGCTGACTGTGTACACTCCTCGGTCACATTATTAGGAACACCACTGTGTAGACACTCACTGAGCACTTTATTAGGAACACCATTCGAATACTGGGTAGATGTTCAAACCACCACATCTGGCCCCAACAACCATGTCACCATGTCATAGTCATTTAAATCACATTATGCATTCTGACGTCAAGTCAGTGACGCTCATGACCTGTGTGTGTGATTTTATGCGTTGCACTACTGCCACATCATTGGCTGAATAGATATTTGTGTGAACAAGGAGGTGTACAGGGGTTCCTGTAAATAATAAAGCGAGCTGAAAGTGACCAGATGCTGATGAATTTTTAAGTAGAAAATGTTGTTTCAAACGAACTGTTCAAGGAGTGCCGTGCCTTGCGTACTTTATTGTCAAAATATGTTGTAGACCACCTGAACCCGGCACTGGAGGAGCAGTCAATAAGTAGTGAATAAGTCCTGCAGAAATTTTTATTTATTATAGTTTTAGAATGGGCTCTCTACAAGACCTCATTTCCTGAATAAACTGAGGGATGTCAGTATTAATATTTCATTGATTGTGAAGAAGTGGCTGGGTTTACAAACAAAGCGAGTAACGAACAGAATTTGTTCTCAGTTGTGTTTGTAAGAGAACGGCCGACGCACTCGTGACTCCTCTGGAATGACTGGACCAGAGAGTTCAAGTTTTCATATTTTATGCTGTTATCTGAAGTGTCATTTATATGTAAGGCGAGAGGCTGTCTGCACTGGTCTCATCACGCACTCAAATCGATCACGCACTCAAACATTCTAGAAACGAACGGCGCTGCTGATGTGGAAAACAGATCTGTCCCGCCCTCTAGTGGTCAACTGCTGCAGTTGCAATGGTCGCTGATCTCTCCTAGTGAACATATATTATTTACCTTTACTTAGCTAACTGTTCTATACAAGGTGACGTACACTGTTATAATGTACAATTATTTATCTATGTACATATTTGGGGATTCTTACAGTACCATATCTTGATCAAGGGGACTACAGCAGGAACAGGATTCAAACCAGCCACCTTCAGATTGAAGCTCTCTGCCACTTGACTATTTGTGGTGGATTAATCAAAACTGTTTTTTTTTTTTAATAAAAAGGTGTCCATCTGTTTTATATAATGGTTCTTAAAATATGACCAGTTTTGCATTTCACAATATTGCAGAAATAGCTACAGGTCAAAACAGGGCTGTTTCATTCTCATGAGGATTTCTCAGCACGAGTCTGTTGTAAGATGATTTATTCCTACATCAGAGGGATGCTTGAAGACTTCAGCAAAACTGTCACCTCTTTTTTCTCAGTTTAGACCAATGAACTGTTATTAGCTGTGAAAGACACTCAGACAGTGGCAAAAACAATCCCTTTGTACAGGGATGGTTGTCCATATGTTTTTAATTTGGTTTCCAGTTTAAGCTGGGGACACCAGTTAAGTTTTAAAATGGGATGAATGGCTAGTTTTCCCATTTATATATAAGAGATTTTGGTCCTATTTCAGGTTTTCATTTCTTTTGTTAAAGGTCAAATTAATATTATTCAGATTTACAGGAGTAGTAAGTGTTTACATCCATGGTATGCTAAAGTGAAAGGGAAAATGAGAAAGAAACCCTCAGTACTGTCATTGCTTTTATTAAATCCCTAAGCTTCTAAACAATGGGTTAGTAGTAGTAATGTTTGTGTGTGTGCGTGTTTCAAGAGAAAGGCACTATGAAGGAGATATGTGTATTTTCCCACTTCTTCTCTGTAATTTTCCAAACAATAAACATCAGCTTTGAGTAAATGTAACAATGCATCTAAAAGGTCCAAGATTCAAATGATGACGTGTGACAATCCACCCCCAAACACTGAGACAACCAGCCTCATTGCAGCTCTTGAGGTAACTTACATGCTACTTCCACCTAGAAACTTGAAAATAAATTAACATTGAAAGTGCTTTTTTAAAACAATGTATATTTTATATGTGTTCATGATTACCTTTTATAAAATAAACAAGAGACATTAACAGATAATCTGAGCAGTGAAAAATTCAAATGTTACACTCACCTCAAAAAATTTTTGGTGTCTTCCTCAACGTGATCTAGACAAAAAGGTATAACTTTGATGTGAAAATCATTACACAGCACCCTGTAGTTTGACTGTGATTAGCTGTGTGACAACCAGCCCCAGTCTCCTCTGTTTATATCTGACAAATAAATGAACCAGTTAATGTCAAATTACAACATTAAATAAATGTTTTTCTAGCATAACAGAAAGCTACTGGGTGGCACGGTGGCCCAGTGAGTAGTGCTGCTGCCTCACAGTGCCTGGGCTGGTTGGGTGTGAGTCTGAACGTGGCTCAGTCTGTGTGGAGTTTGGATGTTCTCCCTGTCTGTGTGGATTTTCCCCCAGAGTTCATGACTCCCCTGGAGTGCATCCAGGATAAATCCAAATTGCCTGTACTGTGTGAATTGTGTGTGTGTGTGTTTGTGTGGTAACTCCGCGATGGACTGGCGTCCCATCCAGGGGCGGTTCCGTAGCCTAGTGCACCTCTCCTTCTGAGAGACTCTGGACTGCAGCAACCCTCCTCAAGATGAGCAGTTAACAATGATCGATAGAAAACTACTATTAAATATACTGCGTATCACTCAGCATCACACGACCCCTTGTAGACCAGCCCAGCATGTTATTGTTTACTTTTTACACTCTTCTTTCTTGTGTGGTTGCTGTTCTGATGCCCTGCTGGTAGATATCTGTGATGTTCCATCTGAGCGGGGCCTTCCATTTCTTCCTAATCCTCTGCTTTACCAAGGACAGCCTGTTGCCACGGAGATAATCTCTGCATTCTTTGTTCACGCAGCAGTTAGAAATGACAGATGCTCTGCAAATGAATGAAGTCCCTCCAGTGGGACACAGCAAATCGCATTTTAACCTTGAAAGTGAACCAGATGGCAAAAAAACACACAAAAAAAGGTAAAAATGCTGCTTTGTTTGCAGTCAAAAGCAGAGGACAACATGACTTCTCCAAGGGGGCAGTGCAGAATTTATTGTGCATCCTTGTTCCTCAGTTGAAGTTTCTCTGTGAGATAAAGATGGTCTTAAAGAGGATGGTGCTGGGTGGGTCTGAGAGTATCGGTCAGAGTGATGGCTGCCTCCCTGTGTGAACTCATTTAATGTGATCACCTGCAAATGGCCGTCTTCCTCGGTCTCTTTAATGAGATGTATTGTAACTTATGACCTTAATATTACTTCATATGATTTTAGGGAAGCACCATAGGCTATTGTTATTTGATTTATTTGGCCAGTAATGTCATCAAAGATGACTACACATTTTACTTACTTATACAATACATGCGTTCATTTTATTAGAGCAGCTCAGATTAAGTATCTTGATCAGTTGTGGCACAGATTCCATTCAGGTTACAAACCTGTGTCCAGTATCACATCTTATGTCGAGTAGTTCCAGTGTACTCTTCACTCTACAGCCCTGTATCTGGATCTATATGCTGTATTTTGCTCTTGTTCCAAAGGCCAGATTGATGACTGGCTGATGGAGCACAGCCATATTAAATCACATAAATAACATCATGGTGACATGAACCTCGCCAGACTCGGAAGAGCACAGGCTAAGGTAATGAAATGGACCTCCGATGGAGTTGCTTTAGCCTGTGCATATGCTGCTTATGCTGTGAAGCCAAGAAATTAACTATCAATGAACCAGTCTTAAGAACAGCTTTGGGTGTTGCTGTGAGCATGCCAGCAATCATAATAAAACAACAAACATGTCAAGGCCACAATTGAACAATTGAATTCTGGATATTTCTTATTGGAATTAACAGACCATGGCTCTTCACAGGTAAAATAGCAGGTTATTTATTACTGGTACTGAATGAAATATCTTCATTGTAATGCAAATCTAACCTAGCCTTTCAAAAAAGTGCTGCCGTAAAGAAGATATTTACAGCTTGAAAATTGATATTTCCTGCCACTTCCTGCCTGGCAACCAAGCATTAGAGTAAAACTAACAGCAGCAGTTAAGAGTAGTCTTTGTGCGTACCCCTCCACGATCGCACTGCCCAATCCCCCTCGTCCAGCAGAGAATGGAACTGCCCTCGAGTGGAACTGACCTCATCTCCCTCACACACACACACACACACACACACACACACACACACACACACACACAGAGTCTGTGGCCACGCTTTGAATGGATTACTTCATGACCAAGGCTTCAGAGCATCACAATGGTGAAATCCTCTACATGTACTCCACTGGTTAAACCATGTTTAAATTCCAAATGCTTTTCAATGAGAAAAAAAATAAAAGTGGGAAGAAACAGCAATCCAGTGGCAGTGCTTGCTGTGCTCCATGTAACACAGGATGCAGTGCTTTCTTTTCTATTTACATACATAAATATTAAAACTATATACAGTGTGTGTGTGTGTGTGTGTGTGTGTGTGTGTGTGAGTGTGTGTGTGTATAAAATCACCCTTATTACATGCACAACAACACACTGCACAGTTTGCAGTCTTTTCTCTATCCTAATGCTGCTGTCAAGTGTCAGATCTGTTGGTCATTGTTCAACTGATTGGTTTTCATAAAGGCTGTGGCATCTTTTAATTCATTCGTGGTAATTTTTCCTTATATGGTAGTGGTTTTTCCTTTATATGTCACAGCTATCTTTGTAAACACATATTAATTGTCATATGTAGCACAAATATATAAATTAGACTGGGAAACAATACCTCTTATTCATTACTCTTTCTTTTACTAGTCTGGACCTATAGCATATAGGTCCAATAAGATAAATATTACAGTAAAAATATAACAGGACATGGTGGAATTAAATTGAAAAAGTTAAAGCAATTTAAAGAAAAAACTATTATTTTAAACTACATGCCTCCTCCGACAAAATAAAAAGCACAGTACTTAAAGTTGACCAGTCAAACCTCACTCCCCTTTTCCTTTGCTACCCAATAGCCTGAAGCTCAAGCAGTCTGGACTCTTTTTTAATAAAAGAGAGAGAAATTTGGAATGAATAATAAAAAAGCAGCAGATGTATCAAGCTGCAGCACAACTTTGTGCACCCTGGATGAAATGTAGCTCTGAGGGGCTACTATGAATAATGCTGATGTACTACAGCAGTTTTTTTTGCTAAGACAGCAGCTCAGGTAAGGCTGAGAAGTTTAAAACAGCACCAGGAGCTTATGACAAGTGCTGTTATACAGAAAGTCCCATTTCTTTACAAAGCAAAATGTACAAGTGCTGCTGTTGAATACCAGCCCACTTCAAGCAGTGGCCTCGACGATGAGAATCTTCACCTCCCCACAGTTTCAGCATCACACCTAGAAAAGCCTGGTTGAGCATTCAAACTGAAATATAAAAATTTATATCTGAAAGGCCCCAAACAGTTTTTTTCCTCCACATTATCTAAAAAACTTATTTCATGAGAAACTTCTTGAGCAATATTCACACTCCGGCTGAGAGAATTCTGCTCTCATTCCTGGTAGTAAAGATACTGTTTAAATTACACTACTTAAATTGCCTTCTGTTTTCTCTAATCTTACAGTTCTCTGTGCCCTTTGTGACTTTATGAATGTCACCAATATAAATACAGCTGATTAGAGGATACAACCTGAGAATAAAAACTTCTGCTTCAATGAATTACATAATGCTGCTGTTAACATGTTTAGTTACCAACAGCTATACAAATATTGATTAGACCTCAGGCAGTCCTCGGTATTCCTCAAGACATTTTTTTGAACAGAGTCTGAAAACAGATACAGAAACATTTATTTCTGATCACTGAGGTGTTTTGGTGGTGATTCAAATATTATTACTGAAGTTACAATGCACTGGTCAACTTTGAAGAGGACACAAAAAAACTTACCTGTTTAAAAAAACTTTGGTATATAGTCATTCTTTGCAGTTTTTTTTTTATACAAATAAAAGGTAGAAATGGCATTTGAAGAGAAATTAACAGCACAATAGACCCATCTTAACCTTTCCTTAACTGACAACATTAATCCTCAGCTTTCTTTTTAATCGCTATTTTACATTTGCACTTGATCCAATTGATTTTAACAAAACTGAAGGATACCATGCTGAAGTTATGTAATATAAACTGTAATGAGTCTCATGCATGGGACTAATCTTGGCCAACGCATATGCGTATTAATAGTTTTAGTGAAGCAAATGTTATTTCTGAGTCCCAGGTCCATATTTGATGTGACTCAAAGTGAATTAAAATCATTCTATGTGTTAAAATAGTTTCTTTAAATGTTGTACCTTAATTGTCTTCATTTATCAGGTAATGTCTTCTGTCTTTACTGTCTACTCTCTCTGACTTTGAAAGAATGAGCAGAGCTCAATGTCTTTAGTGTTTCTGACAATATCAGTGGAAAGATTCCAAAAAGGGAAATGCGTTTGATAAACCCCTTTGTGTAAATTAAAATACTGTCAGCAAATACTGTAGCAAAATGACATAATTTGTCCCCATTAGACTAGAAGACTAGAAGATTAGACAGAAGACTAGACTTTCTACTACGTGAAAGGTGGACTAAATCCACCTTACAGGTGCCCAGAATACACTGTTAACAGAAATCATGACTATACACAGCTGCCAGTGTGCCAGAGTGGCCAAGCCACTAAAGATGGCAGCATGTTTTTACGCACGACTTCTCTGGGTCCAATAATGGTGCGCAATTTGTTTGTAAGTCCAACATCAGGACTGCACTACCCATTATCCAGACCATGTAGAAAAACCAGTGTGTCAGGAAAGCTCATACCATCACTGAGGATTCCTCTCACCCTCTCCAGCCTCTTTTTCACTTCTGCCAACTGGAAGATGCAACCGCAGCTTGTGGGCCAACACCACCAGGCACAGAAACAGCCTTTTCCCTCAGGCTGTCAGTCTGCTGAATTTCAGAAAACATTGGGACTGATCACAACCACCACCATTGGCCCACTGTATCATCACTATTATCAGTTTGCAACAATCCTTTTATTCTTACCTTATTTATTATTTTTCCATTTATCTAACACCATCATTTTTATTTATTATTTTGCTATTTCTAATTATTGACCTATTCATCTACTTATCTATTTAATTCTTCTATGCTGTCTTGTGTCATCATGTCGGTCTGTTTAGCATACTGTGCACCGTGGTTCAGGAGAAACTACATTTCATTCTCAGTTGTCATTCTGTATAAGTCAGAATGACATTAAAATGAACCTTGGACCTTGAACAGTGAATGAGAACTGGAGAAGGTCAGGAGAATGGAAGGCATTGAACAGACCACAGTTTGCAACAGTTCAACTTACATGGGGCCCTCTTCTCACCAACCTTCACATCCATGCTCCTGATGGTCTCTAACATTAACTCTGAGACTGGAAGACAGAATACAACAGAACACACTGCAGTGCACTTTTATAAGAAGTTACTGTGGGCATGGGGTCTTGTGAAGAAGCAGTGTTTAAATATTAAACAACCAATACTAAAAGATATACTACTCTGTGTAGTGGATATTCTCACCCTAGTGTCTAATGAGAAGAAAGTAATGTAGCAAGCAATGGCAGAAAACGTACTTAGAATACTCAAAACCTGGGAAAGATTCAACATTGAATGGCTGCTTTAGTGATAGCAAAAATTTGCATGAAGTGGGTTAGCCATTCTCATGCCCTTAAATACTTAAATGGATCACTCCAGACCACTGTGACCCTGCTGAGGATTAAGTCGATGGGTGGATTTATTATGCTAAATTAATGTAGATTATTACAGTCTTCCACTATCTAAGGAAACCTGGAGGAACTGCAGGACTAAATCACCCTGCATAATCTACTCCTATCCCAAGAAACTTTGGTGAAGTACTCAGTACTGAATTATTTAATAATAATATGGATAATATACTATACTGTGGCCAAAAATAAAACGAAATAGGTCAAAAGCATTAAAAAATATTTCTAAAGAAGTTACCATATGGTGGACTGCACATTTAGAAATGACCACTCTGTCATGAGTACAGTCCAAGTGGAGGACAGTCTGCAGATATCTGGTCTAGTAATGAGGTAATAGGTGTGATGCGGTACAGTATGGTGTGGTAACTTGGTGTACTGTGGTACACTGTAATGTGGTCATCTTTGTAGTGGTGGTGTACTGTGATGTAGTATGGTGTAGTGTGGTCATCGGTGCTCTAACTGGTGTGGCAGCCTCGCCTCTCCTCTGCAGCCGTCTACCGGAGCGCCTCTCTCACCGCCCTCCACAGGGAGACACACGCGGAATTGCGCCATTAACACTGTTATGAAGAGGTGGCGGAGCCCCGTCTCGTCGCGTGACCGACCGCGGCGGTGGGCGCGCGCGCCGAGCGGAGAAAAGCCTGAAAAGCCCTGAATTGGGAGCGGGAGCCGCGGCGCTGTGGGAGGCGGACTGCGCCGAAGCCCTTTCAACAGTGAAACTACAGTTTCAAATCGTTTAGACAATACCGCACTTTTTTTTTTACTTTGTTCTTGTTATCTATGGACCAATTTTGAGCGACATCGGTGTGCTTTTCTCCTCCGATGGGATATTCTCTCGAATGCAGTTCTCAGCTTCTCACTACAGTACAGCCACAGTAACTATTGGAACCACGGCTCATTGAAATAATTCTTTCCCGCGTGTATTTATTCAGCTGGGGGGCAGAGCCAGTTTAACACGACGGTATTGTGTTACACATGTGAATGTACAGTACAGTATATCGTCGTCCGCGCCTGTGTGTAGCGCCTCATTCGCCGCTCATTCACAGCGCTGCTGCTGCTGCCGCCGCCGCCGCTCGTCTTCAAGTGCTCGCCGGAATTTCGGCTCGATAAAACATCGTATTCCACGACACCATTTGTGTCGTATTCCACGACACAAATGGTGTCGGTAAATGCAAACTGTTATGATAGTGTTGTCCGTAGGAGGTCCGTTCATCTGCACTTTTCACAGGTGATTTTCACCCGGCACTTTTTTCCCACTCCTTTTTAAAAGGACATGCTGCATTATAGTCACACGATTATTTTGCAGAAACGCAAACCTGGATGTCTCCCATTTAACATGTATGGGGGACTGTCGAAGCAGACTGTTCAGTTCGATTAATTTTATTACTAAACAGCAGCAGCGAAGTTGTTCTTTTTTGAGTATAACACGTTTTTATGCCGGTTTTATCTGCAGCCAGATAAATACTTCTACCGGTTGACGATGGTCTGTTGGGTTAAACGAGCAGCGAAATCGTGTTTTATTACTTAGCTGGTGAATAGTAGGCATTATATTTCTATTTTTGCCAGTTTTGGAATCGTTTTAGGGATCCGGTATTCTGAATCCTTCCAGTCTGCCGCACCACGTTTTTAAACCGCTACACTGAGTGTTTTGAAACGCGTTTTCTCTCCATTCTCTGCTGGATGGTGGGCCAGTTTCGTTAAGTTTGTCCCCGTGGAGCTGCCGTGGCGATGGGAGAGAACATGTCGAAGAGGCTCAAGCTAGTAACGGCCTCCGAATCAGAGATGGAGGAGCGTTCCTTCCCTAATCCGTTCCCGGACTGGGACCAAGGCGTCTTAACAGCCGCCAACTCGGCGGCAGACAGCGGCGTCGGCACTAGCGAGCCCTTCGACGGGAACGGAAAGGTCAGACATGTGTATTTTGGAGACATTTGTTTTGAAACTGCGACCTAGCATCAGAGCTAACGTTAGCCTCAAGTAGGCCAAAGAGTGGAGTTATTATTGTACGTACTTGCTCTTTTCCTAGTATCAAATGTTTTACACTTACACAGAAAAGGTAGTGAACCACGTTTGCATAAGTATCTTAACACTGGCGTAAATCCTGGTGCCGGTTTTTTAACTGCCACCCCACCTGCTGGCCTCATTGGAGTTTTGTGAAGAATTTGCTAAGTTGTCAGTCTGCCAGTCACCAAACAAACTAATTTATCCCATTGGATCGTTGGTTCAAATCCACCATGATTTACCCATTTAGTACAGCAGGGTATTCTTAGTGTAGGAATTCAAATTGAGTACCTCAATCAACAGTACTAGGGCAGGAGTGTGGATTTGAACCCAAGTTTTTTAGATTGTAACGTGACAACCCTAGCTAAGCTACCTGCTTCCCCATTTCTGCAAAAAAAGTTAATCATAATAATCATTACACAAAAGTGGAGAGTCTAGGTAAGTGGAGGTGATGATCTTCTGTGAATCTTAAAATATATTGCACAGAATAAAAAATGTTTGTAATAGTCTTTTGAAAAGGTCTGTAATCCTAATGATTTCAGACTATACACAAGGCCAGTGTTGGGTCTCGGATTACACCAGTGCCATTCGTTATACAAACAAAGCTGGAAGCAACATCCACCCTCTTTTCAGGTCAAGAGAGGCAATTAATTTTGAAGTGACTCCAGATGGTTAGCAAACGCTGTTTATTTACCAGTAATTAAGCTGATATTTTAAAACTGCTCCCTGTAAATCTGATGTGAAAGCGTTCTATTGTAGGGTTTAGCTTGAGAAATTGGGGCTTGTTGTGAATGTAGCTTTGTATAATGATTTAAATTTAATTATTATTTATACCTGCACAAATGGCAAAATATTTGTCAATGAGTGTCATCAAAGTTTTTTTTTTTTAAAGTTTGAATCCATTGACATTTTTCTCTCTTCATTAACACAGCAAATTTAAAATATGCAACTTTTCTGTCCAAAATAACAGACTATTATTTGAAAGAAATTCCTCGGTGTAAAATTTGCTCCGAATCTCTCAAGTGAATGAAAAAGGTTCTCCTGCACGATTGCCATTTGGTTTGTATTTGGTTGAGTCCATCTGGCTGTTGATGGGAACAACCTTTCCAGTCCCTTCAGTTGAAATGCAGTCCCATTGTATGATATTGCCACCCCCATCCAACATGAAAGTGACAATCTTCCCTGGATTTAGTTTGTACTAAACATAGTAATTTAATGATAGACTGCTGAGACCATTGTACCTTTTTGTGGAAGATTTCCAGGTCCGTCATATGGCTTTTGACCATCTTTGTGAGTGTCATTGTTTGAATTTTTCAGTTTTAGTTTTCAAATATCCATTTTCCAAGTGTGTAGGGCTGAAAAAGTATTGACCTTTGGAAATTTTCCCCATTTGAGATGTGTAACTCATTGTAGCGAATTTCTTGTTCCCCTCACTGATTGTTGCTGTTCTCTTTCAATTACTCAGTTCATTAAAAGAACCAGATCTTTGTTTTCCCATTTTCTCCATTTGTTCAAAATGGACAAAATTCTTGAGAAAGTTCAGAGCTTTTTTCAACTTTTTTTTTTATGCATCTTTTAGAAATTGCACAGGGGATTGTTTGGACTTCATTACAGCATGTTTATTCTGATGTGCTGTTTTATATTGGAAACTTCACTGTCAGTAGTATTTATTTTGTACTCGTGCAGGTAAACACAGGTAGATTGTAAATTAATGCAATGGACCTTGTTTACATTTTAGAGCACTTTTTCAAGAAAGTGGAGTACTTCCAGCCCAGTTTAAGCTGTAAAAGGGATGTATATGTACCAAGTATGTCATTTTTAGATTTTTATTTTAGTAAAATCCTAAAAATATTGTATATTTTTTACTATATTTTGAAATTATAGAAATGTGAGATTACAGGTATCTTCCAAGTTTTCGTGAAATTAATATCCAATACAGAGTTATAACCAAATACACGGCTGCTTTTTCACGTTTATGGGTGAAAATTCCCTGATGCTCAGCTCTTGGTACAGTTTGTGCCACAATGGTAATTGTGTCTGATGTGGGATTTCACCTTGTGGACTGATTTCCAGTAACACGTTATACTTGTAAGTAGGTGGATGCCTATACTTAGTAGAGTCAAGCTACTCTGTACTGGGATGAAATTTTTAGTTGAAACAAGAAATGCTGTGTAGACTATGAATAGGTAGAGGTTCTAGCATAGAACAGATACACAGAACAGCTGCAGGTGTGCAAGGGAATGTTTGGAGCCTTGATCTAGCTGTGTGTAAATCCATGGCTTACAGTTGTCCTTGTCCTGAAACAAGTTTTTTTGATTTGAGAGTTTATTGCATTTCTTTTCTATACAGAACAGATTTTAGATTAGGTAACTCAGTTCATTTAACCTCCTGCAGCATTACCTGAAATGTTCAGTTCCTAATCCATTATACCTCCTATGAATGTTAATTTTTATGTAATTATGAAATGGTTCTGTGAACAGTGGCAGTAAAAAGGTTGCGCATGGTAGAGAGAACTTTTTTCATGAGGTATTCAGTGTACAAGTTTGCTCAGGAAATGGGATGCTCTGCCTTCTAAGCTCTTCTGCACCAGTTTCCAGAATGAGACACTTGTAGGTTGCTTTGCTTTTCACTGTTCTGTCCAGTTTGTCCTGCACAGGTACTAGTACAAGGTGAACTCACACTTGGCACCGTATATGGGTATGACACTAACAAGTTTTCAGAAACCAGGGAGATGGAGAGTTAATTTTGATTTGTGTCACTCTGCTGTGTGTACCAGAGTGCTACAGCCCACACAACAGATTTTCTTAAACATAGCCAAAATGGCACAGTTTCGGACAGTTTATATTTAGCTGGTTCTCCAACCCAGCTTTGCTTGCAGTCTTGCTGCCAAGGCAGACAAAAAACCAAAAAGTGAGTTACTAGAAGTTTGTTTCAGTTTGGTTTTCAGCCAATGCCAACTGCAAAACTTTTACATATAATGTGCTGTGTGGCCTAAAAAATCATAGTAAACCCCAGTGTACGCACCCCACGTTTGTGCAGCAGAGGTCCTGCTATTATGCAGAGCCATAACGCAGTGTCAGAAATCCCCCTCCAAGAAATCAAAACATTTTCAGTTCACATGTTGCACGAAAATCCTGTTTCTGTTCCACGCTGCCTTGCAATGTTGTACAGTGAGCTATAAGGGACACATTTTGGTAATATTCTCTCATGTTTGATTTTTCTACATGTTTGAGCAGTGTCTTCATTTAAATTGCACAAAGTGCAATCCACCAAAACGGGGCCAAAAAGGTAGAAAAGCTTTTAAAAAATTTGAAAAGAAGGTAATAAGGCTTAAAAATTTCATAGGATGGAACTGAATATTTGAAGTAAGGTAGCATCTCAGCTACGCAGCATGGCATGAGCAGCACTCTGCTGCATGGGGTGATTGCTGCACTATGTTGGTGGGCGTGGTACATGGCACAAGGTGTTTTACAGTATTGTAGGGATATTTTGGAAAATTGGTTTGGGGTTTTGGGTTGTGCTGGGAACACATTTTTTCTCATCTAAAATATTATCCTGGTATACAAAATTTCAATATGCACGTTGCGTTTATGAACAAATTAACTGTACAAATCAGGACTTACCTGTACTTTTATACACAAAGTCTTAACTTTTCTACAAAAATCTTGTTTAGTTTGAAGAGTTTATATTTGTTAATATTTATTTAGCCTGAGTATATACTTTTTAGATACTGTTTTGTACCTTGTATAAAATGAGGAATGGGAAAGGGAAGTGTCTTCTGGTGGCCTGTCTTTATGGGAGCTTAGCTGAAACCTGCATATTTTTTTTTCCTCCCTTAAACTAACTGCCTTTTCACTTAACTCTACTGGCAAAAGAATGTTTTCAAAATTGCAGACATCCATATAAATAGAAACCTCGGCAAAGTGACAGTGGCTTTTCAGAATGGTTTGCAGCCCAGGACATTCACAATCCAGTGATCTGATTTAATACTCTATACTACATAGTGACCCAGTAAATGGATGCTGTTTTCTAGTGTATCTTTCATTTGCTTTATCATTTCATACTTTGCTGCCAGGTTGTTACAGTTTTTTGGATTTTGGGCAGGTTTCATGTTTTCTAACTTGGGTCATTTAAAATCCCTTTCTGCATATAGATGTTCTAACTTTCCCCATTTGTTTATCACAGATCAGGAATATCAGTAAATCTTTTTCATGAGCATATAGAGCAACATGTTTATATACATGGTTTGCTATAAAGAGGTTTCCCATGGTCTGGTGTTGTGGGCGAAGCAGCTTCTTAGCATACTGTAAGAAATTCTTTTAAAATAAGCATTTATTACTGCTGTTGCAGAATCATCAATTTTTCTACTTTTATTGTATACAAAATTGAAAAGGAAGTCTTGGAGCACTATAATTTTTATTTTTGTTGCATGATTTTTTAAAAATGTTTGTCATGAATATTATGTAAGCATTAATTTGGGGGGGGGGAGAGATTAAGTATGGATGGGTGTTTTTTATGCATAAAGTATAAAAGTCAATCTCAGCCTACCTTTTGAAAATTGCCTTGTCTGATCTGGTCTTGAGGGAGCTGTGGGTGGAATTAAGTTCCTTCAGTGCTCTGAAATTCTTATGTTGGATATGAAGGTGAATAAATGATCAACTCTGAAAGTCATGGTGCAAAGTTAATGGACCAAAAAAGGAATGTAAATTTTTCTGAGTAGAGGCAGTAAAGATGATGTTTTTGGACAAAATACTTTTAGATGAAACATGTCTTGGAATCTTATTGCTTACTCTCAATTAATTTAGAGTAGATTTTTTTTCAAAGCACCTTAGTGTGAGATGTTGTGTATTGTCGTACTCATTTAGTTACTATATCAGTTAACCTTGAGCAAGGTACTTAACATTATTGTAGAAAGACTGGGATTTGAACCTGGTTATATGGACTGCAGAGTGGTAGCTCTCTACTATGTGACCAGGTGCCTGTTGCTTATGTTGTAAGTCAAAGGTGCATCTCAGTGGCTTGTGAGTCTGTTGGATCATCCTTTGTTCTGATTGGCAGGCTAACTAAACAACATAAACTTTAATCCAAGAGCAAAGAACGAATACATCCAGTTGTTTTCATCATGACTAGTCTGGAAAGCTGCCAGTGGGGTGACTGTAACAGACCTGTTAGCTAGAGGTGTTGCTTCAGCAAGGTGAACACTGAGTCTGCCTGTCTGCTGTTGTCAGTCAGATGGAGCACCCAGAGACCAGCTTGTTAAACATGAAACACATCTCGTACTCACTTCCGTTTAAGACTGTTCCTTGGAGTTTTAGCCTTTTGAATGTAGCTCAAAAGATTAAGAACATAATCAATGTAGAGCGGAGTAGTGTGCTGCATTTAAAAATTACTGGCCTATTTATTACTGTGGAAGAGGACAAGTTAAAAAAAAAATCAATTTGCTGCTCATCAAAACCTGGATTTCACTAGCTTAAAGGTAGCAAAGCCTTGCAGAGCTTAATCTCTATCTTAATTTCCAGAGTCCTGTTTTTATGTTCTTATGTGTGTGATGTTGTAACTCGCATTATTTGCAATACCACAAGGTCAATAAAGAGCCAAAAATTCTAGTTTTGTACCGTGTTGCAAAAATGAGTTATGAATTTTGTAAACTGTGTATGTGAGATGTAAACTTCTCCCATAATTTATTTTTAATTGCATTTTCATCACTTTTATTGTCTAAAATTTCCCTTTTTCTGACATTAAAGGACAGCAAATTGCCCTCTGATAAAATGGAAATTCAAATAGTTCTCTGGAGGATGGTTGTGCAACATCTTTGAGCTATATGGATACTGTTTGATATGGCATATTTGTATGCATTCTTAGCTATATGTGAGATGTTTATGAAACTACCTTGCAAATAAAGGTATGCGCTTTACGCTTTTTTGGACTATAATAATAAATAATATGTTCCTAGCCCATCCGAAGAGAATTACATATTACGCATCAAGGGTAATAAGAGTTAAAAAATAGAAAAGTACATTTCAAATGAGCTTAGTGTCATAGTAGTAGTATAACTAACACAAATAACACAAATTCACAATAGAGTGGAATCCACATAAGCATTCATTTATCCAATATCCACTTAAGCGAACAATGTCTCTGTGGTCCTGTTTTGGTCAGATTCACTTCATTGAGAAATAACTTTGGTTAAGTGGATAATTTGTTTTAGTGGATAAAATTTCCCAGTCCTATAGCCCTTATTCCTGTGTTAATGACATCAGTTAAGTGGACACATATTTTTCTCTTTGGCGATCATTAATCACTTAGTGACACACCACCATCAGCCTGATTTTCACTTCTCAGTCAGTAGGCAAAGCCTGTTTGTTCACAGACTGTGAACACAGAGACTGTGATGTGCCATTGACAGCCTGCCTGTGTCATTCACCATAGACAAAGGTGACTCTAGGAGTATTTCCAGCATTTGCTGACTCTCTTAGTAAAGACAATGTCTTCAGCACGTACTGCGTTAATAAAGAAAAGTTCCAGAATTCCTGCCTCCTGAGCCTTCTTGCAGTAACATTACAATAGATAACACAACACCTTGACATGCACCTGTGTGCATCGTACTGTTGGACAACCCACTAAAGTGGAGAGATTTTTGCAAGCTATTAATGGCTAGTAAAACTTATTTATTCAGCTGATACTTTTGTCCAAGGACGATTTCATTGTTGTTTTAGAACTAACCTACTTAAGATTATTTGCATGGTGATGTAGCTAGATAGTGGGGTTTGGTGCCAAGTGCTGTATTAATCTATCTGAAGTTGTCAGGTAAGAGGTGCAGGCAGTCAGTGTTCTACTGAGACTCTACTGTAGCATGAGGTACCCTTTGTTTTCCTCTTGGCTTTCAGTGGACTGATCTTGTTGATCCTTCTTTGACACGCAGCTGAATGGAGCTGTGGGTCTTTCTAGTTATCACTCATTTTCATGTGCAATCCTTTTGGTGGGTTGTGTATTTTATCAGATTTTCTCCCAATGATACAGTGTGCACACTTATATCTGGTCTCTGTTGTGCATGAATCTCAGTTTGTGCTGAAAGCTGCTCTTTGTTCTTTTAGTGTGAACAGTGTAATTTGCTTCTGTCTACCCTGTTCTATTGTATAGTTACAACAGTGAGACACAAGGTGCTTTGTCTGCTGTTCTGTTTGTTGCTTTGTTTGTTCAGTTTTACCCTTTTTGTCTTTCTCTGGCCAATGACCAGTGAATCTGAACTCCTTTTGTGTTGCAGCAATAGCACAAAGCCCAAGTATACACATTGGTGCAATTATTCTTTGACTTGTAAACACTCAGCAAATGGAAATACTGGTTTTAGACTTTCCCAAGAGTATGTATGTATGCAACCTGGGAGGTCTCTTGAGAGGCTCAGTTTGTTGAAGATCATGGGTTTTTTTTTTAATTTGTCTACTTCAACATTTGCTGCAGTGGTGTTGCAGGTGCCTGCAAATTTTCAAGTGCCAAGAAAACTACGTTGCAGCAGGTGGAGCAGTGGTGGTACTTTAAAGACTCCGGATCAAAACCAAACATGCTTTGGTAACACCCTTGATAAAAGTACTTACCCCAAATTGCTTTTGTAAAAATTAAGCTGCTATATACTCACTGAGCATTTTATTAGGAAGACTTAGCTAGGAGGACCTTCTCCTGCAGATTTTTCTGGTAGCATGTTTGTTTTGCTAACATCACGTTCTACCTTGACCCAAAAATGGTCTATTGGCTTGAGAGCTTGGGATTGTACAGGCCATTGGAGTAAAAGCTTTGTCATTTTTGAGGAACTGTAGTTTGCCAAAAATCTCAGGAGACTGTTTCTAAAATGATCAGACCAGCCTGACTGGCACCAATGACCATGCCAAGTCATTTAGATCACACAATGTCTTTGTGCATTTCACCATTCATTTGACTGGTAACTGACACTCTTGACTCTGTTTCTGAGCCATAGTGATCTCATTCACTGACTATAGGAACAACTGTTTGTCTAAACTGTCTATTGTCCTGTTATTGACAGGCGTGGAGGTGTTGAAGACACCCCAATCCTGTACAGAATTGGACACATCCTATTTAGTGTTATTTTTGGTTAAAAGCATAATAAAATATTTTTGCATACCTTATAGAACTACGGAGTGTTTTTGTGCCCGTAAACTTAATGTGTTGTGTGCTGTTGTGATCCCAAAGGTCAGTGAGGCCTTTCAGAAGAAGGTGCAGAACAAGATCAAAGATCTCCTGCAACAAATGGAGGAGGGCCTAAAAACAGCTGATCCACATGACTTCTCGGCCTACACTGGCTGGACAGGTCAGTGAGAACCAGGGTTGCTGTACACCCTGTTCCCTGCTCATGCTTTCTGGTCTATATATACACATATACATATACACACACACACACACACACACACACACACACATACATATACCCTTGGTATCTGAATCTAATCAATCCTTGAAAACAAGTTGGATACTGAAATTTCAGATCTTGGGTGCTTATCTCCCTTTATTTTAAATGGAGGAAAAAAATAAATACGCTCCTAGCCCATCCAAAGACACTTGTGTAAGTATCAACCCATAATTCAGCATGATAAAACACTCTAAACACCAATTAGATAATTAGAAAGCTGTTAATGCTGTCATTAATTTGCCTGTTTATAATGCATAACACAGCATTTACAGTATAGGCTTGTTGTGGGGGATCGATTCATGTAAGGATGTAGATTCTTATCATTTGATTCAAAATCATTCCTTTTTTTGTTTTCCTTTTTTAGCCTCTTTTTCAAAATAATGCTACGTTAAAACAAAAGTTGTGCGTGCGCAAATGGTTCTGGAAAATACAGTGTACAATGAGTTCTTGCATACATGATTGAGTGCTCTGTATTGTCGTGGCTAAGATAATTCCAGACTTTGCTAGTGTTAACTATGATGGCATGGAGGAAAACTTAATTCAACCAGCCCTCTCTGTGTTAGAGACATCCATTTCGCTTAGTGTGTATATGTTGGTTGTGCATTTTCTCATCTGCAGATTACTGGTTGAGGAGTCTGTCTACCACTGATAACACCTTTGCATCTGTATGTAGCTTTATCTGTTCTAAATGTATGTTCTTGATTCTATAGATTTGTATACGTTGTTTGTGAGAAATAGAAAATGCTTCTACTAGTTCTGTCTATGCAATAATATTTTGGACATTGTCAAGATATTATACCAAAAGCTGAGAATTAAATTTGAACCAAATAAAGACTCCAAGAGTTGAAACTGAATTGCAAAATTCCCCATGATTTCTACCCCTAGTACAGTATAGGACTTTTTGCGTGTTAGGGCAGCCCCCGGTGTCACTGTGTTTAATCATGAGAGATGAGAAGATCCATGTGCGGAGTTTGGAGCAAGAGTTCAGTGTTAAGAGATGTTAAATAAAGGGAAAATGTGTCAAAGTAACCCTTTTCATCTTTGTTTGACATAGCAGCCAGTATTTATATAAATATGTATTTCATTTTTTAAATAAACCTATTTAATGCAGTGATGTGGTGCAAATGCATCCAGACAAAGTGAAAATACTGGAAACAGCTGATAAGATACCAGCACATGCATGCACACATCTGACTTCAGATAAAATGTATTGTACAATGTTATGAATTTATTACAATACAGACAGTATTTTATTACAGTACACTGTATGGTATTTTTAAAATTATTTCAAAAGTTTCCGTTTTTATACCGATATAGATATACCTCTCTCTATATATATACAGACAATTCAGAAACCTGGGGAATAGTGTGTTTGGTTCAGTCTGCCTTAGCGGTTGCAAATATGTATATGTCCATTGACATTGATGGTTAGGTGTTAATGTGTACACAAATACATTTATCCTTGACATGGACACCCAGGCTGTCAATTTTGGAAGTTCAAGGCTGGACTGGAGATATGGCAAACTGTGGTTTGGTGATGTTTTCTGATGTGTCTCCCCATCTCCTTGCCCAGGAATAGCACTGTTGTACCTGCAGCTACATCGCCTTACCCGGGAGCCATCCCATTTGCAGCGGGCGCTTGACTATGTTAAGAGGACACTGCGCAACCTCAATGGCCGCCGGGTGACCTTCCTCTGTGGTGATGCAGGCCCGTTGGCCGTGGGAGCTGTGGTGCACTACAAGTTAAAGAACCAGGCCGAGTCGCAGGAGTGCCTCACTAGGTGTGTACGCAGGGCTTTCTCTCCTAATTAATGGGAAAAAAAATCTCTCGTTGAGCTTAATGAGCCTTGCATATTTCTAATCAGAAGTGGTGTTTGATGTTTCTCATCTTTTTGCATGTATCCAGCCACATTAGAAAGATCCATATATGAGCAAATTGTTGTTTAATATCTGCGTCAAGATAATAGGGGTTAGTGAAGAGAAACGAAGTCGTTAAGGATTAAATGTCAGTCTTGTATCCCTTAATTCCTCCGTTGACTCTTTATTTTAATCAGTTCTGAAGGAACTCAGCCATTTTTCAAGAACATTTTTCTGTTGTACTTCATACACCTAATTATATGGTGAAATCATTTATGCTGTTTCAGTAGAGACAAAACTCTTGTAGACAAACATGAAACACTGACAATATAAAATACTGAAACATTCTTGATTAGACCTCAGAGAACATTTGGATTATTATGATATCTAAATGAAATGTTGCACATTTGATTCTGTTTGCATTGTGAACCCCTGCTGTTCACAGCAAGAAGTGGATTGAATTCTAGAAAATTTTCATCTCTAATTTCCACTTCAAAATGCAGTCTTCAGACAAACAATAGTGTTTGTCCTTGAATAGAAAGCTGTCCATCCTTTGGCCTGTCCTTTTGACACTTTGATCAGTAATCTTGTGCCTTTGTTTTAGTCCTAGTTCTGCTTTTGCATTGGTTAGTCATAATTACAGTACCAGTGAAAAGTGGCAGGGTAATACCTGTATGGGATGAACTGGACAGAAAAATGAAAGCAAAGCAACTCACAAGTGTTCTACATCTCTGTGAATTTGCGCAGAAGAGCTGTGAAGACATGGCAGCTCTTTTACTGATCAAACTTGTGAACTGAATGCCTCTTGGGGGGAGCTGCTTTGCATGGTCAAACTTTTGACTAGTACTGTAGATCAGTCTGTCCACTGAACATGGAATGCAGAACGTAGCAGTGAAGAGATTATTTCTTATAGCTTTTTGTTAACCTATGGGTTTCAAGGCTCCTTCAGCTGCAGCGCTCTGTGGTCAGCACTGACTCCGACATCCCGGATGAGCTGCTCTATGGCCGAGCGGGGTACCTCTATGCACTGCTCTACATCAACAAGGAGATCGGCCCTAACACCGTGGACGATGCCGTCATTGCCAAGGTGACAGCTCCACCTCACTGTCAGGCCCAGAGAGCACATTAGGGATTGTTCCTACCATCTGGAATGCAACAAATCACCATCAGCAACAGGACTTCATAGATTTTATGTATTGGATGCATGTCCCTGGGTGCTGGCTAACACTGAGGCCTCTGTTGTGCAGCAGTTACTGCAACAAGACAGCAGAGCAGCAACAAGCGTTTGCAGCCGAGGTGTAAATGACTCATTTAGTCAGTGACTATGAGTAGAGACTGTTTGTTCATCTAAAAGAGAAAAGTGTTTCATCTAACGCCTCTTTCAGTCTGTGTGTGTCTTACTTGAAAGATGGATAGTGTATACTGGATCTATAGGGTGGCACATGCACTGGGGTGGTGAAGGGAAGATGGCTCTGGCCCCTGTCCAGCCCCTCCCAGTGTGCCTAGTAAACAGATGGTTATTAATATACCAGTCAAGTTGGGCCCTGCGGCCTTGTGTTTCAAGGTTTGGGAATGGAGAAAATTGCTTCCTCTTATGAAAATGTGCTTTGTAAGCATATTATAAATGCTGCTCTTTCTAGATCTGCAGAATTTATGGCTCCATGTTGCACTGAAAATCTGGTAAAGCTTCTTCCTCCCTCCAAATCAACAAATGCTGATTAATGCTTGAGCCACGACCCTAAATTTTATATGTCAGGATAATTTAGGTGGTAAGGGTTATTGCCATACACAGTGGGCAGTTCTTGTGTCGCACAACTCCTGGGCTGTAAGCACAAATCCAGCTCTGCCTGTGTGGAGGTTGCATGTTCACTGTGTTCATGTAGGTTTATTGGATCAGGCAAAAGGTGTGTGAAAGGTTTTAATTGCTCATATTATCAGTGTATATGTGAATGTGTGTCTGTAATGCTTTGCAATGGACTGAGGTCCTGTCCGGCATGTACTCCATCTCATCCCCTATTCATATATATGCTCTGGATCACTATTGTGCACTATAAAGGTAATAGTTGGGTGACTAAGTGAATGAAATGCAAAGATGCTGAAATTTTTAACAGTAAATCAGAACTTGAAAGGAAGAGTTATGATATTTCTCTCAGCTTATCATGGTATAGGGTACATTTTCTGTATCAAGTCAAGGTAAATACCTAACATTTTTAATCTCAAAGAGCCAACCACTGTACAATGATTTCTGCACCAATGAATTCCTCAGCCAGACAGTTAAGATGCTGGACAGTATAATGTTGGGCATTACTTATCAAAGTTCTAATAGTCTATAATTTAAAAGTGTCTATAGATACATTGGCACAGGAGCTGAAGGTACAGTGGTAAGCAAATGTTTGCAGTTTCCAACTTCTGCACATTTGTTCCTGTGTTTCTTTCTTATCAGGCATCTATTTGCTATGACATTATCATGTGGGGAGGGAACTGTGACAATGATCAAGCACCTCACATAAGGGGTCGAATTGGCCCCTTGGCATCACTTGCATGCCCATATACTGCCCTCTCTCCTGTGTCTTGGAGCCGGTAGTCTCTTGATCCTGTTTAAGGGTTCACCATCAAGTGATGCTGTGCTTTCTTTTGGAGTGGCCAATTGGTTGGTAGGACCAGGGGTAATGACATCTGTTTCACAAATGATAATCATTGTAGGCAGGTGGGACCTAGCACTGGCCATCAGCCTGTTCTGTTTCAGTGCATCCACAAACATGACAAAGATTTCTGTCAAAGTACAGCTGTTGATTAGCTATCTGTCATTTCTCCCAACTGTGAAGATGAATAAGGAAGACAATGCTTTATTGTTTTGTTCTCTAACTTGCATGTTTATAAGATGCTGGTTTTTACAAACTGTGGAAGGAGCTTTAAATACTGGCTCTTTCGAAGTGCATATCTAGTCAGTTTGTCTTGTAAAAGAATTATAGACAGTGGCCAGTTGAATCTTAAAGATTGCTCTATGGTATGGGGCTTTATAACAGATTCTGCTGATAACCTGATGATGTTGTTTTGTCTCTTGCTTTTGCAGATCTGTTTGAATTTTGTGTGTTGAGGTTATTGGCAAAGTAAGCTGCTGACTTCTCCATAAACAAACAAACTCCATAGTACTTCGGTGGCAGTCAGAAAATGGCTTCTCCCTCTGTTTTGTTTTGCATGAAAATCAGCTGACATCTTAAATACCTTTGTTTCCCATATATTAAGAGAATATTTTTGTTTTGTGCTATGGTAGTACAGTAGGTAGTCTTGGTGGCTCAAAGCTGTGGGCTTGGCACTGGGTTTGAATTTGCTTCAGTTTGTGTGTTCATTCTGTTTTTCCTTTGGTTTCCTTACAGAGCCCATAAGGTATAGTTCAGGTGAATTGGTGATTCTAAATTAGAGAGAGAGACACTGCCTTGCCTTCCAGGATTTACTGTACCTCGTGTTTGTGGGACAGGTTGTTGCATATTGTCACCCAGCAAATGGGCAAACAGTTATTGATGATAAATGAGAGAATGAACAGAGAGAATATTTTTGCTCTTTGTTTTCTTATAACGCTGGTTAGACATCCAGCTACCTGTCCCCACTAAGATCCTAGAAAGGTGGTTTGCTCTCACATTTCCAGAAATGTGTTTTATTATCTTTACCAGAGACTAGAGGGACCTGTTGCTTGAACTCTTTCAAGGTAACAGACTGTATAATTGATGAAGGCATGAAACTGTTTGTTGTTGTTGTTGTTCACCCACAGACACAGACATCTATGAACCACACGACTAATAGATATCCTTCATTTTTGCCTACCTGTGAACTGTGCCAGACCAGCCCTGATCATTTGTCAGTCATCAAGCTGAATCAGACAATGTAGTATGGAAAATGAACCTATGTGCATAAGAGAAACCAGACAATCTATTTTGAAAGCTTTATGAAGGAGCCCTCTCAATTCTGGTTTGTGTGTTGTGAGGGCAATGTGCTGCTGATGAAGTCATTCACCTATAGCATCCCCAGCTGTAGGGTTTGTTTTTAAATGGATGTAGTAATTACTGGTGTCTGTGCATTCATTAATTTACTGTGATATACACAGATCCCTAGGTTTTAGGGAAATCTTTAGGTTTCATGAAGAGGACTATGGATACCTAGAAGTTTTGGTTTGGTCTTGAGGGGACATGAAAGGAAAACAGTGCTACATTCCATATATTGGCTAGTGCACTGAAAAGCCTATAGCCAATCTTCTCTCACTCCATTGTTGAGAGCTGGGAGATTGTTGACAATGACTAGCATCAGTCCATCCTGTACATTGTGGTGACATAACTGTAATAATGCAGGTTTGTTTGTACTGTTACGTTAGGGCTCAGCTCTCATCCTGGTAGGTCTTGCTTTGGCCACGATTGAACATTTCAGCAAAGAGCACTGCACCAATTAGTCATGGTTTTACAGTATCTTTTACTTTTAGATAGCACCAGGTAACTCACCTAGTTCCTATCAGGGATAAAAACGTGCAGCAGTGGAAAAGTAAAAAGTAATACACATTGTATAATCACCAAACTGTTTGCCATTGGATGCATTTAGCAAACAAGTATTCTGCAACACTGGTTTGGGACTAGAAGAGTGAGAGACAGATGATCTTTTGATTGATGCTTTATTTGAACTTACTGAATAGCACACTCGAAGTCTGGCACACTGTGTCCGAACTAGAGACGGGACTGGGTGTCTCAACAGGGACCTTGCCAGTACCGCGTTTCATGACTGTCTTCCTGATCTGTATATCTGTCATAAATACAAGAAAAGGGAGGTTATATATGAGTGACATAGCAACTGGATGCAATGTTAGGGGGCATGCGTGTGTAGCAAGTGGACAGGAGGAGAAAAGGGGGTTGGTGTTAGGATGCTGCTGTCAGGGCTCGGCTTCCATGATGGTGTTGCTCTTATGAGGGCTTTTGTTGCATATTGTTAATGCTGTTGGACACGCAAATGCTGGAGAGTAACATGCACTAATCTTAGTAAAGTGGAAGGGAAAAAACTAAATGTATGTCACCAAACTTACATCAGTAATGTTTGCAGTGCTCTGTGTGTGCATGTGTGTGTATAGAGTGCTGCTCATAAAGTCTGTGGCTTTGAAAGAGGCAAAATAAGCCTTAAAAAAGGCAAATAAACAATCAGAGACTGGGTAGTTAAAAACGTGAAAACTCTGAAAGCCCCTCTTTATGCTTTGAAATTCCTGATGCCTGAAACATAGGGGTATTTTTTTTCCTTTGGTTTAGCTGAGCTGCAATCCATAAATTACAGGTTCAGCATGCGGCATTAGTTGCAGCATTAATGGCCCCTGAAGAAGTTTTATCCAAACTATTCTTGTTACATTAAACCATTTCAGCCAGCCTACAAATTTGACTTTCGGATGTCCTCTAAAGTCATCATCCTGCATATGGATCTTTTCAATTGCAAAAGCAGATTTTCTACATAAAAAATACATTTTTAAAAATGGATTTTTGTGGTAGGTATTAGAATTTTTTTGTCCCTTTTTATAAGGGAGCAAAAATACAAGTATTAGAAAATGGCCACAAGTATTCAAGTTTGACCTGTAAATGTAAAATATTTACCACAGTGTAGTATTTATTTGTTATACACTTTGTTTGCTCCAGTTTTCTCCAACGTCCAGAGGTAACTGGTAACTTGCACGGTGCCCAGTAATTCTGGAATAGGCTTTGGATCGTTGTGACCCTGACCAGGATTAAGCAGTTAAGTCATGGATGGATATTTTTGATAATTTTTCCAAAAACAGAAAGCCATGTCAGAGATGTCTTTCTGATAGCTGCCAGTCCAGCATGTCTTTGTTGGCTGCAAGAGATGCTGTCATTTGTCACATGATTAAGATATATTCACATTTTTCCACATTTAATAATTTTTTTTAGTTTGATCAAGAAACTAGCTCCAATGTCTTTATAGCTTTTCTGCAGCAAGTCCCAGAGACATACAGTACGTGACTTGTAGGTTGCTTTGCATTTACTCTTCCCTATAGTTTGTCTCATACAGGTGTTGCACATGTGAAAAGTGAGAGTTCACTGGGACCGTAGTTGCTTGGTCTACCTCCAGTTCCACCAGCACAAGTGCAAATGTTTTACTATTGAGATGATGTTGTCTCTTGTTATGTCTCACTTTGAATTCACACCAGTGAACAAGTGTAATTGCTGAGAGCTGTGGAAAGGTGACTTGTGCCACTGTGCTTTCATCTCAGCAGAGTTGAGGGTTGAATTGGTCTGATATTAGGGTCATCTCTCTGTATTGTTACATTTATTGTTTGCATTTGTTGCCATTTTTCCACTCCCTGTGTTCTGAAAAATGTCAAATATTGCATCGTACAGTAAAATGGAATGCAAAATGTAATTGAATGAATGCTGCTGCTGCAAATGCTCATGAAAGTAGAAATTCAGATGTCAGTTTGTGGTATTACAGGTATTGTCTAGATCTCAGTGATTTGTTTCATGTTCATCACATTAGCCCACAGCTTTATCACTACTGACAGTTCTCTGTACTTCGTGGATAGGAGGTCATTTGGTGTCTTTGCTCTGTGCCAGGTGGTGGGAGCCATTTTGGAGTCGGGGAAGAACCTATCCAAAGATGAGAGGAAGACGGATCGCTGCCCACTACTCTTTGCATGGCACAAGAAGCAGTATGTGGGTGCAGCACATGGCTTGGCAGGAATTTACTACATGCTCATGCAGGTAGGTGGGTGTGGGGGGGGGTGGGTGGGCACTGACTCATTGTCTCAGCTGAGTCCCTAAGATACAGTTTGTGTGTACTGTGTTCACATTATTGAACACAGTGCTACTAACTGCCATCGCAGGTCAACAGTTATAATTGGAAGTGAACCCCAGGTCTGTATGATGGTCAAGTGCACTGCTGTAGTAATTAAAGCTGTGAACTCCTGACCTGCTGTTGGCAGCAGCACACAGGAAGGTAAGGCACAGCTGTTTTATCCTTCATCACAACACTGTCTTTGCATTTGCTCCAGATATTGCTCCTGGCTTAAACAATGGTGTGAAACGGAGAGCATTCAAAGCCACATTCACTGCAGTGGTAGTGTCTGCTAAACAAGTAAATAACCTGTAAGGTAAAATGTATGTGGCCTATAAAAAGTGCCCGTGTAGGTTATAAGAACATCATTCTGCACGGAGCGATTACAGCGCTACATTATGACACAGATCCTGGCAGCTCGCCTCCATTAATTGAGCTACCAATGTAATACTACAGCACGTTTCCATCAGGATGGTTCAGGTAAATAACGTGCGTGGCTGTGCATTATCTGAAAATGGTGCTTGTTGAAACTGCTTATTTTTTAGTCAGGCGTTTGTCCAAGAGCTAATCGTGCATCACACCTAGTACAGTTGTATTTCCTGTGGCTGAGGCTCACTAGTTTCTGCCACATATCTTGGTCAGTGTCTCACCCACTCTGCTTACTCTGATTGGCTGCTACTGTCATGGTTTCCATGGTACATAGAAACCATGCTTCATCACTGGCTAAACAAGCATTTGGTAGACTGATGTGAATACGATAGGACCTCATTTTGTTTTTGAACCTTTTCCTCTGGACTTCTTTTGCACCCTTTACTATAGGCCCCCTGTCAGAAAACGGGGGGGGGGGGGCTTTCTTTACTACTGCACTGTGATGAAATGTTGCCTTGTGTGTGCAGGTGCTTTTGCTCAAAATGGCCAAGTGAATAGGACTCCACCCATCTGCAGGGGAATTGCAACTCCCTTAGTAATGCAGTGTGCCTTCTCTTTGTGCTTTAAAGTCTGGGGGGGGGGGTCTCACTGGAATTAGGAAGTGTCTGTGTCATGTAGAGTTTGGTCACAGAAATTAAAAGCTATAAAGCCATCTGTTGTATCCGGCCAAGAAGGGAGCTGCCATTTGCAAAAGATATTCAAATACATGCATGGATGAATGCCAGAAGGATATGTATTATTCATAACTTCCCTTCCCAAATTGTTTGCTTGCAATTGATTTAGGTCTCTGTTTTGCTGCGGGATTCCAATTGCGTGTATATTTAAGTGGGTGGTTTTCTATAAGAACACATTAACTGGCACATTCCTAGAGGGATTTTGCAGTTGTGCAACATTTAGGAGTGAAGCAACACACTTTTAAACTCTAAACGTAGGTTATGATGCACCTATTTGAAACCGGATGCTAGGCTATGTGAATACACCCTGGTTGGACTCTATCTGACTATGACACATAGAGGGCATAGTGGAACCAACTCTGCAAAAGTGCAGCAGCACAGGCAGTTAGGAGGTTGTGGCGGAGCAGATGTGGGCCCTGTCGATGCTGTCTGCTCAAGGGATTGTTCGTTGCCCTATAAGCCCAACAACAGACTGAGACAACTCCCTCCATTTACATTCTCCCAACAGCAGGGAATATCGCCACCAAAGCACCACATTCTGATGCACTTACTTAAATTGACATTTCGGAATAAGTATTGGTCTGAAGTTCTATTTCAAGAATCTGACTTGGAAGCGAAGTGAGAATTGGGTTGAGCAGTATATTGGCATATCTTTGCTAGGGAAATACCACAAGGTTTCTTTTATGCAAACAAAACTAAAACAGTACATTCACATTTGCACTAATTTAGTCATTTTATAATTTTTAGCTTCTGTTCCCCTGGTTAGACTAGATAGTTTTTGTCTGTTCTAAGAAGTCTGCAGACTGTCCTGAAAAGGTGGTACTGCACAGTTCTGAACACTGTGTGGTAGGATTACAGTGAGGACTCAATAAATATTGATCTTTTAATGTTGTTATGCCGCAGGTGTATAGACACCAAATCCAGTTTGCTGTATGAAATTTAGTCCCAAAGTTATTTGTTGGGATCTATATGTAATACCTTTACCCATGTCTCTCCATGAGTGCTGTTTTCAGAGGCGATGAACTAGTGCTGTGTTATGTACAAAAAAACAACTGATGACTTGTGCAATCATTTTTTTTAACTAGAAATGAAAGTTCTTCAACAATTTTAAGTTTGGATTTAATTAAGTGGAAGGAAACTTAAAGGACATAAATGAATGTTTCAGTGAAAGCCTGTCGAACTGATTATTCTGAAAGAGCTAATAGAATGCCGGCAGTTTCCACTGAAAGCCCTTTCACTTTGATCCTACATTTGCCTTCACAGCCAGGTGCCAAAGTGAGTCAGGAGGTGCTGAACGAGCTAGTGAGGCCCAGCATTGACTACGTACGCCACAAGAAGTTCCGCTCCGGAAACTACCCGTCATCCCTGAGCAACGAGACGGATCGACTGGTACACTGGTGCCACGGCGCACCTGGTGTGGTCCACATGCTGCTCATGGCCCACAAGGTGAGTTCTACTCTCCAGCACAGTATTGTACATTATCCTACCCATGTCTTCAATGCATAGGTCATGCTCACCAGGGTGAAATTGGTTAACAAAAGTCCAGGATAGTAAAAGATGGTGCAGAGTTTGAAGAGCAGGCTGAATGTGTTTCCTGCTCCTCCATGGTAGATGGGCGAGCACTAAATCAGACATCCTCTTTGGCCAGGGATGATTTATGTGTCTGTCAGTTACAATAGCTAATACTGTGTGTGTGTGTGTGTTTGTGAGAGAGGGAGAGTGGGAGAGAGTTTGATACAGAAAGATTGTTGCCAGGGACACTGGTAGGTGGTGCCTTGAAACTCTGCACTGCAGGGCTTGGCCTGGGAATCAGCAAGAATGAACACTGTCTGCGGTATGCTTAGAACTCTGAATGGAAAAAAAAAAAATGAAATCTGCAATGTGTGAGTTTGACAGAATCTGATTCTGTTTCACGAAATTGCAGGGAACATTTCTTTCTGCGGTGTGTTTAAGCTCATGTGTTTTCTCAAAGCCTCACATATAGTATTGGTGCAAACTGGTTAATAAGCAGAATGTTTTTTTTTTTTTTCCCCTTCACAACTTTACTATGTGAAACTTGAAGCCTTGCTGTCATTTGTTCACACTGTTGCAGTAAACAGACTAGCAGGTCAGAGCTGAATTTTGCTGTTGCTGTTTTGCTACTGTCATCACTACTGCATTGAACAAATGAAGTAAGCCACCCTGTCGCAGAAATTCTCAAGTGTGAGACTCAAGGCACTTATTCAAGGCGCTCGGCCCAATTTCAGCTGTCTGTTCCATGCAGAGTTTCCTTTCTGATGTAATTGGGTGAAATGCCCATGGGATAATTATTAAGTATATTGCTGCAGGTACAAGGTCAGCAACTGGGGCTTTATTTCAGTATGGTATCTGGGCTGCTGTTCTGCTCAGGTTAATGTCTCCAAACATTTATGCGGTCCACAGCGACGCCTAGTGGTGAAGATGTAGCCTCTGAGGAATTTCTCAATGTGCAGGTATTCCATGCCATTTTTATATTTTATTCATCAGCCAATCATTTTTGTCTAAAGTGGAGTGTAAATCAAACAAAAATATAATAAATTAATATAATAAATTTATAATAAATTTCACAACACGCAACAAGCCTTAGATACAGACATGGTATCATATCTTGCGGGCTTTTTTTTTTTTTTTTTTTTTTTTTTTTTTNTTTTTTTTTTTTTTTTTTTTTTTTTTTTTTTTTTTTTTTTTTTTTTTTTTTTTTTATTGGGAGGTCTAGCAGCGGCTTGGACAGAGGGCGCTGTTCAAGCAGGTTTTTGAATACATGAGCTGCAGTGTCTCCATTCCGAGGTCTGTGTCACCTGTCCTCTCTGCAGGAGTCAGAAGATGGCATGCGTTTATCCCCCCTTGGGTTTTATACATGTGCTCAGCATCGTAGCTTCCACTAAAAACAGCAAAGACTCAAACAAAAGATTAAAAAAAAAAAAAAAACTAAAGACAGTTCTGATACAACAAGGAAGCTCAGTCCACTGCATCAGTGCCAAAAGATAACCTTATGTTATTGCATGCTTTAAATAGGGGTCTAAATGTGTTAATACCTCGTGTTAATCTGTAGGCTCATTTTTGCTGACCATGATCATTCACATCCTTCCTTGTTGTCCACTGTGTCCCTTTATTATGCTTACAATGGCTCAGACAGGCTGAAAAATGTCACTGCCTTCCAGTCACCTTCCCTAGGAAATAATGACTTCAGGTGTCACAGAAATGGAACAAGCTTTATATTTGGAAACTGGTGTTCTACTCCGAAAGCTGCTGTTCTGCTCTAAAAAATGACAAGGTGCCGCTGATTGGTTTACTTTATCACAGAAGAGTTGTAGTCGAATTTGAGCTACAAGTTCCTTATTGGATATTTGGAAGTTTGGTTCTTTCTAGCTAGATGAGGATATGATGTAACTTTTGCTTCTGGCTCAGCTGGACGGTCCAGCTCATGAAAATTCTTTGGCTCTAACAATGTCATCTGCAATATTTTCTGTGAAATTTTTGTCTTCTGTGTTTGTGACTTATAATAATTGATTTGGTGTGCAGTCTTGGGTACCCATACTATCTCTTTCACTGCATGTTTTGTCATTGGCATAACATTAAGAGAAAGTAAAATTCCCACCTGATTGTTCATAGAAACAGTAGACATTTTACTACCAGGTATGGACACAATTACTAGTGGATTTTTAATGATCTCATTGGACTTGATAATTGTGAGTTGTAGATGGTGACAAACAATATGGAATCCATTCAATAACAGCCCCAATGGCTATTATAGTTAAGTGGCTAAACAAAGGTTTGGATTTGGTTTTCTAAATCCTTGCCGGTAATTATACAAGATGTAAAAATTTTACAGCACTGTTATGTGCAGGTCACCATGTAAAAAAGAGATGGGTGAGTTGACTTTATCTTAGAAGTTTGATTTTCACATCATTCAATTTACCAAAAAGTTATGGTCCACAGGCCTGTTACTCAAAAGCAGAGTGCATCTTAACCTCAGCAGTGCAGCAGGCCAGTGAAAGGTTGACAGTGTTGACAGTGTGCATGGGCTGGAAGGATGTATAAATTGAGACATATTAGTTTTGTTAAGGGATCAGGGTTGTTTTTGTTTGTTTGTTTAAATCCTCTGGTAAAATGCTCAAATGAATTATGTTTTTGCATTTATAAAATAATTTTTATTTAAATCTTATGATTTTGTTCTGATGAAGGGGAAAACAAACGAAAGCTCAGGCGGCTCGTAATTATCACCATAGCCCAGTTTCCCCAGATTGACATGGTTGTCAAAACAGTCTGCAGGGTACGCTGCATTTCAGTCCAACCTATTTCTGCCTGCCCAAAGACTTTCTGAATAGAGAAGGATGGTTCATGTGCTCTATGAAGATGTTGTGTCCTCCTACGGTATACTGACGGGGGGTGGAACTGTAGCATCTGGGAGAGAATATTGGAGGAGAAGCTTTAAGAAAGTGGGCTGTGCTGGTTCATTATAATTGAGCTTCTGGCACTCACCCGCTCTGTCTGTGCCCAGGTGTTCAAGGAGGAGAAGTACCTGAAGGATGCTGTGGAATGTGGGGAGGTGATCTGGCAGAGAGGGCTGCTCCGGAAAGGCTACGGCATCTGCCACGGCACAGCAGGCAATGGCTACTCCTTTCTCACCCTGTACCATGCAACACAGGAGAAGAAGTACCTGTATCGTGCCTGCAAGGTACAGCACTGCACACCCTATTTGTTGCTGTTATAACACTTCTACATTCATATCAACTGTAGAGACATTTCTCTATAGTGTGCATTTAATAATTTATAATTCTGAGTGATTTTGAGTATTACTAGAAGGCAGTCAGCATGTGGTGTTAAAGGGTTTTAAAATTTTATCTTAGTAGTCGGATTTTGCATACCCTTTTATAAAATGCAGCCTTTGAAATTATTTGAACTAGTCCTGCCTTTTATTGCAAGTATAAGTAATGCACAGTTTATAAATTGGCATAATGAATATATGTAGCCTGTAATAAAATTCATCTTATGCATAATTTTTAAGGGAATTTGGCATTTGAAAGGTCACCAGGAGTTTGACTCTGTAGGAGCACATCCAGGTCATAATTTTCCCCTTGGCATTCTGACCACAGGGAAATGAGGAGTGCTCTTAATAGTTATTAATGTACACTGATTTTTGCATTTGGGAGGAGGGGCAGAGTGAGTGTGTCTGGTCTTTTTCTTGCTTTTTCTCCTTGGTGCAGAAAATTTTATGACTACATTACATGCAACATTATAGGTAATTAGTGCAAGTTGTTCACCGTGAGTTGCAATACTGAAGTAATGTCCCTGTCATTAATCTGTGTCCCTCCTGTGTTTATTGCCTCTATATTTCTAGGGCGGTTTAGCGGTGTGGTGTTCAGTGTGGAGTCAGGTGCAGCCTCACTCCTTCCCCATGCTGAGCCATCAGGGAGAGTTGTCAGTGAGAGTTCTGGTGGCCAGTTGTTTAGGGTACAGCACAGAGATGCTCCCTAGGGCAGTTCACTATGTGACCATTAAAGGCACTCATCAGGGCTGCTTTTGTTTACCCTGCAGTTTTTTGAAGATCTTTCTGTATTTATCTATTTATTCAGTTTAAATACACCTTATTTAGGCTAAACCCTAACCCTGAAAATGAGCTTTAAACCTGTAAACTCCAGTTTGACTAATCATCATGGCATCTGCTGTCATACAGAAGGTGCCCATTGCAGGTGACAGATAATAGGAGGGATAGGGACCATACTGTTGATCACCCTCTAAAAAAATCTCTTTCTAAGGGCTAAGCCTACTGTATGCTCTCATGTACCTATCATTCAAACTAGTGCTCCCTGCTGTGTCCAGCTGCATTGAAACTTCCCTGTTGAAAAAATGTTAATTGTAGAATGGTTCAAGACTGACAGTAACTGTAATTTTACCTACTGCTCCTTTTCTGTCCTGCAGTTTGCAGAATGGTGCCTGGACTATGGGACACATGGATGTCGTATTCCAGACAGACCATATTCTCTATTTGAAGGTATTGTTTGTGTTTCGCCACAGGTTTTGAGTTCCTCAAAGTCATGTTCAACCTTTCCACTGCAATATCTAACGTGCTGATGTGTAACGGATGTAGGTATTTTGTGCCTTTTAGCAGGAGGCTGTTAAAAACTAAATTGCCCTTGGTTTTATGACCCTTGTCATAAAATCATGGTAAAGGACAAATGGGTAATGTAGTCAGGTTTGATGTGTTGGAAATGTCATGTATTCTTTTAACTGATTTTTCAGGTAAACAAAGTGCCTTTTCCATTGTGAACACTGAGGCACGGAGAATTTTTTTTTAATTTTTTTTTTTCCTTTTCATTGTAAGATTTTACACAGGGCAAACCCATTGACCATTAGAAAGCACATTGCCTAATCCGATTTTATACAAAAGCATTCTGAAATCATTCAAACCACCCTAAATAAAAATAAAGGGGCATGAACAGAAAAGTACACCAATAAGCAAGATATAAATACAAGTGTTTAGAGGGTGAAAGGAATTCCAGGTTCTAGTGCAAAGCATGTCTATGTAATGCCAAAGTTTGGAAGAGAAGTGTTTTTGACCTACGAGGACAGACGTCGCTAAATACTGGAAAATTCTGGGCTAGAGCACGATAGTGTTTGTTTTATCTTTTCCTATGTTAAAAACTGCATAGGGTCTCACATTGGAAGGTGGGGGGGTTATGATTTCTCTAACCCTTGAAAATAAGGCATTGAGCCAGTAAAGACAGAACTGTTATTAGGACAGGGTGGCTGTTGGTCATAGACATCCCTTCAAGAGGAGTACCAAAAGGTGCTATTAATGGTATGGATGGAACTGTGACACCTATAGCAGTGTCAGAAGGTGGTTAATTTAGGACAGATCCAGAAAGTGCATGCCAGAGAGGCAGGGCTTGGATCTTTCATGTAAACGGTCTATAAGTAAATCCTTGCCAGTCTGAGTGAGAATCATGGGGTGCAAATGTTAATCCTGAAGGAATGTCCCCTTAATGTAAGTCTGAGTAACTGCAACTTGATCAGATAACACATTCCTGAAACATTTCCTTTTGCACTAGACCAGCTGTGATGTGCACAAATAGAGGAGGTGTGTGCCCTACTGAAGGCAGCTGTCTGCTCTTGATCTAATAGAGTAACTTGCAGATCTTCTTTCCCAGCAGCTTATATAGGAACCAAAGAAGGGAGATGTAATATGTTTAAAGTGAGCATGTACCGTATCACAGAAATGGCTTCCTTTCAATTAGGATGATTAGATTTTATTTTTAAATGAAATCCTAACAAAACTGCAGGAAGTGTGGGAAGGTAGTTGACTAAATTCTGAACAAAATGCAAGTACCAGCAAAAAAAATGAAGCTGCTTTTTTTTTTTTTGGTCAGCACAAAAATAGTGACTTTTCAGCCCAATTCTGATGGCTCGCAACATAGTGGCTAGTAAAACATGTTACAGCTGGAGTCTACTTGATGGTTCCTGCTGGCCTGAATGACAACTTTGCTTCATCAAAGAGCTACTTATGTGAGGAAGAGTTATAGTCTGCATTCCTGTTTGGTAAAACACTCCTGTTTCTATCCATTTCTCAAAGCTTTGATTCAACTGAAAAGATGGGACATCATAGGCACTGAACAGAAATAACTGTGGTAGAAAGCTGTCCAGCATTGTACAGCGAGCTGTGGCTTTCGGTCCTCCGGTTCTGCCACTTCCCCAGAATGCAGCAGAGAAACTTGCAATGGGTTACCATGGTAACAGGCAGCCGCTTGTGTGTGGTCTGGAATAACAGGCTGGGATTGGCATAGTCTGGCCAGTACAGCTGTCTGACCGAGCCTGAGACAGGCGATGTGGCACTTCCTAGTTCAGCTGTAGCATTCAGCTGCATCAGTAGCTTGTTACATCCACATTGTAACAACAAGAGAGCAGCACAATGTGTTACCTGGGTAATGAGTGGATTACTGTTATTGATAACTTGAAGTGCACGTTAATGGCGTGTTCAACACCATTCAAGACCATTTACATTGTAAAAGGTCCCACCAAGAATACTTTGTTCCTCTCCCTCTGGCTGCTATCTTTTCCTGCTTACAAGGGGTCCAAAATCAAAAGCCAGTTACTTCCTTATTCTGGCTCTAATTTGGAATGGGCTCCCTGTGTCCTTCAGAACTGTGAAATTCCAGCATTTATAAAGAGTCTAAAAATTACCCCCCCCCCCCCCCCCAGCTCCTGACAGCTTCATGTTAGTCCTTCACCACCTGTTACTTTTATCTAACTATTTTGCTCTTTNCCCCCCCCCCCCCCCAAAGCTCCTGACAGCTTCATGTTAGTCCTTCACCACCTGTTACTTTTATCTACCTATTTTGCTCTTTGTATGTTACTTCTGTATGCAACCACTGGAATATGTGTGCTTGGAAAATGGGTATTTCCAACAAACAAGCCATGTTTTAATAGTTTTGTGTTTGTATCCCTGCCATCTGTATGTTATGAAATGCTCTTTTATGTTCTGAGTTTTGCACCAATTTGGAGAAAAGCATTTGCGAAATGCATAAATGTAAAAACAATAATAATAATCTCCCTTTTCCATCAGGTATGGCAGGAGCTATTCACTATCTCTCAGATGTGATCCAACCAGAAACATCTTGCTTTCCAGCTTTTGAACTCTGACCCCTGCTTTTGGGGATTTGGACTTTTCCGGCTTGGTGTAACGGGTGAGAGGAAGCTGCGTGGGTGGCTGCTGAGGATTGCGGAGATCTGAACACCGTGTAAAAGCCACCTGCTGCTGGCGCGAACACAAAAATAAGCCCTTAGCCTATAACCCCAGATATGTCTCTGTGTTTGTGAGCTTAACTGGGAGTCCTCCTTTGCTCTTGTACAGTAGAGGCTTCACCTGTGCATGCTTATGCTCCTGCTGAATTACTCCTACGCCTACTGTCTTCGTGTTTGTGAATTGTCGTTTGGTTGCGTCAGTGTCGTCTGTCTGCGCATGGGTATGACAACATGTTTGTAAGGGAATGTGCCTCAGTGTGGCTGTAGCACTTCACAAAAGCAAACTGAATTACATATAATCTAGGTTTTGTGTTAATGTGTGGTTATGTTGTTTTTCTGACTAAGGGTGAGTGAGGAGACAAGTGAAGAATGTGTTTTGCAGAGATCTTGGTCAGGATACATGTATGTTATGTGATAAAATAATCTTCCAAATTGATTAAATGTGCAAATTTCCATATTGAGAGCACCTCTGTTCTGACTGAACATTGCAAAGTATAGTTAATATAGGTTATTTGTGTACTATATGCCATTTCACTAGTTCTTCCATGTTGTTATCAGAAGTGATGGATAAGTGTGTTTTGTTCAAGGCGTGTTTTGGTAGTGCTGTTTTAAAATGGGGTAAAGTGTGTGGTGCACCAGCATTTTTGGATGAGAAATAATGCATACTTGTCTGGCATGTTCTATTATTGGGCCTAAACTCAAGTTTTTGTTGAAAGTGCTTTTAGCATATTGTCAGTTTTTTTCCCCTCCCTCTTTTTTTAATTCAAAGAAAAATGGAAAAGGCCTGGGCTCCATTGTATATGGAATAAAGAATTTGAAATGCTAATAAAACACCAAGTACAGCTTTCTGCAGTGTGTGCAAAATGTCTGGCAAAAAACAACATTGCTGGCTGGGCTCTGTGATCACAATGCAGGTTTGCCTGTTGTCTGCACTGAATTTAAATGATTAGTCACAGACCGGGCTGCAGCTGCTCCACAGCAGCTTGCTTAACTCATGCATTTCCTGCGGTGTGTTTCCAGCCCACAGGTTAATATTGAAGAGTGCTGGCTGTGTTCAAGAACATTACACTTCATATCGCTCTTGTGGATTTCTCTGCATTTACAGCACCGTTTAATGTTGTGAAATGTTTAAGGATCCTGCTTGCTGACGCTTAGGTGGCTCAAGTTTCCTCCACTTCTTGTCATTTCCAGTCTGCTGGGGTATGGATGAAGATTGTTAAAAATGTGTCCAAAATGTGGGATGTTTTTCTGTTCTGTGAAAGTCTCATCCCTGCACTCTAGTTACTCTCCTGTAGTCCCTGTAAATCTTACTTGACTCCAACAGTGCGACCCTGTAAGTTAAAATATTACTAGCTCTGAACAAATACTAACTTTTTTGTTTTGAACAACTGTTGCAGAATAATTAAATGTATATAATTCTTAGGCATTTTTGCAATATTATTCATTAGTGTTAGATTAATTTTAGCAGTGGGGATTACGTGGGAACAGTTTGCATTTGCATTGGAATCGCTCTGTGATGAGATCCACTGTTAAGGGGACTGTGGGGGTTGGCACTATCCCTGTGGAGAAAAGGTGGGGTTGCGGGCGTTAACTGGCCTGTTGCAGGACTGTGGCTGTAACCTGCTGCCGCTGCCTATTGTTAATAAACGCTGCATTATTGAAACCTTCCTTGTGTTTTCATTCTCCTCACCGAAGCTTGCAGCTGCACTGGCAACAATACTATTGTCTGTTCATGAATGTGTAAAACTCAGTTGCTGATCTACTGTTCCGCTCAACATTATTGGAACTCGTGCAGTTTAGTTACATCATGGATAATATCTTCAGAAATAAATGGAAATTTCCCAACTTTTAATCGTCAGAATATTTTAACAGCATATCCAAAGTTACACAGCAACAAAAGACGCCTGTTTGACTTCCACAGAAGAAAAAGAAACTGATTTAGGGAGTAAAGGCACCTTTGCTAATACATGGTTGCACAACCCTTGGCAGTGATGACACTCCACTTTGAACCATACCTGGTTTTCTGACACTGGGTATCACATTTCACTCTAAAATACCATGACAATCTGCTGATTCCATGATTTCCTTAATACAGTCATTCCCTCTAGTACCAGAGGCAGCAAAGCAGCCCCAGAATGTTATAGAATCTCTACCATATTTAACTGTAGGTAGGATGTTGTTTTCTTTTCCTTATATTTTCCTTTAGTTTCATTTCACTCTTTTGGTTTTACAGGTGAGTCTGATTTCACTATAATAAGAATCTAGTTCTAAACAGATTTGAATGGTACAAAAGGGTGTCAGTAATTGTCATGGCAGCATTTAAGTTTTTATACTGATTCCACGTGGTCTTTTTTACCCTAAGTTGCTCTTTCAAGCAAATAAGTACTGGATAAAGACCAAAGTTGTTTCATTGTGCACTTTTTTCAGGAGATGTTGTACATCGATACACCTAAAAGGGAGCCGGTAATGTTGACTAGGACTCTCTAGTTTCATGGACATGGAAAAAATTCCTTAATAGAAACACTGGATGACTGGATGCCTTATTTGTTCTCCAAAGTTTAATGGGCAGGAAATGTGGCAAACTTTGGAAACTGGCTAAGTGTTATAAAAATAATTTTCAATAAAATGTTAATAGTTTTGATGTCAATTAGTGGAAATCCATTTATCAAGACAAAAAATAGATTGTTGGAATGTGTGGGTAATATGCGCAGATTGTGAACATACCGGTGATGACAGGCAAAATCTGAAGTATTAAATGTCCCTGCATTTTCATAATTCGCTAAGTAAAGTTAGGGTGTGTAATACCTATGACAAGGGCTGTATATTTTATATTTACAGAAGGGTCTGTTGGTGGTCTTTCTGTTATCGTAAAAGTCCTGGGCTCTTGTTCCACACTCCTCAGATGCCTCTATTTGCGTATTTCTTGTGCCAGTTGGTCCACTAATCTTCCTGGGCGATGCTGTTCCCTTCTTCCTCCTCTTGTCTTCTCAGCCAGTCCATGTGTTAGGGAGGACATGAGATCGCCATTTGTCCATGCTGACCTGTGCACGCTGCACCAGACCTGCAGATCTACACGTGGTCACAGGAAGCTCCCTTCACAGCATGTCTGTAGGCTTTGCCGCTTTTACTCTCTGCTGTAAACGCAACTCTATCCTGCCACTCGTTCCATATTAAATACAATGTGAAAAGTTTGAGAAATAAGACGTTTTATTCAACAGAAAGTAGCTTTATTTTAGCTTGTCAACAGGGAGTTTTCATGTTATTTTTTTATATCATGTATTTAGAGGACCCTTCAATCCTGACAAGTGAAAGCAAATCTTAATCTTTACAAATTCCTTCTGAAAACATGTCCCAAGTTGCATAGATAAAAAGGGCATATCAATTACATACAGGTTGCATTTTTAAACTGAAACAAACATCGGTTGTACATACAACCACCAATTTCTCCAAAAATGTTTGTAAAAATTATCTGCACAGAAGGGTTTGGCAAACCCCAACAGCAGGTATTAAAACCAAACAAACTGAAGCGAAGAATGTTTGGAACAATGTCTAGTTGGCTTTAAATGCTTTTCTGAATTTGTTCTTAGGGGGGGAAATTTTACACATGTGCATTTTGTCGTTTAAAATACTATACACCAATTCTGCACATCAGTTAGCACAAGTTCTGTCTTTATTACAAACTGCTTATTAATCCACTGAATATTAACACCTCATCGTTGGATTGTTTCAAATGAGAAAAGCTAGTTACAATTTTAATGCATACAAACTTTAATATGCATACATCTTACACCATAATAATATTACAATTTTATCAGAGAATATAGAAAACAAGGTAAAGTTCCTCATGAACTAGTGGGCCAAGAAACATCTGGACACAATTTTGTTTAGTCTGTAAGTATTGAATTTGTGTTAATCCTCTCTCCGCCTTTATAGGGTGTGAAACCCTGAACAGGTGCTGCCCTGTGTCTCCTGCTGACTCATGTCAGAAATGTTCTCCACTAATTTCAGTGCGCTGTTTGGCACATGTTTTGAAAGTGCTCGATTAATTTTGATGATTCTTTGTTCTGATGGGTCTCGGTCACTGCACACAATTAAATCAGTTTAACAGGAGGCTGCGGCTCTGCTCTGCTATTACTGCAGTAATCGTGTTTATTCCCATGGAGAAAACAGTTGGAGAAACCTCTGCAACTCTGAAAGGAGTCCCTGGAACATACTATTTACAGAAGGGTGAAATCCACATATCTCCTTAAGAACAAAAAGCTCATTTGGTAACAAATCTTATCATTGTCTTCCTGTAGCTTCTGCTGGGTGTGAGGAGTTGTTTCTGTTATACCTTCCATCCGAAACCATCAAGTGTAGATGTCTTAACGTGGCTTGGGTCATTGTATCAGATCCAAACAGATCAAAATATTCCAAACTATCATTTTAATTAGAAGAGGCATCAATGAACACAATGCTAACAGTATAATGCAAGACCAAAAAAAAAAGATTGAATTTACCATCTTCCACAAAGTTCACCAAATACAATCTGCTCTGAAACATGTTACTACGTATGTCTTCCCCCTGTAGGAAAAGGGCTATCAGATTCCCGCTGTGCCTGTTTGTAATTAATTTTACATTTCTGTGTGCTTTGGGACATCAGTGTTAGATGATATGTGGTTTTGGAGAAGAGTCCAACAGTTAATTACACAAATAATAAATTCTACAAAAACTCTCAGAACCATTAACTACTTGCTTTCTGCACTGTCCTTTTAAGTTTTGATTTGTCTCTACTCCCACCAGCCTCCTGCATCCACTTTCCTCCCATGCAGCACAAACACTGTAAAAGTGCTCCCCATGCCCACAACCAGCTCTTCTCTCCACGCTTCTCCCCTCTCTCCCTCCATCCCTCCAAACTAATTTCCCTTCTGCCTGTGTGGAACCTCATACGTCTCCCTGTGGCCCTGAAGCATTAGGTGAACAGCACACACAAGTGACTCCCTTTTGGAAATTAATTGTTTGCTCCAGAAACCAAAATGGGCTTGGTGGATCATTTCCTTCTCACACTTGATGCACTTGCCTGAAGGTGGAGATGAAACACACAATTGCCATCCTAATTTGGGGTACCAGCAGAGCCTGGTAGCCTCCCAGAGTGAAGCCATCTGCTCTGGTGTTGTGGGCGGAACTGTGATCCTGGAAAACAACCTTCCTGTCATTGCTACAAGTTCTCGTTCAGCTGTATGGGCACCTCCTTCAACACACCCATTATCAAATATAAATATTGCATTTCCTTGATGTTCCATCTTTTCTTGGTAGGATTTATCCCTTCGATAGATATACACACCCTTGCAACTATTTGGAGCCACAAAACTGGTTACCCCTCGCTGTTAATGGAGCCATTGACTGAATTCATTCTAGGTTTGTTCTCTTCTCACCAAGGCTGCTTCCATCAAGCCACAGTGAACCTTGGAAACAACTGATTTTTGAGTCATTAGAATGAGACCAAATTAGCTTTAAGTGGAAATGTAGGAAATGTGAGAAATGTTCTGAAAGCTTTATTATGAGCTACAGGAGGAACACAACCAGGGCGGGTATCAGGTGACCACTTCCCCTTGATGTTGCTGGTCTCCATGGTCAGCTAGGGTGGGGGTTTGCTCAGGAAAGCTGGGATGACAGGCACATTGGGGACAAGACCGTCGTGACTGCCACTTCCTGACTGCGAGCTGGCTATCCTGTGTGTGTCATTGTAAGACAAAAGAAAAGCAGGAGGACGGAAGAGATCATCTTCTACATGGATTACTTTTTCTCTGCGGTTGTGAACACTTGATCATAGGGTGGGGGCGAGTGGTTGCAGTAGGAGGGCGGAGGTGGGTATGAGGCCATCATGTGAGGTGAGTTGGGCTGCACCTGGTAGGCGGGTGCGAGGGGGGTCATCATGCCACCGCCCACATCACCATAATTCTGTATGCCAGGTGGCTGTGAACCTGTAAGGAAAAGACGGACATCTTAAGAGTCACATTTCAAACAAAGCAAACCTGCACACAGGATAAGAATCTTCTAAAATACTGGGAATGGTTGTTAAAAAGGAAGTTACCATGTTACTTCACCTATGAGCTTTTAGTAAATTAGAGAATGGCCATCATAATCTTGATGGTCTTTGCTTTTTCACCCATTTTATTTGTGTCCACTTTCACTACACTTGAGAGTCCCTCTCAAAGTACATCACCCACACCAACTTGAGAAGGTCCAGCGTTCATCAAGTGATGCCACATGGCCTGGAGGAGAATGCTGTTTACACCATTCCACTCACAGCCCAGCTGACCACTGCTGTGGGCTATGAGCAAGAAAGAAGCTCAGCAGGAATGTGAACCTAGGCCTACACAGTAAGAGGAACAGAAATTTACAGATGTGTCATTTGAAGAAATGTCTAGGTTTTTTCCCTGATTTTCTAAGCATGCTAGAAAATGGGAAAATACTCACACTGCTTAGCAGCTTCACCATTTAACATAGCAAACATTGCTAGGAAAGTAAATTGCATTGCTGTAATAAAGAAACTACAGCATTTTGCATCACAGTGGATGCAAAATAGTACATCTGGATCTCGTCTAAATGATTACAAATGAAAATGTGCTTTAGACAGGTTTGATGTGCATCACAGTGGTGACAAAAGACCTTAAACTGCAAGTCAATTAAAACTGTGATAGTACAAATGATCCAAGGCTCAGTGTGAATGCTAATAAAACATCTTTTCTTGTTCTTTTGGACTTCAGTGCAGCATTTGATGTCACAGACCATCAGATATTACTACACTGTCTTGAACAGTGTCTTAAGTTTGTCTCTCAAGAAATGTGCTTACCTGGTTTCAGATGTAAGAGATAAGCAATTCTTTGTTAACTTAAGTGACTGCGGCTACAAAAATGAATATATTGCACGTGGCTTAATAATTAAAGGGATTCATTCTTGGTCCTTTTCTATTCCCTTTAAATATGTTTCTACTCAGAACAATTACTTGTGATTCTTCCGGTGCCAATTTCCACAGTTGGTCAATTGTATGTTTCTGATACCTCTTATGTAACTGACTGTTTGACCAGCATTGTGCATTATATGCTAGATTTCAGATCATTTTTAAAAAAATTAAATGTGAATAAAAGTTCAATTTTAGTTGAGTTATAAATACTCAAAGGGAAATAACAGAAACTGGGTTAATATAACAGGTGTTATTTTTGAATTTGACTTCAGGTTTTCTCTTCATGTTAACATCATAAAGAGTGCATTTTACCATTTTGGAAGTATTGCAGAAGTAAGACCTTTCTGTCACTGTGTGATGATGAACAGGTGATCCATGCATCTGACATTAGTAAGCTTGGTTTTGTAAAGCGCTATATGCTGGTCTCAGATAAAAACGTATTGAGGGGCTACAACTGGTGCAGAATGCTGTACCTAGAATCTTAACTAAAATGAAAAGGAGCTCATATAAGAACTGTGTTGACTAAACTGCACTGGTTACCTATAAGCTTTAGAATGGACTTTAATATTCTTTTGCTAGTGTACAAAGCCTTAAATGGATTGACACCAGAGTACATTATAAAAACACCTTTCAGGATATCTTTCAACCAGCGCTCTCAGATCTTCAAAGGCAAAACTATTGCATCTTCCAAAAGTTACAGAGGCAGCTTCTTCTCACTGAGCACCAAAATTATGGAACAAAATCCTTCTGTACACGAAAGGTGACAGGTTCTGTGGGTAACTGTGAAAAGCTGCACAATAATATGCATTTTAAATTAAACTTTTAATTAACAGTAAAATATTTTACTTATCTTAAGGCTTGTTCCGTTAGACTGCCTACAATGGTTTATTATTTTTAAATGTTTTTTTTTTTTGGTGAAGTACTCTGACCTGCAGGATTTGTATGAAAGGTGCGATCTACATAAAGTTATTACTATTTTCAAATATGATATGACAAATATGGCATGCCATAAATAACCAACATCTGAACCAGTCTACATGAAAGTTTGCTGCTTTACGTTGCAATAGTTTCTGTAGGGCAGTTCAAACACCCATTTGAATGGTGACATTTTCCGTTTTGTACTAAACACAACGGAGCATAAAAAGTTTTGTGTTTTGGGGTCTTGTGACAGTCCAGCTGACACGTAAATGCTAATACTAGTGAACGTGTCACCAAATTAAAATAGTAGTTTAATTGCAGATACATTTCATTTTTATAATCAGATAATATAAATAGTAATCGGGTAACATTTTAATTTGTGGTCAAGTAAAACATATGCTGATATAAGACAAAATTCACAGCTCTTACCTTTGTGTTTTTTGGAGTCTACATTATATTTTCTCAGTAAACCAGGTGCGATTTTTCATAGTTTTCATATCACTTAGCCCATGTAGAAGTGGCACATTCCGCTAATGAAACTCTGCACATTCGAGTGTGAAATTGTACAGCCTTATGGGCAGTTGCAAACATTTCTGCATTAATAACCCAGAGTTTATTCAGCCTTTGAATAAACCTCTGTGACTGGAGGGTAGAATGAAACACTGATATAATCTAAATTCAACTGTGCTGTTTTCACAGTTTACATACAGTCCACAAGTTGAATTTGGGAGGAAAACTGTAAATAAATACCCGAATGTCACAGATAAGCTTGAGACCGCCTGTAGTGTAAATGGCCAAAAATTAATCACTTTCATGGGTTCCCAGTGCTTTGCATGTATACAGAAATGAGGCAAACTGGAAAAAGACTTAAACATAGAAGTACTGTATGTAACTCCCAGTTTCAACTAAAAACAGGATATTTTATAAGGTGTATGATAATAAATAATTCCTGATACTTGAAAATGCAAGCAGGAAAAGAGTCATTTACTATAATTGCCCGAAACATCCAGTGGGGATGAGCCCTGTGTATACAGTTTCTTTCACCTTAGATGTTTTGTGAGAGGAGTGGGTCTGCGGAAAGACCACCGGGTGGTTTTCAGCTATCAGCTGATTCAGTGCAGAACTGTGTACACTGAGATGCTTTGAAACTTGTGTGTCTGTTAGTATGTGGCACCTGAAGGCTCCCAGGTTGGCAGTTTGGAGAGAAAAGAACGTCTTACCACTGGACTACAGTGGAATTACTTATTGGAGATTGAGTAAACAGGCAAGTGTTCATAGGTTAACCTCATTCCGTAAAAAAAGTAAATATTAAAAAAAAACAGAAAAATTAAACATACGTTTCTGTACAGCATTTCATTTTAAGACCGTAGAACAGCAAGACAAGCAGGTAGTGTAGTGCTTTGGGCTGATGTCCTGTAACTGAAATTTCCAGTTTGCATCCGAGTCTCACTGTAGGACCCTTAATCGAGGTACTTGCCCTGAATGGACACAGAAAGAATACCCTGTTGTATAAGTGGGCAAACCACTACAACATTGAATGTTTAATACTGTAATCATGTTGGACAAACCTCTCAGATAAATGTGCAAGGAATTTCTTTTAAGCCACACAGTCACTTAGCTGCACCATTTTCCATTTTATCTTACATTTTTCTCCTCCCTTAGAAACAGAGACCGTAGACCACGGTAAACATCAATAAACATTTTTGTGACAAAATGAAACAGCGAGAATTGCTGCCATTTCACTTAAAGTATTTATTTCTAAAGACATACTTTGTGAGTTCCTACCAAGCTAAAATAATTATAAAAGTACATGTTAATGTCATAAGGAGAAGGAATAGTATGTTTCCTGCACGCTCTGTTGCTCTAACTGGCCATCTGTTCATGGCATCATGAAGAAACCGTCACACATTCTTTTTGATGGAATTACAAAAAAAAATGACACTCTAATTTAAATACTTTTACATGAGCAAATCATTTTCCCAGCAGCATTAAATCAGGTCAAAAAAACAGCTTCTGTTATCTGACAGATGAGCGATAGGTAAACTCAAGCTAGACGTGAAAGGCGATAGTCGGTAGTCGTCTTTAAAGTGTGTTCAAACGCACTTCCTCCGTTTGTTTGAAAAGTGCTGTCAAAAGTTTGGACCCAATCAGTGTGATGGAGGCCCATGAGTCTGGGCTGCTGCACCTAACAAGGGCTCAGCACGCCGCTGGTGATTGACAGGGCTGCTTTGTGCCCGAGATGCCGATGTCACAGTGGTAGTTAGTGCTGACAATGAGACATGTGGAGACACCGTGGGCGAGTGTGTGCTCCCTCATCCGCAGAAGCAACGGGCGTCCGGAGTGTGTTCTCACACAATCTCAGCTATAGCCTCTGGGCAGGTCTGAGGCAACAGCGGCCTCATTAGCTCATTACGGGGGAGGCGGATCTTGGGAGAGCCGCAAAATCACTGTTGGCTTTATGATGGGAGGTCAAGTGGGCTTGACCAGTCTTTGAAAGCAAATCTTAAGGAAGGAATGTGGCCTTAATGAATGAAAGTGATGAAGCTGATATGATCCCTGTCAGGGTGGCCAAGGATGCTTCTCTCCTTGTCAGTCAGGAATTATGGCCAGTCCCACAAAGAGAGCAGTTTTCTCTACCCAACTTGTTTGCAGTTCCAGTGGTTCCCTGTGAACCTCTGTCTACTAACAATTTAGAAGGTATGAACTATGCTGCAGAGCAGCTGTAACCACCTCCTGTAGTTAATATGCATTACCTAGTGACATTAATGCACTGACATCATTTAATTTTGTCGCATGTTGGGGGTGCAGCATGTTTCACTGGTACCTCACAGTATCTTGACTGTTGGATCATGGGATCGAATCTAAGTCAATGTGTGTTGGAATGTTCTCCTTGCGTCTGTGTAATTTTCCTCTGGGCTCTCTGGTTTCCTCCCACAGTTCAAAGACATGTGTTTCAGATGAATTGCTGACTCTAGTTTGTGTTTGTGGCAACCCTGTAATGGACAGGTATCCTGTCCAGGTTGTACCCTGCCTCTTGACCCTTCTTGGATTGGATCTGGACCACCATAGCCCTGCAGTGGAGGAGTGGATAATCATAATGGTTCTGCTAATACAGTTTATTTCTACTTCAGTTTATAAAAATCTACAAGTTTCTAAAGTATGACACAAAATCAAACATACACATAACAAACAGGCTCTTGATACAATTTTCTACATGATTGACTGTTGTAATGAAAGCTGTTGTTTAGCTAAATAACTGAATCGTTTATAAAGCGATATTTTTCATTATTTCTGTACACCTACAAGAACTTTTTGTAGAAAGTCAGTAAAGCCTGAAGCCTGAAGGATTTATTTCATCATAATATTTCTTTTACTTTTAAATGCAATAGTAATTGGCAATAAATAAATCAATAACTGCTAAAATTTTTGCCAGCGTTTCTAACTATTATAACTGAGATATGAAGTAGAATATGTTCAGTATAATACACTATAACAAAAATAAAAAAAGGAAAAATCAGTTAAATATTAAAACCAATTAAAAGTGCATTTTTAAAACCCTTTTGCAGAAACTGACACTTGTAAGAAACCTTTGAGAGAATCCTGATTTGTGCTCAGAAGGATCCCTTAAAGCTCAGAAGCTCTTCCCACCTCATGTGCACCACAGCATCTCCAGAGGCCACCTCCTGCACCACCCTTTATCTGAGACCATGTCAGCTTAAGGAGGTCACAGCCTCTTGAAGGAGGATGGAGAAGACACGGCTTATTTTAAATTCCTACCCATAAACAGCAGAGCTGCCAGTGAAATATATTCCCCTCCTGCTGGTGTGAAAGTGAAACATGCTAACTGTCGTTAAGAAAGTAATGCACTAAGAGGGAGGATTCTTAGCTGGTGGGTGGCAGAGAGATATGGAGCCTGGGAGCAAGAGTTCAACTTATTAAAAGTTTGTTACACAGGACAGGAAAAATTCAATTCACAATGTAATACTCAGACAATGTTATCAACTAGTGAAGTTAATAGTTGAGGAAATTGTGTTTTCAGGGAGGCATTGTGACCTACAGAGGGGCGGCAGGTACCATAATGGTTAGAGCCATCACCTGGCAATCAGAAGGAACGATACTTGAACCCCTGTTCCTCCTCCAGTACCTTAAAGCAAGGTACTTACCATGAATTAAGAGAGTACATGTTACCTGGCTCCTTAAATGGGTAATTAACCCTGAGAAGCCAGGTATATACAACTTAAAATTATAAATCTCCTTAGACAAAGTTGTCAGCTAAATGAATAAATGTAGACACATTATGGAAGGTCTTGGCTGAAAAGTAGAGCCTGGGATTAGTCCAAAAGCATCTCTGGCCCTGAAAAGTTGTTGTGAGAACAGGTTTTTCTGCTCTTCATATAAACCTCAGGAACATCCTCAATAGTGAGACCAAACCAAAACATAAAACAGCCTTCTGGAAACTTGGACACCAAGCTGGGTAAACCGGGATCTGTCACAGAGATCTGGGGAGGGGTGGGATGTATATCAATAACCTAATATGCTGACATGTTGGAGATGGGTCAGACACACAATGTCTGCTTGCATTCTATGACTTGTTTGTGGTCAGGGTGCTGTATGGACATGCTTGGAGAATCAGCCACTGAACTGTCAGAAATTCAGGAGAAATATGAGGTTGTTCTGAGAATGGCAGCCACAGAAAGAACTGATGATACTGAAACTTCATCCTGGCCTCTTCATATCTATGTCTAGGCATCAAAGCTGACTCATTGCTCACAGGAAATACAAAGCCTATTTACTATACTGTAAAAGTGTTATTTCATTGCTGGGTCCTTTGTCAGTCCCTTCAACTCATGAAAGTATAAAGTTCTTATGCAGTAAATACCAGCACAGTTATTACAGGACAAGACTGGAGACTCACACAAATGCTTTCCCTACAGGTGCTTGTTAAAGTCTTGAGATTAAGATAATACTTTACACTGCAATGAGATGGCAGGTGTTGGCACTCGCCAGCAGGTTCTTAAGAGAACACTTTGGTTGAGGCACTTCTGATGCTGGACCATGGTTGTAAAGCTGACTCACTACACTACTGCACACAGTCTGAATCAGGAATTTGCCACCCATCACCTAGAACCCTCAAGTTAAGCAGTCAAACCCTCAGCTGCTTCTGAATTGATGTTTGCCATACAAAAATGTAGAAACAGCATTTAGAATCATTTCAGCGACCATTTTACTTTACACTCATTTACACAAAAAGCTACAAAGAATCCATCCCCAAGACCAATACTGAATTCACACTGAAGTACAGTTTGTCAATTTCTGCTAAGCACAGCTGCCATACATTAGTTTTCTTAAGGATTGTTGGTTTTTCTCATTTCTGAGCAGGCAAATCTGCAATCGACCATAGCTTGGGTCTGGAATGTAGACACAAACCTCACAACTGGTTTCAGCAAAATCATTCAAAGGTAGAGATATGGACCACCTTAATACTTTGGGATGAGGACGTACTGAAGTAATGCCAGTGACTTTTTCACACAAGATACAAGATCCTACTGCAGATACAGTTTTGAAACCTGTTAAGATACCTCGGTACATGTTCTGCATTAAAACTAACAAAAAATATATACAAGGTAAAAAATAAATATGTAACTATATAAATGTATTCAAAATTTGCCCCATTTTTATTTATTGCATAACTTTTTAAAAGATGGCAACCCTCACAAATCAAATCCTTTGCAAATCAAATACTGCCAACCCCATGGGAGTGAAGTTGGTGCCATGAGGACATTTGCAGGACAGGGTTTTTATAACGTCCTTCCATTTAATACAGTTCCATTATTATATGGATTATTGTACTTTAGACATATGAGGTGAACGTTGGGCTTTCTTGAAAAGACTGTAATGCTCGAGGAAGTTGAAGGAAACGGAAATAGAGGATAACCAGCAATTAAACTGATGGACTTGGTCACATTAACAATAGATGCATCCATTCAATATTAACTACACAAGTGGAGGACAGAATTTTCTGCAGATACTATCCTCAGAAAGCAAGAAACTGTCATCTACGCCATGGAACTTAAAAAAGCAAACAACAACAGTAAAGAAAGACTTCCTGGGCATTCATGATTTTTTACAGTACACTCCTACACTGAAATATTTTATTCAGAATAAATGTCCACGTGCCTTTCTGCACTGCCCGGAGTAATTCAAAGAGAAATTTCAGTTTTTGAAAGCATGTTTTAAGAAAACACATACAAAGAAAACTTACGGCATCTCTGGAGAGTAAGGATCACATGACTGCAGCGACAAGGATTTACACATTCTAGGGAAGCTGACAGCGGAGACTCATTACCCACTATGTTCCCAGCAAGAAAGAAAGGCCCAAATTAATGAAGCTACAGCCACCGTTGACTGATGGTGCTGGGAACTCAAGTGTCCTCTGCAATCAGATAGAAAACCGATTGTAAACAAGAACATCTCCTGGCCGACACGGGGTCATGTTGGACCGATCAAATCTTCACTCTGCCAGTCTGCATGGGGGACGGTGAATAAGGACAACTGACGGGCCAACGAAAAACCACTCTGAGGTGCAACTTACCACATTTTATTATTTTCTACCCACAGCTACTGCCCAGTCTTCTATTCTCCAGCTCTATGTGAAATACGTGTAATTCTCCTTTAAACTGCCCTTTGTATGTGCACTGGCTGTCAACACTATTTAGTCAAATTATACTACAGAATTGGATATAACAGGCAGTACGTAAGACTTTAAAACAAGCAGATACGTAACGTAAGTGAACGCTGAAGTAAAGCTGTGCTCCAGTCTAGTACCATTACCCACCCTTATTTCACTCCAAAATGTGATGTTCCATCCATAAAGGGGGTTGTTACTGCTGAAGTTAGTTTCCGAGTACTGACACGACCATTTATTTTGACATTTTTTCCTCATGCATTACAAAAGAAATGACTGTCAGGATTTATGGAGAAATGTGCCAACATGGAAGGGAGTCAATTCTGTACATATGTGCCAGTAGACATGGTGGCCATGGTGGCCTGCTGGAACAGCAGGTGGTGTCACAGTTAGCGGTCAACTTAAAATCAAAGGACCTGGCATAGGTTCCCCATTCCTACTGTGATACCCTTCAGCAAGGTGTTTACCTTGAATTAATGCAGTACAAATCACCGTGTTGTATACATGGGCAAATTATTGTAAGTATATTAGTGTACATGCCTATTGTAAATATTGAGAGCTGGTTTGAGTGTCACTCCATTTGGTTTCTTTTTTGGACTGAACAGGCAGAAGAAAAATTAGATTCTTTTTATATCCACAGAATTTAGCAGGAAATGCAATCCAGTGGGACTCTGACATCAGCTTTAAACACAATGTTGACAATGTCACTCCAAGCTCAGAGGTATAATGTTCTGCCACATATCTCAGTAAACAGTTGGTCTAAATCTGTGTCTGTTGGTGAAATGCATTTCAATTTACTCTAAGTAGTACATCACCGTGGAGAAAAGCATCTAATAAATGAATAAATGTAAATTTAAATGTCAGCAACCATGATAACTCTGCAGGATGGGAGGCAGGAGCAGGGTTTTTCCAAGATGTGCGATGAGCATCTCTCCGTCTTCATGTCTCTCACTCTCTCTCTCTCTCAGGTGTTAGTGCTCACCAGCAGGTCTTTTATCACTTTGTCTACTTGTCCACACAGCAGTCAGAATTCACTAATACACAATACAAGCATAATAGTATGAAATAAAAAAGTTTCATGTTATTTATCTTGAAACACAGACAACAACTGTGCATCACCTCAGAACTGGGAGTTTTACACGGAGGATAACAGAGAAATGACATTTCACTGACGGTTCAGAACTGGCAGATGTAGAAGCCTTGTACAGTTTGTTCACCTTTTGTTTTCTTCTAATCTACTCTTTAAAAAACTTAAGGCAGCACTCAGGTTTTGCCTTGCTATTGGACTGATTAAAAATAAGTGGTAGTTATCGCCAAAAAAAAAGAAAAAGAGAGAGAAAACCCAAAAATCAGGACACCAAGCAATGGGAGATGAGTATTTTATATATCATGCTCCATTTTTATTACCCATACTGTCTACTGTAAGTGGCATTGTAGTACAGTCTGTATAGCCTGTGCCTCGCAGTTCCTGAGCTGCTTGTTCAGGTGTAGGTTTGCATGTTTTCCCGTGTTTGCAACTGAAAGCTGTACATGGAAGGAAGAAAAGGCAAAGCACCATACTCTCTCTCTCACCAACAAAACTGTATCAGTTGCTGCTATGAGTTAAATTCTGTTTGATGGCACTTAACCACAACCTACCCTCTGCTGTTGGCCTGTTTTATCTGGTGCTTTCTGCACCAGTAAAGTGGTCACTGGAGACACTATATGGCCCAGACCAACTACAGAGCTAAACCTGCAGCACTTGTTTCATTGCTCATTGACTAACCCAGTCTAGAAATCATTTTTTTGTTTTTTTGTTTATGACTGAGTTTCCTAGGACCTGCAGAAGTGGCTCACAGGCAAAGCGGAACCACTGATTCTCTTGTCTCTTTTCAAAGCCTGAAACTTTTTTTTAACTGACATGAATGCAATAGAAGATGCAGTAGATAAGAAAGTAGCCTGTTGGCTTCAGTTTCAAATTATCCTTACTTTCCAAAGCAACTCTCCCAACCCTGCAGATCGATGGGCTGTTTTTCTTCAGAAACGATGGCTGCAGATTAGGCATGGTACACAAGTAAAAGTGGACAGCCACAATCGGTATTCAACCTGCCATTGTGTTTTTCAGCTGCATGCAGACTATGATTTGACCGTAACCATCTTCCCAAAAGATCATGGCAACACCCTGAAACATGTAGGTAGGTGGGTGGTGGGATGTCACAGGTAACTGGGTCCATGACAGAAATGTATCCCCAGCTGCACAACCTGCCTTTGATTGTGACAGACAGGTTCCCGACTCACCTGGGGTGGAGGCAGGCTGGCGGGTGAAGAATACGTTGAAGGCAGGCTCGTCGCTGATGGGTGAGGGGTATGAGCGTCGGCGGATGAAGAAGCCGGCGCCACAACAGAAGAGCACGCCCATCATCAGCAGCAGCCTGCGTGAGGCAGAGCAGGGTCAGGGACCGGGGGCAACTTTAATGGCGATTCGTGTCCAGACCCTCTCACCTACTTCCTTCTCCGCTGCCTGTCTGAGTGGACTGTCTGCTAATGGAGTACCGATGACTCACCTCAGTGCTCCACCTGTTACACAACATCCTGCTCCTTCACTGTGGTCCACAATCCTCAATAACAAACATTTTCAATGCCGGCCATGCCTTTTCAGAAGGTTCACTCAAAACTCAACCACCTAATTACTTTCCACTGCCTTCTATAGAGAGCAGTTTAAAGGGCCAGCGAGTCCACATCACCTTCTCCCTTACAGCACAATTACATGCAGTAAAGCTGTTTTATCCCAGGATTCTTTCTCCTTTTACTTTGGCGCAGCAGCACATTCACATGATTCTTTTACCATTTACCGGATTCTATTCAGGAGTTACTTATAAAAATAAGTGGGTGACCCAGTAAAATCCTGTGCTCTTCAAACAGAGGTTAAGTTCAACGTCTCCGCCGATTGGTGGAATTACAATGTGCCCTTAGTACACAGTATTATTTTGCTGCTCTGGATACTCTTTTGTCCAAAGCAACATACAATTCACTTGTCTAATCAGCTGGCAGAAGCCCAAACTGTTGTATAAATTTTCATTGCGGTAATAAAGCTCATTGTTGTGAACCTAATCTCAAGCATTCACATTTTCATTGTGCATCCCATTATGTTTATGATACAAGGGCACTTGGCCACCATGCCCATTAAATAATTAATCCTCCTGCTTTTCTACACTGACGCTGTTATGATCACAACATGCCAGCTGCTTGAAGTCATATGTCAGCATTTTAAGGCAACTTGATGTTTTCATACTTAAAAGAATGATAAGGAAAAAAGAGCACCCTGGAACACTTGCAAGAGATTTCACCTGAATTCCTGTAGCTCAGCCAAACATCCTTCTTTACTAACAGTTGAGACCATGAAGTTGTCAGTTGGCTTCAACCCTCTTCTGCCACCACAATCCACCTTTAGACCACAGGAAGCCAAGTAGACCCTTCCTGAAGAGGACCATGATATACCTAATTAGTTGAAATATTGCCGTTGGAGCAGCTTTCAGAAAGTACTAACCCCAACTGGTTATCTATCGGGCAACATTTATGTAAAAAGAGTTCTTTCTCTGTTCCCTTTGTTGTATTAACCAAAAACAGGCCATGTGTTTTTGATTTTGTTGAGATCTCAATAAACTGTAATTGAGAGACACCTATGTTTTTATGGAACCTACCTGCATTCAACTGCATATGTGAAGAAATGACTATTTGGGAGGACTTACTATTGGTTTTATTTTTGTGAATGAAAAATGTCATAGCTTTATGCATCAGAGATGTTGGCTTCATAAAAGGTAAAAATATTTCCAAAGATTGAAAATTTAAACCTGTAACATCACACTGTGATAAAGGTCAACAGAGGTGATTGGTTTATGAAAGGTGCTGTAACTGTGATGTGTCCACATTTGCTGCTGCTAGCTCACATTTGGTAGTCCAACATCTCCTCAGCTTCTGCATTCCAGCACCTAATGCTCTACTCTGAGCCAGCAGGAAACATTGTCCACAATAGTGAAAAGATTCCACTATTGTATGATTTTGGATTCTTTTATGAATTATTGCTTTAAATGAAGTATGGAACATAGATTTGAGTAATAAGAAACAAAATTAAGAGAAGAAATGAGGTAGCAAGTGTCTGGGCCAAGCATAGGGTCAATACGAGTTCTCTGTGCCTAGAGTATCAATTGGAACATTTACAAACGTAAGCCCAGAAGATCTTTATTAGCTATAATATGAAACCTTCTGGACTCTTCATCTGCTACTTATCTGCCCCTTGCTGTGCACTTTCTCAGGTAAATGGAAATCTTTGGAGAAACCATACAAAGCCGGCCAAATGCAGTAGGCCACGTTTAAGTCAGAGCTTTTGACTGGTATGACTCATCAATACTTGACCTAATACTTATTTGCTGGAGCCACAACTGGGCCTGTGAACTCCCCTCAGGATGAAATTAAATGATCCACGTTATTTTTTTTCTGTTAGATAAAGCCTATTCAACCAAAAGCAGTGGCACACCAATTGGCTCTTGCGCTCACAACAGGTCTCTAAATTGGGAGATCATTTGGTGAAGTCATGACAGTTCATGTAACTTTAACATTTAGATGTTTTAAAGTTACTACCTGGATGACTGTATTTTACAGCATAATCCATCACTCCTGGCCTTGAGAAGCTGCCATGCATGTAACATCTCTGTTTGGCAAATAATAACCTTGGTGTTGAGAAACTGCTTAATCAATTCAATTAGGGAAACAATTAGCTTAAGTGCCCAAGTAGCATGAAAAACCACAACCACCCTGAACCCCAAGAACCAAAAGTGAAGACTTATGATACGGATCAACGCAGTAAAAGACATAAGTGCATTTGCATTTAAGACGAATGCAACATCCAGATCATCTCCTTGCTAATCTGTAAACCTTACCATCATTACATCCCACAGGTGCTAAGAGCTCACTTTTAAAGCATTTTATAAATGAGCATCATGAGCCAAGGCAGCAATAATCTCAGCTAGGGGCATGTATGACTCAGTTTTCTCGAAATAACACTTTTAAATCTCAGGGAATGACATTTTATGAAAATATTGTCAACATTACTTAGGAAATGGATTACTGCAAAGGTCTTTTGTGCAGTTTAGAAAACACAAAATGAAAAGGTAACAGCTACAAACTATGAAGACATTAAAATCTCACTTGCACAGCTCTTGCTTCAGCAGTTAAACTGTTTAAATGTTAACTGTTTAAATTAGAGGCAATGATAGTTTTATTAAAGGCAATGATATCCTTATTATTGTACCACTATTGCTGTTCAGTATTTTATCACCCCTATCAGTAAAGTAGGTTTCTATCAGGTGTGACTGTGTTTTGGGGTTCCAAGAAGCCTATTAGCATTTTAATGGGTAATTGGCTTTAACGGTCACACCCTCCCTCATTAAACTGTTATACACCATTGTGAGTTAATGTGGAAAACACGTTTGGGTCAGAAAACGTGTATTTCATTAACAATTGAGATAGCAGGGCGTACACAGTTTGTGTCCTTCACCTGGACCACCTAAAAGACATACAGTAGCACATTTACCTGACACATCCACAGATGTCAGACAATACAGCAAGGACAGGATGGACATGAAGATGTAATTGGTAGTAGCAGCTAGCTGGTAACATGCAATGATGTCAAAGACAACACACAGCAGCTTTCATAATGGAATACTCTAATGGCTGAGTATGATTAAAAAAGGTACAATATGTCTCATACTGTATAATATCACACACCAGTTGCTGAGAAGAACAGGGTCCTGGTCCTCTGATAGTGTAATTATTCTTCAGTGTTGTTCTGCGTTCACGCAGGCAAGCTGCCCCTGTCCCTGGGGGGTGACTGAATAAAACCACTGATGTCCCACTAATGGGTAAAGAAACCATTGATTTCCAGACTGGTTTAAAGGTCTGTGTCAGCAATGCTCTCCTGGATGTTGAATAAAAAGCTGCTGACGGCCTGTAATCGGGGAGTAGCAGGCCTCTCAGACTTTCACATGAGCTCAGCCAGTGGGTCCAGGTCCACAGCCTCTGTCACCTCTCTCCATTAGGTCTTCATATTGCCTTGTGGCTCCTTGCCCTCACACTGTAGTCTTGATTTCCATACAAGTGCTCAGCTTGGGTTTCTATCAAGCATTTATAGATTTATCACTTTGCAGTTTCCACATATATGTAAGGGATTCAGAATCAATACTGTTTTTTTGAAAATATGACACTAGAGCTTCTGCTAACCTTTCGGTCAAACGCGCAGCAGCTAAGTAGTGGCGAGAGCTACACCCAGCCACCTGCAAAGCACTAAACAAAGTTACAACCAACCATGATGATTAAATTTATTTTATGACTTTGTAAACTGTCATTGGTTTCTGGGGCTAAATAGCTAGCAAGAAACCTAAAAAGCAAAGAACTAGAAATGTTTATTTTAGAGGATCAGAAAGTCACATCCATGTTGAGGAGATAGTTAGATCTAAAGAGACTAAAATATCTGGGCTGGATAATTTATATGCTAAAAATATCACTCAAATGGCAGCTGTACAACTTTCTAATACCCATCCTTAAACAGTATATGGGTCACATATTTATCGGCAATGAAATATCCTGTTGGCTGTTTTTTTTGTCAAAACTACTGAAACACTGGAGAAGCGATGCAGATGAAGGCAAGAAGAGAATGAGAAAGGGATGTATGGGGGGTATTAAGTATAAACACTCCTTTGACTAGACAGCAATGGGAGGTTGCCCTTCCTGCTTAATAAACTGCTCCTTTTCTGGCCACATAGGAAGTCATTATTTTTAATGGCTTTTTTATAGCTCCGGAAGCAAAGCTGAATGTCCTTTCAGCTGACCAACAAAGGGTGACCATTTTGAAATAAGCAGCCAGATGATCACAAGCTGAAAGTTGAGCACTAATAATATCACCTCATTTTGACAATTAGTGTTTTCTTTAGAACAGGCAGGTTCATGCGAGTTAGTGAATGTCAACAGTCAGACCTTGTTCTCAGGTTAAGCTGAAGTTTTGGATCATTGCAATTCATTATTTACTGGTATTTTTTCTGTTGCATAATTTCTATTGTAAGGCAGATATGGTGTTACTTGCACACCTCCTTATCTATTTGGTGTATATTTTTTAGCTGAACTTTGATTTAAGAAATTAAAACTTGTTCAGGATGTGATACAATACTACTGCAGTATGTACCATAGTGCTGATGAATTAAAAGGGTGATGCAGTCCAACAACTACAGCAAAATGAGTGGAAGGACATTTCCCTTTTGATTGGCATTGGAAGAGAATACAATACCTTTAGGACAGGTGCTACAGTTGTGACCCTGAAAACACGCTGAGCCTTCACAAAAGTTGAGATGAAGCTCTGTCCCTCCAGTCTATTCATTGATTACATTTTGTTGGAGGTTCGATGAGCTTGCCCCCCGTGAGCCACACTGAGCGCAAAGCAGGGACATTAAACAAGTGAAAATCTGAGCATCGATTCTAATCTCTTTCACTTTTTTGCCTTGTCATATTGCCAATACTTGCCAATATATGTACCTATTTGTTTGCACAATGTGTTTAACCTGTCCACTAAGGAAAGGGTTCAACTCATCCCCTGCACATCCATTATCACCCCAGCCAGACTGGGAGCTGGGGGAAAGTGTGACCCGTATTCAGCCGCTGAGAGTGGAACACGCTGTGTTTGGCACCTTCAGTCACCTGTCTTAATATCACACACCCCTCTGTAACACTGAATTGAACTAACAAGGGTCTCCATTAAGCCACCTGAAGGTTTGCTAATATGCTGGGAGTAGGGTAAGACACCATGACAGAACAAACCTTCTCCTTGTCAAATAGAACTTTGTCTCTCCGGACAGGAAATAATTCCTCAGTATAACCCCAAGTTCAAACATCCTTATTAACTAAGCAGTTGTGAAAGCCTCGGTAAACAATACTACACAATTGTTTTTTTTTTTCAAATTTTATTTTAAACATTAACATACATGATCACATTTTAGAATGGTGGCTAAATTTAAGCAACAAAATACATTTGCCCTTTCTCTCAGAAAATATTTTTGTCAGATGTTTCTTTTATGCCTGTCTTGCCCTTTGCGATAAGTCTGGTGTTAATCTGCTGTCTCTGGCAGCTGCCAGCTTGGCCCCACTACAAGTCTTGCTGTGCAGACCATCTAGGGTGGACAAGCTGGTGTTTTATTAACGGCTGCACTTCCTGTCAACTTTAAAGTGAGCAGGAAGTCAGTTGGTGGCAAGGCTCCTTTCTGACCTTGATAGCTTCACTCAGCCATTGCTTTAATGTCCCTCTCCACCTCTGATCTGTAATCCTTTCCACTCTCTGCTTGCTGCCTCCTTACTCCTCTCACTGAGAGCAACATCCAGACCTCCAGACAGCTTTGTTTTTTAGCAGCTGCTGGAGACCTACAGCCTTTTCCCCATCAGTCCAAGGTCATGAGTCATTAACAGTAGGTAGGAGGGTGACAGCACTGTACATCTCCACAGGGCTTCTGACTGAAACTGCTCCCACTGGAACAACACTCATACCGACTTGGCCCCGTCTTTATCATCAGGCAGCTTACAGGTTCGGTACAGAGATACTACTCACAGGTCCCTTGAGAACAGCCAGATGAACGTGAGGTAGTGCCTTCTAACTCAGGTGTGTGCAACCTTTTTTTTCCCAAGAGCCACCATTATTTCTGCAAACTGGTCTATGGGCTGCACATATAAAAGTCATGCTGATTTTTAAATGTTCTTCTTTAATTTACTGTATCTTAGTTACGTGTTGTTTGCGTCCAACTGTGTCCAACTAATAACTGCATCATGCAATTCAATAATATTTACATTGGGTATATTATACATTAATAATTTTGCACCTATTGTGGGCAGTAGGGTGAGACACCATGAGCTGCACATTGGACACCCTTATTGTACAATGAACTGACTTCATTTACCTAAGCAGTATACTAACTTTTTGGTAAAAAATGCCAGAGTGATATTTCAGTACAACTTTCAGCACATGGTGAAAAACAGACATGAATGTAAAAGTATAAATAAAAAGAAAACACAGTTCAAAATAATTTGTCGTTTACATGACGTGAACCTCCAGACCACCATAACCCAACACTGAACACGTGATAAACATGACATGGGACTGAATTGGCAGTCATACAGAGTGTGTTAACCAAAAAATAAAGGTATCAAAAATATATTTCTGACATTCTAATTAATTATTTATAACATTTACTAACATATTCTAGAAATGTTACAGATGATGAAACAATCTTAAATTAATAACACCCTGGTATTTAATAATACCCCTGGTGTCCCACCCAGGGCTATTGTTATAGTGTAGCACTGATTTTGGGACAAGCTCTGGACTTGTGCAACTCTGACCAAGAATAAGTAGTTAACAATAATGGATGGATGGATGGATAAAAATAATAAAATCACATGGAAGAACATGGGATGCATAAAGGTTACCAGTACCTCTCTAAGCCTGTGCACATAACCCACACCCATAGTTTGACAGTAAACTGGCTGTCCAATCATGCTGACAAGCTAAGTGGAAATTTAAATTCAACATCTCACTCATGTGCAATACATTTTTTATTTAAGCTGAACAATAAGCAAGTTTTATTTTAATTTCAATGGGTGTGTTTCATAAAAATCCCACTTTGTTCTTCAGTTGCCAGTGTAGGCGTGTTCTGAAAACACTTTATTTCTGTTCACAAATTCAAGTGTATTGTATTGAACGGATTTGCATGTTTATAATTTGTGAAAAAAAGCAGGATAGTTAAAGTGTTTAAACAAATCTATGATTATTTGTATTATGAACTATACATTTATAGTTTGTTGTCTGTCTCAATGTTAAATAAAGTGAAAAAATGCTATCAATCAACATAACAGTTAAAAGTTAACAAGATTTTTTATAAAAATTGTCAAAATAGAGGAAGAATGTGTGTTCACAAATAAATTATGTTGTAGCATCTACTCCACTACTTTGTACTGGTAAAATGCTACTCATTTACATGTCATCTGTATCCTGTTAAAATCTGCTAAAATCTAAAACACTTTGTTACTGCCCAGAGGGAAAATGCCTTAGATAGCCAATAATTTAAAATTAATTTCAAAAGTGGGAAAAGTATTACGTAATTCATTTCCACTCAGAATCAAGCTATTGACCAATAATTACTGTTTGTCTGTCTTTCTGAATACTTCTGAAGACACTGCTCACCTGCATTTTTAAAATCACAGGCAAGCAGACTGTAATAAAAAAATCCCAATTGCTGCAGTTTTACTGCTGACCATCTTGGTGACGGTTTCACTCGTTTCTGAAAACTAGGGACAGGAGACAGAGGAGTGCGACAGGACATAGTGCAGCGATATCGCACTTTCCAGAATAGCGGAGCGCTTACCAGAAGTACCATAGTTTCTGTATGGACAGGGCCCTGACACAGCAGCGAGTCCCACAGCAGTCTTCATAGGAGCGGCATCTGGAAAGACATGAAGACCAAGTTACACCGTCTATCTGGAGAACATTGCAGTAAACCCTGTAGCTATTAATCACATTTGTACATTCATTTGTGATGCAAATAGCTATGGGTATTCATATGCTGAGGACAGTGTATAAAAATAAACTGGAATTAATTTCATATTATTGTGCTGGTCCCCACTATGGCTGTCTAACACAGTTACAAAGTGTTTGCATGTGCACTTATTGATAGTTTGGCTCTTTTTCAGCTCATGGTTACTTATTGAAAGAAGACAAAAAAAGTCTGGCCTCTAAACAGTTTGTCAGAACCAGACATTTTGCATACACAAGACATTTTCACAAATCAAAATATTTTCAGTGGCTCTTTTAGTATCCCACCCAAAGCTGCAGGGTATGATGGACAGTGGTGTTTTAGGTAAGCGTCAACATAATTTTCTCCTTATCTGCAGACACAGATGGAATCAACCAGGATCAGCTGTTGAATCCTGGCAGAAATATGAGACAACTTGGTCCACAGAACCAGCGCCACATACACAGCAACACTGCTGCATCCAAAGAGCCAGGGGTGGCAGTCACTCCCATTACAACTGTATTCTTAATTATAAATGGTGTTATATATGGATCTCAATAGTTAATAACCAAGTCAAATTAATAAAAAATATAGTGGACTGTGATTCTGTATTTGTTTCATGCTAACATTTGGACACAGCAGCTCCGGGACTCTAGCTGAAAGAATGAGTCATTTCTTGCAGAATTTGTTAATGTCACTGTGTCTCTTATATCAGCTTCCTACACATCCCTGTTTGGTTCTGGCATTATTTTCTCCCTTTGATGTTAAATACAGCCAGTGAAAGTCCTCTTCACTACAATTCTTTTTTGCAGATTGCTCAAATGGTATTTATATGTTTCTTTTTTTTCCCCAGAGGAAATGTTATGGTTATTGATCCATTTTTCATTTGTCCTCTGCAGCTTGGATTTGTACTCTGCTCATTTTCAGTAGATCTCTGCACCTAAATATATTATTAAATGTAGTTAGAACTACTGTACCTCAGGCAAAAGATAAAAAACAAGGTATTTCGTATTATTAAGCCCATTGTTCGCGTATACAAACATACTATTTCAACAAAAAAGTCTTGTACTTGTTTAAATATACCCTTTGAAGTCAATATAGTAAAACCGTAAAAGAGAAACAGCTACTGAAAAGACCCATGCTCTACTGGATCTGCAATGTCCTATACGTTGGACTTGCTACAATAATGTGGCAAATAATTCAAAGTGAAGAGGGAGTCATGGAACAGTAAAGATTTGACCATGAGAAATGTTCCAACTGTCCAACTCAGATCACTATGGTAGAAGCTTTACTTCTTTATGGTTGTCATCAGATGCATCTGTGTTTGGTTGCCAATGCCAAGCCACAGCTATGAACAGGCGTGACCCTTTCAAGTAGGGCCACATGTGGTTGTGACCCTAGGATCTTGTGACAAAGTGCCTTTACCCTTGAGCATTCCATAGCTAAAATGGACGGTCAGCCAAGGTGAAAGTTCTAGAAATTGCATGCTAACATATTATTTCTCTTGCTTGTGTATAGGTAGACCAGGTGGGCCAGGAAGTAAAGCCACTTGGCCTTCATCTTTCCGATGTTTTTGACTTTTGCTCTTACTTTTACTTCTTACATTTTGCTCATAAGTTCGCTTTCTCCTTCTGGTTTTTGGCCTAGATTAATTTTTATACATGTAGGCTTTTATCAGCAATACTGTGTTCCTCATCTCAGAGTACTTCTTAAACTTGGATACGTTTAGTAACCTGAAGTAGCCTTGTTGAGGAGGCACTGTATAAACAATAAATCAAATAAAGAAACTGAAATGAACTGAGAATCCAACAGCAGAGAAATGAAATTGTGCAGCGGTTTCAGCGAAAGGCTAGGCTGAAAATTGTTCCGAAATTGATGTCATTCCACTTGACAGTGTGATGCAGGGCTGTGTCCAGACTGTACTGTAGTGTGTGGTATATGTGACAAACAGCAGCCACTCAATGCCAAGCATTCTCTACCAATGTGGTGCCATTCTGGGGATGGAGGGAAAAGTGGGTGGGTGTCACAGACAAGACCTTAACATGACAGCTTGTATGTCTTCAAGGCATCTCTGCATGTCTTGCACATTACAATAATTACTGCACAGGAATTCACATTTGCGAAAATTGTGCTACAGTTTTCATATATGTGGTTGGCAGTGAAGTGGTGCTACAGGAAGAATCGTGTCATAAACTGACCTGCCCTGCTCTCAGCCAGAAGCCAGGTGAGGGGGGCCCACACAAGGAAACTGATGCCCTTTGGTACAATTTGTTCTCATCTCAGAAAGAAGGAACACTCCACTGGAGGAAGGTGCTCAGGCCAAGACTCTAATGCTAAGATCAATGCTAAGTACATGTGATTTCACCTTGTACTTTGCCGATTCATCTAAAGGGCCAAGAGACTCCTGAATGAACTGTCAACTGTTATATTTACATCATAGTTATTTCATGCTGTCAAGCAAAACTGATTAATTTACAGACAACTTATTCTGTTACAATCCCAATATACCCTTATTTTTTTCACAGATGCTCTGCAACAATGTCTGTTTCCCTGATGATAATATTCCTTTGAAAATAAGACTGTTTCTTCTTTAGTTTTTTTTTTTTGACTTTCCAGATGAAAAGGTATGCAGATTCATATCTCTGTCTTTTCATTCTGGGAGGGATTCCTTCAGGTGATCGTGTCACGACTTGTCACTGAACAGTGTAATTTACCTGCCCTTAGAGACTGCGGTGTTTTTATTAACAATTCACTGATTATTTTGTCGAACAGAAAGTGCAAATGTTGAGCGCTAATGTATATTTTCAACACTAACAACTACAACCATTTTTCACACATACAGTAGCTGTTAGCGCAGCTGTCAGTCACAGTCGTAATATTTCTGACAAATTCACAACCCCTGGACACTCACTGCACTGCAAAAAATAGAAGTGGATTAGCTCCTTCAAGTTGTGTATAAAAATAATAATAAATGAAGGAACAAGAGGCACACTCCTCAACACAGAGCGACACAGAAGCCCAAGTTGCCCTGCAAATCAATACAGACAGGAACCGAAAGATGCACAGAGGAGACGGAAAGGAACCGTCGTGACGGAAAGAAAAAAGTCAGATAAATGAACGGAGGCCCTGACTGATGCGAGCCACAGAAAAATGTGCTGCAGCTTAAGAATAAATAACTCCTGGAGCAGGGTGTGTTTGACAAGCATCACAGACTCTCTCAGATCCGTGCAGATGTCCTGTCCCAGGGCCCACAGTGCGCACCACCCCATCTTTTAATAAACCTTTCCCATTGCCATGCTTTTGCATTCATCCACTGACAAGAGTGCTAACAAATGGGCTCTGTGCTAGAGGATGAGGCGAGACGTTGCGGATGCGATGCCTTCTCAGGCAGGCTCTCTGTCTTGACAAGATGACAAGAGGGGCCTGGAGAGGAGTGCGGAGGGGCCGAGTTTGCTTCCGCAGCAGCTTGGTAATGACCAAGGAAGGCAGTCGAAAGGCAAACCGTCACCAAGGAGGGAGCAATAAAACAAAGTGGCTCTGAAAATTGGTTATGAAAAATGAGTAGCATTTGCATCCCAAGCATTCTTCCAATATTTTCAGGCCAATTTGCAGCATTGCTCCCTCGCCCTGTGCCGTGGCTCAGCTGTCTTCAGGGCACAGTGTGCACACCACCGATACGCCCTCTGCCACATTCACAACTTTCTTCACACTTTTTCTCTATGGTCTCAAATCTCTGCCTGAGCTGTAGAACTCAGCCAACCCTTAAGATGTTAGCTTTCCAAAAACTGGCAGCATTTTGACTGATTTGATATGAAAACCATTAAATTACTGAAACAAAACAACAACTTAATCCATTTATACAGGTAAAATTTGTACTGGAGCAGTTAGCATAAAATGCTTTTCCCAAGGGTGCATCACCATGGATTTGACCCAGCAACATGCAGGTTACAAGTTTATGTCTTTTACCTGCTGCACTTCACTGACTTTTCTTAGTAATAACATAAAAATGTTATTATTTTGGGAGTAAAACTTTTGTTAATACAGCTTCAGTTATAAAATAACACCTAAGTCACGAAAAACTAAAACATCACTAGATTTCTCTAATGACTAAAATGAGATGATGTGACTTTCCACATGAATGAGAATGAAACATCAAGACAAAAATAGACCAAAAAATTCCTTAGTGAGCTAAATGATCTGAAGAATCACCAGATCACCTTGAACAATCCTTTGTATATCAAATAGCTGACTCTGGAATGTCTTAAACTTTCTTTACTTAACAAAATATTTATTCTCGGGAAGAATTATCTCAGCACTGATGCTCCTGGTTTCTCAGCAGGACTCTTTCTTCCCCCAGGTAAAGGTGGACCACGGAACACAACCAGAGAGTGCCTTTTCTTCTGTTGTTGTCTGGCAGCAACTGTGCCTTGACCTGCTGCATCAGTGGGATCTGAGATGATCAGCCACCTGAGGCTTCACATCTACATACAAAGATGGTCAAAATGAAGTCTGGTCAAGCAGAACTGAGCATGTTACTGCATCCTGCGGGGGCTCGGCACCCACACTAACTGTCAAAATAGCTCTTTGGATGAGTGCTTCTGGCTACAGTCTGCTCATTTTGTACTGTTGCACTATGAAGTATTTGAAGCAAGCTATTTTCACCTCTGGTAGGAGTCTACTTAAGATTAAATAAAAACAGGAGAGATATGCAAGTGCTGCAAGTCCTAGTAGGATGTTCTTCCTATACACCATTAATTGACATAATTGGCACATATCTTTACAGGTCAGCAAATATATTAGTGTTCTGAATTTCTTCTGTTGTTAAGAAGAGGGCTGAGATTTGGATTAATGTTAATGGATAACATTATGACCAAAGAAATATTTACATTGTATGTGAAATAAAGATATGGTATGTTTGCAGAGTGTGGTACACTAAAACAGTACATTTCTTGTGCAACAGTGGTACAAATGTGAAAAATAAAGCTATGTCACCAATGACTGTCAAAGAAGAGAACTAATTTTCTAAGTTCAACTTGACTGAATTCTTCAGATGCAAATATCATTAATAAAAATGGTTGCTAACAACATCATTTTTTCACATTTCTCTGCTTTCAAATCCACCAGAAAGTTTGATCTCACGGAAAAACAGCACACACCAATGATAAACAGCCATGTTCCAAAACAAGCATGTCGTGAAAGATATTGTAAACTGTATGTAAACAGTTTCTGTATGTATGTAAACCAAGGGAGGCTGAATGCTGACAGGACAGCTGTGTAACAAGCCTTCTTCCACCTGGAATGCAAGTTCTGCCCGAAGCGCATGTCAAAATGTGAGGACTCTGAAAAGCAGTGAAGGGTAGCCAATGGAAAACAGTCTTTTATGGTTCTGATTCATTAAAAAAATTTTGAGAAGCACTCCAGCCAAGTCTCCAGCATGCCAGTGGATCAAATACATGAACAAAATCCAATTTCAAGTTTTCACGCTTAGAATATACAAATGTGAAACAATACACAACATTCTGGCCATGGCACACTGGTAGAGTAAGTCAACAAATGGTGACCAGGAGGCTATGGAATTGGTTTACTATTGCCTACCATCTCTTTGGAGGAAACCCATACAAACAGACCGAGAACATGCAAACTCCACACAGACTGAGCATGGATTAAACCCCACGTCCAAAGCCACAACCCATGAGCTGTGAGGCACCAGTACTACCTGCTGTGCTAAGATCCTTACATATGCTAGTAGAATATTTATATAGTAAATATATTTGAATATATTAAAAACTATATAATTACTATTACTATTATACTCACATTTGTACTATACTGCACTTTCAAATAATTCATACTGAAATTCACATTGACGGCAAATATCACCCTTCAATGAGAGCCTGAGTGACCCATTTTCTGGGGCTGAGGGGCACTGACATTGCAAATCTTACAGCAACACAGCATGAGAGACACCTTCTAAACTGAGTAATGACACTTCAGATGTGTGTTTCTTGCAGTCACACACACTACACTCAGCAGTAGGCAGGCAGTGTATGGTGAGTCATTGGAGACCAGGCAGGAGGGGACGAGGAGTACATGTGGTCCCATGGTTAATAGCTCACCAGGGAGATGTTCTCTTTCAACGAAGGTTCAAATGACCTCTGTAAACTGTTAATGCACATAAAGAAGGGGCTTTATGAATCTTGCTTAATCTATTTTCATTTAAACACTTTCCTGATGCTAAAAGTTGAGGAGTTGATGTAGAGCTGCATAATATAACATGTAGAACTGAAGAATACTGTGAAAGGTTACTGGAGGATTTAAATAGTGTAAAAATTCACTGTTACAGGAGTCATGGCATAACTGTAGCACATGGAATGTGTGTTGTTACAGAATTTTATAGAATTTCTATGTAGTTCCTGGAAGCATCGTAAACCATATTTTTCATTGAAAGTATAAAAATTTGGAGCACCACTTTCTTTCACGCCTGAATCTCTCCTATAGACGCAGTACCTGAGCATTGAGTCCTCTCACTCTCTCACCTGATACTGGCTATGTCATTAACCCCATGCAAAAAAACAGGAAAGCGCAGCAGTACCACCTCAAATACAACACGAACCTATCTGTTACCGATGGCAATTTCTCTGCTGCTACAGCAAATCAGTTAATGTCACAGTTCATTAGATAACAGCAATAACAGCTTTCTAGTCTAGTTTTTATGGCTTCTCTGTGTGGTATAGGGGATATCTTGAATGGTGTATTATAATCCTAAGAACATACACTATATGAGAAGGTGTCTGTATGTTAATGTTATCCATTTTACAGTTGCATGAATCAGCACAAGCTACCTTATGCAAAGCAGTAAAAACAAAGCCGTGTGCCCCTTTGACAAGTAATGACCACAAACATGACAACAAAACCTGTGGCAGAAACTCGGTTTAATTCCCTCAGTTTGCTTGTTCCCCCCACATTAGCACAGCAGAGCTAATTTTTAAATTATGCCCTGCTTTCAGATGTGCCAAAATGGACACAGTTTTAAGTTTATTCACAACATGCTATTCTGTATTTGTATAAAATCTGACTGATGAAAAAATAATCAAACACAGAAACTTAACAGTGGTGATGTAGAGATGTACTTAGCTGAAGAAACTGGTTGCCAACAAATAGCAACTTTTCACCAATGTTCACAATTTCACTGGCATACCAAACAGTATCAGTTTTTGCTGCATGCAGGAACTGCTTATTGGCCTTTCATATTTGTGTGTATTTACAAGTCTTAATCGATTATACATTTTGTAAGCTGCATACAGAAAAAGGGGACTTGTTCAAATTACTGCTCCAAAAAACCTTTTTTTCCCCCTTTAAATAAGATTGCAATTTTCTTTAAAGTCCATACTTCACTAGAAATAGAGTTTATTCCATTATCTATCACCTACAGTGAAAGTTTGTATTAAGTACTTGCAGTGAAGTTTATATTTCTGAGAATATGAAAATGTGACATAAAAAAATATGTACCTTGTAAATTACATTTTTCAGTGGGGATCTAAACAAATCTTTTTAGGCATAACATTCACTGAATTATGTCTTATCTATTATCCATTAATCCAGAAGATCAGCTAAACTGCACAAATCTAAGAGCACCTTCCACGGGATCAACAGGCCCCTGTGTTCTATTATTTTCTGTAATGTTTGCCACATCAGCATCTTCATAACTATGGTATACTGTCCTTTGGCCCTCAAATATATTGCTATACCATCTCAAACTTCTTATAGTGCGCTCCAACATGAACTTACTTGGAAGCGAGGGTTTTTAGTGGCAAGAATGAGAGGCACATCTGTACTTCACTTGACATAAGTTCTTACCTATGGGGGGTGTAAAAAAACGAGGTTCCTTGATCAGCAACCAATCAGAAGAACACACATCCTACCCCGAATGTGACTAATACACAACTCAGCCTGAGGTCCTTCAATACAGCTGTTTCTACACGTCTCTACAGGTCAAGGGTTTTTGACCCTTAAGTAATTTGGATCAATTCAGATGTTAACCGATTGTGTGATGTGGCTGAAATAAAACTAATCTGACAGTGTTACTTGCATGGCTTGATATAATTTATAGTTCTGTTCAGTTGAACTTCTGTTGTGCAAAGAGTCCCTTACTGTAAAAGGGAAAAGATCAGCAAAGGTGCTTCTGAATTGTGCCTATTTATTAAATTTAAGAGTCATAAACAATTATTGCATAGAGATTAATCATTGTTAGTCTTTAAAAAGTTAAACTCACTGATGTAAGGCCAGAATTTATTCTCATGTGCACTCTGAGAAACTAGTGTAGAAACTGCAGGAGCTGGCAAACAAAACCCTAGAACTGCAGTCGAGATGTAGAGCTGCCATCATCGTAACCCCACCATTGCCCTCTACAGCAGAATAAATCAGTATGTACCTCTTCTCCCCACATGATGATCTCTGGTGCTGACTCACTAACATATCTGTGGGTACAAAACTGGCATAGAGCTACGACTATCATCCACCTGTAACTTGCTGTGAGTCAAACGATTAAACCCACCCTGGAGCTAATGGGTCAGAGCCAGCAGAATACATGAGGCTCTAGCTGTCTGAAGGAATATCTGCAAAATTAGTGAGTAAGAGGGAAGTCTGTTAATAATGGCTGGTGTGTAAAACCTGACCTTACTCTGCTTGTATCCCCTACCTGCCCTCATGAGTTCAAACCGGTGTAGCTTTGAAGGCCATTTGGCTATAAATGTGCTTTAAGAAGAGGCAACTCCATGGTAAAGCTGGAACACCCTTTCAAGCAGGCCATCCATGAGTCATGGGAAGTTCTTGAAGACAAGCCCAGAAGAGATACTAGAGTGAGTGTTGTCAGCGGTACTTTATTGTATGTGACCTCAGGGTATACTGCACTGCAAGCTACCGATCCATCTTGTTTACAGGCAAAGAGTCCTACCCAGCAGCAAATGGTTAATAACAACCCAAAAATTCAGAGTTCTCAAGCGCAGAGAAGGGCAGCATGTGACAGATGACAACGCAGAGTAGAGGTGTGCCCCTGGCGATGAGGTTTCCACCACCACTGTGTACATGAGCACAGGTAGAACTCGGGTCAACTTTAATTATTTTCTATGTGCACATACGCAGTTCTTGCACTGGTCATCAATCTCCCTTGTGCCATAATAGGCAAAAAAATAAATATCATTTAAAAGCTTCCTTCTTCAGAGTTGGTTGTGCAAATGTTTTTTAAAATCTTTCTCAGTGACGTCTGGATTTCATGCAGCACTGAACTCCACACTGACCTGTGGGAGCGCTATGGTTTCATGTCTTAGTGACAGAGGGCTGCCAAATGGACAAAGTCACGTAAGACTCAGTCCCTGTACACAGAGATCACTGTGCACTTCACACAGATCAATAGACAGACAATAGACAGAAAGGAATGAGAGGACTGCACAACATCTTTCTTTCCATGGCTGAAATGGAGAGAAAATGCTTGTTTTGGCTAAATGGTGAGTGAAGCTTCTGCTGGACCCCAGCCAGAGAAAAAGTGGCACATGCAACAAAGCTGTTTGGGGAACCAAAATGGACATCCACTGCATAAGTCAGCCAGACAGTAGGAGAGAGAGAGAGAGAGAGAGAGAAAATCAGGAATCTGAGCCAGCAGTGTTTGCTCACAGTGTAACACCCTGTATCGGGACACCTCACTGCCTCAAGAATTCACTAAAAACACCTTCAGGATGCAGAGCTGGGGGTTGGCTGGTTCCAGCCCTGAAGCAGTATCCCCTGACTTGGTGACCACAGGACCGTGTGCGGTTTGTCAACCCATTAAGACATCTCAAGTCAGGAAAGTAGTGCGACTGTTGCTGTGGGACAGGGGCAGGGAAAACTACAGCAGCACCAGAAAAGACCGTGGGCTTTCTATGTTTCTCGATTAGACCAGTTTATCTTGGTTTGGCTCACTGTGAAAGTCCACCTCCACCCTATTCTGCCTCTCTTTATAACTTCAATAACTCTCAAGTCAATGGTGGGTGCACTTTCAGATGAAGTCCAAATGGAGCAATTTGTCTGATATTTACACAGGAAAAAAAGTTTACCTTATAGAAGGCCCTTAGAAATAATATAATTTGTCTGTCACACAAATTAGTTACAATGGGCTTTTTAACACTCTCTTGATTTTGCAACTTCAAGCAAAGTTGGTGAACAGATGGTGCAGTTTGCCTGGGTTTAGGGTGCAGACCTGTCAAGTTGCCAGGGGATGTTGCCATGCATCATGGCTCCAGCGGAGGAGGCTCTATAGCAGATCAGTGGGCTCAGGTGGTTTTGATCTCATGGCTAAAACTGAGTTGTGAAGTGAAGTTTACTGGCTTGTTCATTACTCTTATCATGGAACAGGGCAGCAATACATGTCCATGCTGATCAAATCCACCTCCTTCAAGCATGCTCAAGGCGAGACAAATAAAGGAGAAATGATGGTGAGCTGCCGGGTTGCTTCATTTTAATAGTACAGAAAGCATTTCTGGGTTCAGATCTGATGGCCTCAGCTTCTTCTTATGCACCCAGGAGTTGATTAGGAAAAACAGCGAAGACCCAATAAAGATGACAAATCTCCAAGAAGTGGGGGACAAAGCAGATATGTTGCCCAGCACAGCCTCCTTTACTTATTTCCTACATCTACTTTCCCTGGTTTAGGTTTGGAATTGCTTTGGGAGTCCCGCATTTGTTTATTGCGTAGTGCCATAATGCTACTTCAGTGGCATGATAGACAGAGGTGATGATCTAGTGAAAAGCTTTTGCACATTATTCACTCCATGCTGCTGCCAGTAATGCAAATCCCACCCACGGCACTGCAGCTAGATGGCCAGGATGATTAACATAGCTGCTGCATGGGCGCCAATCCACTAACACATTCCAGACCAAACATAGCACACTTATATCTATAATTGGTTCCTGTCCAACAAAGTGCTGCCCAGCCCCGGGGGCCCTCGTTTCTGAATAAACCCACACCGAGCTATGAAGTCGCGCGGCAGAGAGCCGATGCTCAGCCCTGATCCAATGGTGTCTGTGCTAATCAAGATGTATCAGTAGTGGAAAGCTTTCAAAGTTAAAGTGCGGCAAAGATGCAAAGTCTTTCATCCACAGCCACAAACCTGGCGCCAAACTGGAAGAATTTTGTAAACTCTCTTTGCCTAAAACATGAATCAGGAAGATCCTTTGTGAGGCATCTCCTGTGGACAAAGCTCTTTTTCAGGCACCTCTTTGGATTACTGTCAGTGACTTCATCTTAACTGTGGCTACTGTAACTGTCCTCCAAAATGCTAAAATCAGTTACCTTTCTTAATTATCTCATCATGTATCTCATCAAGATTATTGTGGCTGCAGTAAATGGATGGACTGAAGGATCACTGGGGAAAATCTATTTATAACAAGAGCATTGAGATAGACTCATACATACATCAGCTGGATTGTAGTCACTGTCTCAACTGTCATAATAAACATTACTGGAAATTTAAGCTCAGCAATACCTTCATTAGGGCTCTAAATGTGTTCTTGGGAAATGAAGAACTTAACAAAACAATCCTCTATGACATCATTAACCTTAATTAAAACAATGTATAAATGGAAGGGCTCAGGCAGACAAATCTCAAAGTATTCCTCTTGCAAGGAAGTCACCACACAGTGGACTCTACAAACCTCAGATCAAGAGTGTCAGGCTCTACTGACTGAGCCAGCCAGGCATGGTAAAAGGGTAGAATGGTGGCCCAGTGAGCAGCACTGCTGTCTCACAGGGCTGTTTGGGTGTGAGTCTGAATGCAGTTCAGTCCGTGTGGAGTTTGCACGAGCTTTCTGTGTTTTGATTTCCTCTGGATTATTGAAGGAAACAAGAGCATCCAAAGTCATTTACTTCGGGTTAAATTGCCCATACTGTGTGAATGAGTGTGTAACTCACAAAATAGCCTACTTTGTAAATAACAAATGTAAAATTTTAAATTTTGTTTTTGAAAGTTAGAGAATTGTATACAGCTACGTGTTTCAGGTTAAGTGAGCAGTCTAAGTTGCTGGTAGTTTGTGAATGTGTATAAATGGATGTGTGGATGGACCAGTGCCCCATTCATGGTGTAGTCTATACATATACAATTATACCCCTAATTACCACCGTAATGTGTTCCTGGAAATTGTTTTTTAGGTGAAATGTCAGAGTCATACTTATTAAGGCTAGTAAATATTTTCATTTGTATACACAAAAACTTGTAAATCCAAGAATTATAGCTTTAGGGACACCTCTGTGTAAATGTATATACATATACTAGATCCAACAGGTATAAGTTAGTAAACCTAAACAGTGTTCAAGATATTGCCAGGAAGGTAGGCTGCAAAATGTAATAGATGTTACAAAATGCTTTGAGTTACACCTGCAGCTTGGTGACGACACTTTTGCAGACTTTCTTGCTGCTCATAGTGTGAGGTTTAAATAGACGGAAAACCTTGTCCAGGCAAAGTACAGTAGATACTGTCTCCTTGGGTTGCACAAATTCTGCAGCAGCTCGTAATGTCTGCCTGTTCCCGCTGTCAGTTAGTATGTTAAAAACACCAACTAAACAAAATAACAATATTTTAACATTTAAATTGTTGTTATTCTTTGCACAATAGCAATTCTGCACTACATTTATTTATCTATTTCCTCACAGTACCAATTTAGGTTACTCAGTGCTTTTGTTTTACAGCTATACCAGATACAAATTGTAATTTAAAGTTCACCAAGCAAAAATGTGACGCTCACAAGCTCATTTGTACTTACATAAAATAGATGGGGTAGCCGCCTTCAAAATACCAGCAGTACTTCTTGGCTTCTATGCACTGCAAGGCAAAGGATAGAATGTTTTAAGTCCTTGCATTTGCTGCCCTATCACCTGAGGCTGCTTAAACTGCAGGAACACACACACACACACACACACACACACACACACAGGCATTACCATTTAGACAAACACAAAAACTAAATTCCCCACTGTTCAGAACTCAGAATCACATCTAATACCATTTTTTTGTAGTACAAATATGTCCTGTGGCTGGAAAGGTGAACAGATCAGCTGTGTAAAATGGCACAATCCAGATAAGCAGTTTGATGCACTTATGTGTTTGAACAGCAAATTTTCCTCCAACACATTCCTCCAGCAGAATGTCTGAAGACTCTGAGTTGGAACCCCATAAAAGGGCTACCAAAGAGTATTTTCAGCAGCACACAGATAAAATGAGGAAAAAAGGGACAGGGAGGAAGAATTTTGTTGATGACACAGGTTGAATTAACCAAGATTACTGCTGAGCCTGTAATGCTTTGGTGAGAGCGTCTTATAGGCATCTCTCTGAATTGGCATTTCCACAAATGACTGTTATTGTAACACGGGATAAAGATGTTACCTTGCCATAAAAACTTTCTGGCTCTCTCCCAGTCTACCATTGTGTAGAGGAGCTCCTCAGTTGACTCCTGTAAGCCGAACGCTGCTTCAGCTCCCACAAATAAAACAAACCTTCGACTGGATGAAAGACAAAAAACTACATCAAATCTATTCAAGAACTGGCAGCCCTGGCCAGTCTGATGTAGTATAGTAATATCGTCTTGGTGTTCCCACAATTTGTCGTAATTAATCTGCCACCTTCGATTTGAGCCATTTTCTAGAGCTGCATATAAAATAGCACTGAACTTCAAGGATACAGAATCTCCATTAGTGACAAAGCCTGCCATAATGTTTCTCTGGCTATAAACATTGTCTTAATGTTTTTCTGTGAACAAAATATGAGAATATTCAGGCATAATAGTGCTAAATATGAAAAGCATTTTACACCCAGTGGATTTTCAATTAAAAGGCCTCGCCAATTGTGAATCTGTTTAGTAAGCATTCAAACAAAAAACCGAGGCTTTAAACTCAACGTGTGATTAATGCAGCCACATTCACACACATCAGTCATGAGGTTTTCTAGGTCATTTGTCCAGCACATCAAGAGAAGCTGAATAATATGGGGCATTTATAGCATATACCGCATCCATTATAAATCTCGTCATGACTGCCAATATCTAAAACATTCAGTTCGCAGTTTGCATTGTGGATTTTCATTCTCACTATGTAGTCCATGTCCTTTAAATAATGGATTGACCTGTGTCTACCTGCACTACAGCTGCCAAAGACTCCTTTAATCAAAGTAGAGGGAGGGTTACAGCTCATAAAGATAATACCTTTCTGTGCTGTGCTGTCACAGTATGGTGACACCCTGCAGTCAGAAGCCTTAAGTCTTCTTCTGATAATAATAATTTTATAATTGTTCTCCAAAGCCCTTTAAATTATTATTAAATTATGAAGGACATATAGAGTACAGTAATAAAAATAACCTTACAATAAGCTGTAACAACAAAACATCAGTAAAATTAATACAAAGAGGTAATGCAAATAATAAGTCAAATGGCAAGAGAGAAAGGGATTTGACTGTATGTAGACTAGGTGCTGCTAAGCACTGGACATATCATAATGTAGAAACTTTTGAGCTTATTGATCAGCCTGGTGTGCTTTGGGCTGAAGTGAAATATAGTATCTTATCTAGGGAGGCTTCAGTCTGACATTATACCACAGTCATCTCAGTGTATAGCAGTTATTTAACACTAAATGGAAAACTGATAATGGAACAATTAAAAAAAAGACTGGAGATATTTCCTTGGCAGGTGGTCTCATTTTGGGTACCAAGCATTTAAACTATACATATTGCCCACTGGCATAATGTTACATTTCTGCTGTAGTCCCTCAATACTTGCTTTGCATGTATTTTACCCAGTGCCATTTGTGACACCATCGCTTGCTATAAAAACAGATTAATGTGACACTTCTAACTCATAAAATTACTTTCTTCAAAAGAAAGGCAGAAAACAGGACCTGTACTGCCCTTATCTGTCATCTCAGTGGTGGGCCTTGCCTTCATTTCTCCATCCATCCAGGAGCCCTACAATCTGTCCTCATCAGCCTCATCAGGAAGGAATGGGTTATGTGTTGTGACCCTGATAGGTTGAGAACTGCAGATAACTTGTAGGAGATGTGAGACTAGAAACTGTTCCAAACCAACATTGTCAATTACCACTATTTATCGATTTTGAGCACAGCATTTACACAACCAAGTCCTGGAACAGTTTAGGTTAAACATTATGTTGAAGGACTCTATCCCTGGCAGGATATGAATTTGTAACCTTCTGACCACAGAGTAGGTTTTATTGTTGCGCTTCATGAACACCCTTTACTCCTGTTGCTTTTCACTGAGGGAGCACACACACACACACGCACACAAACACAAAACTTGCCCAGTCTGAAAATGTAAGAATGGATTATGACAGTGGGAAACAAGGTTTTGTCAGAACATCACCTGAATACAAGCTCATAGTTGTTCAAACTTCCAAGCGTGACATTGAGTTTAGTGTGTTGGTGCTTCACTATATAATTGTCTTCCAGCTGAGCTATTGACAGGCTTCCCAGTATCTTTGCAAAAAAGAGCTTCATTTTAAATACTTTTGTACTAATAGACTGATTTACATGATTTCATCAACGCAGAAGGTTAGGATGAACTGCATCGCAGTCTTGCTTACACCCCCCTTGATACACTCGGGCACATCTTCAGTCACAGTGCTTGAAATGTGTCTCCAGCTGTTCATTTTCCAAATTCATGCATAAATATGGCTGATTAAACATGGCTGTTTGGTTTTTCACCATTTCAAGGTTTCTCAAAACGTGAAAAGTATGTTAAAAAACAATTTTATGAAAAAGAAATTTGATCTCTTTGTAAGGAAAGAAGACCAGGTTCATCATGAGGCAGTCCTGACCCCCCCGAACAGAGCGGTTGGTTGCACTTCCCCCAAGCTCACCAGCACCACACAACTGCGGTGATTGAAGAGGTGTGCTTGTCATCAGTCCAGGAGAAAATCAAATAAGCACAGCGTTACATCGTATCCCTTAACAACCTGAAACCACCTCTCTCCCTGGAAACGTGTAGGTGGAATGCAGCATGAGCAAACACCTTGGTCTCACCATCATTAGCCACAGACACAGAGATGCCAGATCCTGGTGGGTAGCTGGGGAAAGGTCAGCAGCGTGCAATTTTCAGTTGTGGGTCATATATGCCTCTGCAATTTACCACCAGTTCTTCAGAGGAGGGGAATGCTTTTGGGAGCAAAGGTCCAAGGTGGAACTGGGAGCTTGGGGATCGGAAAGCTTCTGATGAAGCTTAGGGTTGTTTACAAACTACAGAAAACGTGCACTGGTTGTCACCACCAGAGTGGGCCTTCTGCAGAGGACCACAAAGGAACTCTTTTTGCTCCATGTTGCCCCTTGAACAATAAACAATGGTGGGCAGCTGCTTACATGGCTGGCCTCCGCTGTAGTGGCCAGGAAGCCAAAACTTTTCCAAGTGCAACCAACAAGAATTGTCACCAATCAGGCACCAGAGAAGAGCAACAATCCACAGTGCAACATAATGTTGGCCACAAGAAAATTTGAAGCATCACTGTTAGGTAAATAATACAGCTAATTTTTGTTACTAAGATTTTCTTTGATTTGATTTTCCTCGGTGTTAACAACTTTTTTTTACAATACAGTGTGGTGCTGGTCTGGAGCCTCTCATGGAAGCATAGAATGTCTCTAGGGTGCACCTTGGGTGGGATCTCAGTTGCCAGTCACGCCACACTTCAAAAGGTGCTATTCAAAGCTGCTATTAAAACCACACATAAATACAACATTTAGCAAATTAATTGGAGACTTTGGATTATACACAGGAGAAAAACTATAAAAATCCTTATAATGATGCCTCTAGTCATAGAACGATGAATGTGCCCAAGACATTAAATTCAGGAGGAAACAAGTGTAAGCCTCTTTCCCTCTTTGTACAAGCCTTCTCACACTGAATCCTCATCTGTTTGAGTAAGAGGATTTAAGACAATGTATTTAGTGAGCTTTAATTATGGAAGTGCTAAAATTCCATGCATAATACTTGAACTCAGCAGCAGCTCTCAACCCAATATTGAAAAGCATGCATTTATTTTTTTGCTTCACTGTTCTCATTATAAGTAGAAAATCAATGTTTCATACCATAGGGCTGGTGATTTTCATGTGCAAACATAAACAGCAGGTTTCTGTTTCACAACCCCTGTCTGCTGGGTTTAAAGAAAGAAGCCAGCACTAAATCCTCCCCCCAGCAATCGTATGCAGACTAAAGCCAGCAGGACTCCTTAGTGCAGCCCTTACCTTAGCATGAAGCCAAAGCACTGAGGAAGCAGCCCAATATTCATGTGCATGAGAAGATCAGCCGTCACCATGCTGCACCTCAGCCCAGCTGGAGTGAATGGGAATCTATTATATGACCAAGTGAATATTCCCCCTCAAGGTGGAATATATTATGCTTGGAATTGGAGTCATGTTTTAATGGATGCGCATGTTCTTCAGAGAGACTGCTTCATGTAGGGCCTTTCAGGGTTTGTGATTTCTCGTGTGTGGCTGCAAAATGAGTTCTTGGTGATGAGTGCCTTAATTTGCCATGCACCACTCAGGTGTTCACATTTAAGCACCTTGTCACTTTTCGAACACATGTTCCTGTCCTGCATGGTAAAGCATTCAAAGTGAAGCACAATAAAGAATAAAGAAAATTCAAAATAACTTGAAAAAATGTAATCACAAAAAAATGACTACAACAGATCACATACTTTCCATCAAAATGTACACATTAGATGTTGCTGTGATAAAGCTGCACAGACCGTGGCTATGACCACAGTAATTTCTCCATTGATGTCAGTCTGACAGATTGCTACAACAGTGGAGGAGATGGGCAGCAGGTACCAAACCTAGTCTCTGGTGTGGCTCTCAGGAGACCTCAGGTGAAAACCGAAAGATCAGGGTGTGTCACTGGTTAATATGCAGAGTAGTAAAGGTAAACAGGAACTGTTTGAAGGGTACCTCTAACAAAACATTAACCTCGGATTTATCCTAGCTTTGTCACTGTTACACATAGTGTGATAAAAATGAATCCTTTCCACTAAAAATACCTACTTAAATTGAACTGCTGCTTTCTTCCTGCAAATGATTAAAGGAAATTCTTTTTCACAGTTTGTTGTCAGGATGCAAATCTGGATTTTATACACTTTACTATTTATACAGTACCAATGTGGCATCTCACATTACAATAATGCAACTCAAGCCGTTGCCCTGCAAGTTTAGCAAAGCAAGTATTCATAATGGATATGGATATTTTTCCACAAATCTGGTTTTGTGCATTGTCTGTGGAAACATTTTGAGATGTACTACAAATAAACTTGCAAAGCACAAAATAACCCCAAACAAGCCAAGAAAACTAGCAGCTTCCTTTTAACAGGTCGTGACAGCTTCCTTATTCTGAATGACAAAGTCTTACTGACAGTAAAATAAATCAAGTCTGTTTGTCTTTAGCTTGACAGGTTTCCAGATGCTGTTATTACGATAGAGTCGCTGAGCTGTTGTGAAGTAACTACGTAAGCCTAGCAAAAGGGTTAAAATAGACTGAACAGGATTTTAGCCAGTTTCACTTCACTTCAAGCTCCGTGAAGCATTAGGGAAAAACATAATAAAGTTGAAAATCCCACATGTCTGTGCACAGACAAAGAAAATTATCTCATATTGAACGGCACTGTAAATAAACATGAGCTTTCTTGCCCTCGACTGCTGAAGGACAGCTGACTTCAGAGCAGCAGCATCTGAAAAGTACAGCTGCTCCTCTTGGGCACATATCAAGTGTTGAGAAACATTACCATTTCATGAATAAATATCATTTAAAATGCATAATATGCTAAGTATACAGACTGTTTTGTTCATCCATCAGCATATTCATTTTCTCTTACAGTTACAGTATATTTTGCAACCAAGCGCTGCACATATTTTCTTTTCAAAAACTTACCTCAACATCTGAATTGCCAACCAATTTCAATCAAATCAAATAATTAAATGAACCATCAGCTTATTTAAAGGATGCCTGCTGATTATTATTTATTATAGTGCATTTAGCTGATGCTTTTTTCCAAACCATCTTACACTGTTAGATTCATGTACTAGACTGCTTACAGCGATTTAGTCCTTAATAGCGCTGAGCAGATTTTACTGTACACATGCAAGATAAATAACTTGATCTTCAGTAAGAACAGAAACTTTAAAGTAGGACCTTCAGCTTGTACGGCAACACATCTAAACTACATAAATTGCTGTGCTACCTGTACAGCTTTATAGTAGCAATTCATAAAATCTATTCTGTTTTGGCAGTTAGACTTTGTTTTATGGAAAGACAAACAGGACTGGTGGAACTTAATTTTCAACCTGGTATTAGCAGAGTACCGTGAGGATTTCCCTTTTAAAGTACCTACAAGTTTGAGTTTAAGCTAAGTCGTAAAGTCTCTTCACACATATTTATATCACCTTAAGAAAACATGAGGTCTCTAGGAAGACATCGACCATGGGTTGTCGATCGGCAGCGAGTGACATTTTAAACCTGTTTGGTCCAATTCAGCTGAAGGACAAAGAAAAAGCTTTTCATTGTCAAAGCAGCCACTAATTATGGCTGAAAAAAGGCAGAACCATCAGTGTTAAAACTTATTTATTAAAGCAGCATAATACTGTGTGTGAAATGATCTCCATTGTCTAACACTTTCAGTTTAATAAAACACTGCTGGTGGTATTACCATCCCAACTTGTGATTTTCCTGTCAACTAACCAAACATTTTTAAGTGTTGAAACATCCATACTTTGTCTTATATGTAATGCTGCAGAACAGTTCTGCTGTTTCCACCAAAGACATACTGTACATAATGAGTGAGAGCCTCAGATATTCGACTGCTGGATTCCACCTCCACAAATAGAGAAGTGGTACCAATCGCATAACACAACAAACAACGGCTGCCAAATATAGTGGATTAAATGCCGACATCTCTCTGTACGCTTCCCAAAGTGTGAAGAAAAACTAAAGACTTCTTTATCAACTTACCCACTTGTTTCATCTCACCAGGAATCATCTTCACAAGTCATTTGTTTTAAAGGCAAACACTGAAAAAACTGCATGCATTTGTCTAAACAGTTTTGCTGTCATTGCTAGATGTGAGGCAGCAGCTATCATTAAAAGGTTAAATCATCCAGTGAAAGCTGTGCAATATCACATTATGTGACACCAAAAAATGTATTTGGTCAGCAACTGTGAAGTTTAAGTGCACGTACATGATCTTTGGAGTGATACTATATGGTGCATTTCTTATCATGCACACCACAGAGCAATAATATGAAATCTTTTCCACCCTATATGTGGAATTCATCATCATGTTTTCTAAGTGGGAGAAAATATAAAACCGCTTTTAATGTAGCACTTACAATGTGGCTGTGAGTAAGCAGTACTTTTGTAGGTGGAATAGCATAAATGATAAAAATGTATCAGCTACGGTATGTAGGCTGTATCACTATTCTGCCAGATACTATTGTTTTATTTTATGATCTTCTTTTGGGAGCCTAGTATCGGTGACAGGTAGGATATTACAGCTTTCTCTTACACCCCTTTGTTATAAGGCTGACGAAATTATAAATTATTGTGACCTTTTATTGCTTTACTCTATACATTATTAGTCATTTAAAGTCACCCTGGATCGTGGGTTATATCGGGCTGAGATCTGAGAGATTATGGGCGCAGAGACATCCAGCCCAAAGCACGATGACATATCTGTCGCAGAAGTTGAGAGCCCGTCGTCAAATGTCAGATCCATACTTTCCTTAAGTTCACACATCCGCCATTGAAAGGTCTTCCCTGAACTGTATGTCCAGAAATAAACATCAGTAGAAGGCAGCTCATCTACTCCTCATAAACAACGGATAAAGATGGATCACCAGGCTACTAGTTAATCACGAAAGAAACTAGTTAATAATCAGGGCGGGACAACAGTACTGGTGTGAAACTGAAATGTTGTAACACAACTTGGAGTTTCCACGAAGTTTCACTGGAAGAAGTTGGACCTTGTGAAGACTTCAGTTTAATCTCGAATTTAGTTTAAACGAGAGTATCGTGGTCCGTTTACCGCTCCATATTAACCCTTCGCCGCACAGCCATAAATCACCTCTACAGTTTCTTCAAGATGCTGAACAAAGACCCGAGCACTCCTTTATTACATTATGCACATTCTTCAAAAGTATAAACCTACAGAACACACATTTCTTTAACGTTTAACCAGACCGTTTTGGACAAAACCTATCGGAATAGCCTTCAAGTGTCTCCACACTCTGTTCTAAATAAACATAATAATAATAATAATAATAATAATAATAATAATAATAATAATAATAATAATAATAATAAAACAAGGCGCGCGCGTATGTAAGGACCCATTTGAACCGAGACAGCGCCGATGTGCCCCCCGCAGAGCCGCCCGCGAGCTACCGACCTCGGACAGCATCCCGAGCAGCAGTAGCAGCACCGCGGCGCCCGTCCACCTCTTCATCGCTTTACTTCCCTAGTTTTTTATTACTAGTACTACTAGTATTATTACTGATGTTATTATTGTTATTCCGCAAGTGGCTCCGCTGGGGGGAAAGAGCCGTCCTCGTGCAGCTTCAGGTCCATGTCACGCGGGATGCTGCTCCGGTTCCCAACCGCCCATGACCGCCGTGCGAAGCGCTGCCTTCTTCCTCCTCCTCCTGCTCCTCCTCCTCAGTGAGCGATCACTTCCTTTCAGCTCCACGGGATCCTTAACAACCTTCTGCAGCACCGCCCTGCAGATTGTGTGTGTGTGTGTGTGTGTGTGTGTGTGTGTGTTTGTGAGGACGAAGAGAAGCAGCGTGTTTCACCGAGCGATCATAGTGTGGAAACCATCTCCAAGGATGGGAAGAGGGAGAGGGAATCTGGAGAAACTCCTGAGGANTCACCGAGCGATCATAGTGTGGAAACCATCTCCAAGGATGGGAAGAGGGAGAGGGAATCTGGAGAAACTCCTGAGGAGTTGTGGAGGAGATGTCGAAGAACTGCTGAGAAGCTCTTAAGTTTCTCCAGAGGCAGTTTTTCCAGGTGTACAGAACATCAACCGAGGCTGTGGACACTGGACCAAGACAAGATAGGAGCCATTTCTGGATACCGCCCAACTGTACACAACTAATGTGACCATAAAAGTTTCAGAATATGATCCCAGCAGATGTAAGTACAGTAATGGCCACTATCACATCATAATCCATTATGCCACCACTGCATCATGGCTTTTCTAGCAGGGCAGGTATATAGAGCTAAACAGATTAATTTATTCTTGCATATTATTTAGCACATGTGTTCATCCAGAGCAGCTCACAGTCTTATTTATTCAACGCTACTACAATTTACCCATTCATTCAACAGGGTATTCTTACTGTATCAATTCAGTGACTGATGGTACCACAGCACTAGTAGGATTCAAAGCAGGAGCTTTCAGATTACAAGTTGACAGTCAGTCCCAACCGCTACAGCACCTGCTGGCCCATAGGTGTTATTGTGCTCTTCAATGACAGTGACACCACATAAAATCCTCATAATGTATCAGCAAGACAAAGCTCCAGAGACTGATGTCACCTTTGTTTACCTTTATGACTCAAACTATGTATTAATCCAACCAAATAAACAATTATTCAGAACTGCTGTTCCAAGATAAGCTGCATCTAGGCAAGAAATGCCCTGCAATTGAAAGGCATGAAAGTAATTATTATTATGGAGGACTTTAAAATCCAAAAATACCAAAAAGCTGCTGAGGTGTCTATTTGTCTGCTTTACACTTATTTGCATAAGAGAGGTATGCTTTTGTTGCCTGTAAAAAGTCAAAGTATGGAGTAAAAACAATGATAAAGGATATACTCAATTAAAGATACCAGGAAGAAAAAGTAGAAACACAGTGCTCATACAAAAAGGCTTTGGTATTAGGTGAACTAAATTTAAGGTGAACTAAATTTATGAGACAGAGCACAATGTTGCTTATGTACATTTATTTATTCATACATAAGTGTGTTTCAAACCTAGACTCCAGTAGAATAAAAACTGACATTTTAATTCTTTATTAAGGTTTTGAAACCATGCAAGGGGGCATATTGATTTGTTATTAGAACATAATACACCTTCACTTTGGGTTCAAATAAGTCTTATATCAGATGGTCCTCTATTATGCTTGCGATCAGAACCCCATGAAAATGAATTTGTCTAAGAGAAAAATACATACAGTTTTTCATCCCATCCTGTGGAAAAAAGTTTTGCGCTAGTTACAGTTTGCTATTTTTACAGATTACTGCCACAATCTATCACTAATAACAAAAGTGGCTCTTTTATATAAGTGTTAGAAACAATAGATATATAGAAACAGTAACAACAGAACAGAATTGCCACGGGTATTTCTGGCAAAATCAGCAGCAGACATTGTGCTTACAGCGCTGTAATATTGTGGCAGTTAAGTAAATACGTGTGGAAAGAAGGGGGGGATGTATGATTGGATTCATCTCACCTTTCGTTACAAGCCAGCGTGGGGAAGCTGGCACCGAGGATCCATTCAGAAACTGGAACCAAAACCAGACCTGGAAAGTGTCTTACATTACAGTACAAGATGAATAACACAATTTAGTTTTAAAAAAGTATTTTACTTTTCACTTTCTACCCTCCACCTATATGACAAAAGACAAATATTCATCTTTTTTATTTTCAAACCCTTTGTTCTAATGTGTTTTAAGAACCAGGGGGTTGCAGTTACAAAACACACACGCAGGTAGTTGTTGAGACCCTCCTGAGAACCTCTGCCCAGCAGGGAGGCAAGATGAGAAGCTAAGGAGATCTTCACTGGTTGCAACCTACAGTGGACATCAGCAGTGGTCCCAAAGCTGCACTTGTCACAAGAGCCAGAAACATGGTCATGAAAGGTGACAGATGGAATCAGGGCCAGACATGCACTCAACTCAGAAGGCAAACATGAGACTTTTTAACCAAGCCCCCTACTCACCATCACAGCTAGAAATCAAATTAACGTAACAGAAAGTTATGGAAATTCAATCAACAGACTTTTTAATGAAATTCTTTAATTGAATATTACTTCTGGCTGGATATTAATAACTGACAATGAGCCCAGCCATGACCCCAAATGGATATTGAGATGGGGCAGATGAGCAGACAGTTAGCTTCTTCACCAACTACTCCCCCAAGTAAATCTTTGAAGCCTTTATTTACCTTAATTTAGCAAATTGGTGCCTGGCTTAGAAAAAAAAATCACCATTTCAGTTGCAGCGTGGACAAAATGAACCACATCAAAACACATTTGGTGTTACAAAACACATCCAGTGCCCAGAACAGCTCCCTTCGCGTTCACACACTGATAACTGCGGCATGGATAGAGGTCTCTTGAAGGTCACATCCCATGTCCCCTCCTGCCTGTTTAGCAATCTGCGGTCTCTATACTTATCTATCTGTAACTCCCCCACAGCACCAGGGAGCGCACACAAATCTGACACATTAAGAGGACTACAATAAAAGAGAGGATACTTACGCAGAAATGCTTGCTTTTGTCACGAGATGTACAGAATAAAACAAACATACTTTGTTTTTCATAGAAGAACATAGTCACCTTTGCTGGTGTATTTAGACAAATTACCAGAGCTGAGTTCTGACTCATTTCAAACCAGCTTCTGAATAAAATACCGAGAATATTCACAGAATTATTACAGCTGACAAGTATCAAAGTCAGTATTGAGTGCTGTACAGTATTATGTAATTTTCAGGTAGAGTGAAAATGTACACATCTTGCTCTCTTTCTCGAAGACTAGAGTCAAGTCAAGATAAAGGCATCTGAATATAAGGGCAGATCCTCATAATTAACTAAACCCTGAACTACACAAAACAAGGAAAGACAACAAAAATGAGCATAAATGAAGGATAAAATTCCATCTGCAGCTGTATTTGCAAATCACATACACCCTGTTTTCGATAGGCTTAGTAACTACTTTTGGTGCAAATGTTAGGGACAATTAGAACATATACATGGGAATGTGGCAGAAAAATCATTCTTAATCATTCCATGAAGCCAACATCTACAAATGTGAACAAAAATTTCTCTGTTCAAATATGTTAGATAAATAATCAATCATGTATTTATGTTTAGCTTGTGTTCTTTATGAATGTGTTTAATTTGCCATATTAAATTTACCCTTGGGACCACTTCTGGGCTATAATAAAGACCTACTACAGTATACTGAACTATTGTGTTATGAACTTTAATCAAAAATCAAAAATTAAATATATTATTCTGATACTTTTTCTGTTCTTTATACTTCTATGTACAGAGCAAAACAAACATCAAAAAATAGTTTCTGCAAATTGAAAGGCGGCACAGTCTTGCTGCAAAAAGCCCTTTCCACCTCCTCCTAAAGTAATTCAATAGGGTTGACATCAGGGGACTGTCCTGGCTACTGAGGCAACGAAAGCTCGAGGTCATGTTCCTGGAACCATTCGGTAGCGATACCTGCCTTGTGACACGGTGCATTATTATGCTGTAAGTGTCCATCCAAGTGTGGATAAACTGTAGCCACGAAAAAATGAACTTTGTCAGCAGCAATGTTCAGATACACCATACCTAACATATCCTAGAAAAATGTTTCCCACAGCATCAAACTGCCACCGACAGCCAGTACTGTTGACACCAGTCCTGATGGCTCCATGGACTCTTGTTGCTTGTGCCCAACTCTGATACCTTCATCAGCATGATGCAAAAGGAACCTGGATTCATCCAACCAAGCAAGTTTTATCTACTCCTCAGTGGTCCAATTTTGATACTCCTGTACCAACTAAATACACTTTCTCATTCTTTGCTGACAACGCTGGCACCTGACATGGTCTTTGGCTGTTGAAGCTTATTTGAGAAAAAGTCCTAGAACTGGTATGTTTTGAGATGACAATCTGCACCCTGATGCCGAATTTGAAGGTAATTTGTCTGGTTGTGGCTCATCTGTTTGCTTGTGTGATTCTCTCCATTCTCCCTTGACCCCTTTGATCCACAAGAAATTTTTATCTGCATAATTACTTTCTTACTTTTCATACAATTCTCAGTAAACCTTCACAGCTGTGAGTAAAAAAGCCCAGGATGGCAGCCCTTTGGGAAATGGTAGAACAGACAGGCCTAATGCTAACTATCATGCCATGTTCAAAATCACTCAGGTTGCTCATTGTGCCCATTCCAAAGCTGGACTGAACATGAACTAACGCTAAAAAAACAGGTGTTTCGAATTTATACCGCACACTCTAGCTGTGTGACAGCCAACTTGCTGGACTGTACAATTTGCGTTAAGGGGAGGGGGTGTACCTAATAAACTGGCAACTCAGTATGTGCCACAGCTTCCCCTGCCTTCACTTGCCTGTGAAGCCAGGAGAAAAAGTTCAGATTCATTCTCAGAATCTACCTTTCCACAGTGCATCTTCATTGCAGCTGCACTTTAAATGTAAAGTCGCCCCAGGGACTTTAATACATCTGTTCTGGAACTGTGATGAGATACAGCATTCCTGGAAGGAGGTGCACTGAAGCATTAAGGACTCAAACTTTCAAATTCAAACTTTAATATAAAGTTTGATTTGTCCCATCTATTTTCTTGTTAAACCGAAACCCAAATTCTCTTTCTGATGTAGTCATAGAGTGTAGGTTGTTTACGCTGACATACTTGGCAAGGAAATGTATTTTAATGCTTTGGATGACACCTGATATGTGGATATGTGGATGTCTGGAGAGCTGCAGTTTCGCCCAGTTGAAAAACATTTGATCTGCATGAAAATTCAAAGCGATTTTGAAATCTATGGACACCCTTCTGGAACTTATTAGATAGTAGCACACGATCATACCAGACGCTGTAACTGTCTGACCCTCAGCAGCTGCTCTGTGCAGATGGATGTGTATTCAATCTCCCAGCGCTGGCTCTGCTTGTATGTTGCTGTGACCTAATGCCGCTCAGAGGCTCATAGAAAAGTTTCTATTTGATTCAGTTTTAGAACAGAAGATGTTGGATTCCCTTTTAAACCCAGTGCTGGAGCATTAATCACTTTCCACTGTATCTGCCAAAAAATCAATACATTTTATCTGCATGAAGACTATGTAGAACCTCCTTATGATGACAGTTAAATTGTAAGTTAGGAGTAAAAAAGATGCTTAGACCATCTTAGTTTAAGTGTGTTGGCCTAACTGAACAAATAACATATATACGCCATTTCCGGCTTTTGGAGTGCAGTGATGTTCATGCATTTAACAGCATTATTTCAGGGGCCTGTGAGAGACAAGGCTGCCTTTACAGACAATCATAATGCTGGTTGTCATGGTGAAGCTCAGAAGAACAACACAAGTCTACATGCTTACACTACTCTTCTGATAGATTAGATAATTAAAAAAGAACATCACATTGACATAGACATTTAATCTGGGGATGTTACTATGCTGTTGGCATTTTTAAATTTGTTGCCCCTTTTTTTTAGTGTGAGGAACAGATCTGAGTCTCTGTGCCGGAGTGTGTGTGTGTGTGTGTGTGTGTGTGTGTGTGTGTGTGTGTGT
>UFQX01000444.1:16255-50697 GCA_900497675.1 Arapaima gigas
GGGGGGGGGGGGGGCAGTCCCTATGCTATACTTTTGTTTAACTTTAATAGGTGTTGGTTAAAATGAGTCCATGGCTTTAAACTCACTCAGCGCCTGGACAGGAGAGATGTGCTTCTTCTGGGATCCCCGGCGAACTCGTGTCTGGCACTCCTCTGGTTTCTCCCTCTTCACTAGAGGCTTCTTCTCCGGAGCCTTCATGCGCCAGGAAACCACGGGTGAGTTTACCGCAGCTGTTCCATACACCTTCTGGTACTTGGTGGAAGCTAAGTACGAAGCCTTGACAGTGAGGACCACGGCGTTCATCAGGTTCTTTGCTGCCTGGATGAGCGATGTGGCACTGTCCAGCTTGGAGGCAAAAGACAATAGTCAACAGTGAGCCTCTCGAATCCATAAAAGTTAGTGGCCACCCTAATAATATTAAACACACACATACAACTCGCATAGAGCGCCGCATGTTTCATGTTGCTCAGTGGGAGGCAACACCCCCCCTACTAACACACTACTGTCTTTATTAAGCAAATTTGAAAAAAAAAAAAAAAAAACCGTTACAGGACAACGTGAAGAAAAGACCCCCCCAAACCCCCGCCAGCAGTACTGTCATCTAATACGAATAAATGTGAGGAATTTGACTGATGCACTTTTCTAAAAAATTTTACACCTGCAAATGGGAAGAAGAAAAAAATCACGGCGGACTCCCAGGACCTCCAGCCTAGTGTTACGTCTCATAGTGGTTTTTTGCCACAGAGCGCTTTTATTTTAGTCCTATTAATTTGTTCTAATTTACTATAATTGATATAAAAGAATGAAACATAAATACATTTTATGCATAAATATTCAAAACAGGTTCAGTTTCTGAAAGTCATTGTCGGTTTTTCGTGTTTATTCGCTATTAAACGCGTGACTAATTTATTTGTGTTGTCGCGCCGTTTCAAGATGCATTTATGCGATAAACTATTTGTCTCTCACATGCAGGTTAACAAATCATTTAGATTTATAAAAACATGCAGGCCTCCATTTGTAAAGCCTATAAAACAAGTGGCTGCAAATCACCGCAGTATTCTCGCAGCCATTTAACTTTGCATTTATTATGTGTCTAGGCCAAGACCCCACACTTTACGCTTGCTAACGTATTCCATCCTTTCAGATGTAAAACTTTTAAACAATAATAATAATTAGTCCCAAAACTAATACATCGACATCAAAGGACAGTTAAACAAAGGACCCTGTGCCAGTGGATGAAACGCTCCAGGCTTGCTAGTTCCTGAAGCCCTACGTCTCGCCTCGCCTTCCCCTCTGGAAGGAAGACCGACGTAAAGCTCCGGCAATACGTCGCAGTACGTAGTAATGCACGTGCACCTGTAAATATTTGCATTTTATTGAGCGAACATTTTTTTCCCCCCAAGCGATTCAAAGTATTGACAAAGTAGAAGTTCGTGCTGCCCGGGGGAGGTACTTTTTTTTCGTTCTATTCATTAAAGAAGCGTAAATCACATCAATCTGGAGATATTTTGCCCTGTGTCACTGTGTCACATCACCTAGTGTGTAATTTTCTTGGTTTCCTAGTCGGATATCATTCTTAGTTTTAGAAACATTCGCGTTCCTTTATTTATCTAATGTTTATTTATCTAATATCTCAAAGGACTTTACCGTTTTATACAGCTGGATCATTTTTACTGCATTCATTCAGGGTAAGTACCTTGACAGAAACCTGCCTTCAAACCTGGGTCTTCTGAGTTCAAGGCAGTTGAGCTAAGCACTACAACACCTTGAGATGTTACTGTCGATATCTGCTCAGTCCAAAAGAGAATGCGAGAAGTATTTATGCTTGGAACTTCTCAGTGGAGCTGAATAATGTAATTGATATAGTCAGGCCTGGAGGAGTCTGACTCCTTCACTTCAAAGGGCTTTGGTAGGGCAGGCAGGTGAGAGCTGCCACAGGCACCAGAAGTCCCTACATGCGTCCTGAGAAGTTGACTGAAAAGGGGTGTCACGTGTTGGGAAAGGACAGGCGTCAGGATTGAAAGGCTACTGTCGAAGGAATTGAAGTGAGCGGAAAACAGTGGAAGTCGCAGGAAAGAAGCGGACAGCGGATCCAGGGCCTTTGCTCTTGTCGGCTTCTTCTAGGCCAGGATAAACTGGCGGCTGCTGCTCGAGGCTTCTGTGCCAAGAGGCATCTCAACACAATGTGTTTTTGTCCTTTGCCTGCAATTAAGTTGAGGTTTGGAATTTTTAACTGAGGCTTTTCGACAGTCTGGGTACGAGTTGCATTGAATGAATTCATTTCAAAGCGCAAAAGCTCGCCGCTCTAGAAACACCAGCAAAACCAAACGTGTATTTTAATTTGCACACTTTGGATCACTTTGGAGGTCTGTGGTGGTGCAGGATAAGATCAGCGGGGGGGGTGAACTAATTTAATAAAATAATATACCGACGTCAACAATTATTTCTGGGAAAAAAGGGCGAGGGTTAGATGTTCCTACAAAATTAAAACTCTCTACCGGCTCAGCTGATGGAGCAAAATATTAGAGATTCGAAAGGAAATCGGTCCGTTCGATGACTCATTAAATAAACTCGCCGGCTTTCAATTTGTCTGCAACAGGTCAACACAACAAACGGAAAATCGAGTTCACCCAGGCTGGGAAGCCCGAGCTGTCTCAATGCGGTTGACCATTAAAAATGACGAAAACAAGCCATAAGTTAACAGCACGTGAAGCCGAACCGGTCTTTCCGGAACATATGCAGCATCTATTAATCTTCCATCTTTTTTGTAATGCATTATATATTCATCACCCTGGCATTCCTCATTAGATGGAGTTTCTAAAAGAAAACAAAAACCATCATGCAACACAGACTATTAGTAGCTCCTCACACTGATCCCCCCCCCATTTGTTCCCAACAAGTATAATGTGAAAAACAATCTAGGAATACAAACGATAATAAGGATACGGTTGGTATTATTTGTTTTAATTGCTTTTCGGAACGGCGTGAGGAATTTAAATGTTTTTTCTAACTTTACAGCAGCACAACGTACGCGTTTTTCCACTCTGGTGGTGCCGGTAGCTTTGTTTTCACAGGGGGGCGGCGGGAGCTGCTGAAGCTGGTGACATTTTGAAAAGGAGAGGCGTCAGATGGAAACACAGTAGCCCCTCTCATTACCCACCTCGTGGGAGAGACCAGCGCAGCGCGGAGAGGCAGGGCAGGCTGACGTCACTGGGCCGAGAGACCGTTCGTACGCACCGGCTCGCAGAGGTAATTTTGGGCTCCGATCTGGTTCTATCCGCTCGATCGCTCTGCTCTGCCATGGTAACTGCCGCACTTGGACGGTTTCGCGGCAGACGAGTTCATTTCGACTTTAAAATACGGCGAAGCAACATGAGTAATTAAAAAAACTCCCAAGAATCTCTTGCATCACAGCCCACATAGAGGAGTCGCTGAGGAAAAGGACATCCATTAAAACGTACAGAAAAACAGTACTGAACATTGGTTCAAAAGTAATACAGTAATATGACTTGCTTATTTACGAACCCCGTTTCCGGAAAGGTTGGGACATTTTGTAAAACGCAATAAAAACAAGAATCTGTGATTTATTAATTCGCTCGAACCCTTATTTAACTGACAAAAGTGCTGAAATGTTTTGCCTGAGCAACTTGATTATATTTTTAAAATATAAACAAATGTTTAATTTGATTCCTCACAAAAGAAAGCCTGTAAGGAGCAATCATCTAGTCTCCCTGGGGGCAGTGAAAGTGTGGAGTTTAAAACAGCCTTTACTGATCTGATCTGACCTGTCGTTCCCACACCCCACCAACATGACGTGAATACGGTGCATTCATACCGAAATCACGTTGCTTCTCTGCTAGAAAGGCGGACACCTGTTCTGCGTTCGCTCCCTTTAGCACTTCTCTCAGTTCGTTTCTTGCTCCTACAAAGTTGCTTCCCCGGTCAGATCTTAGCTTTCGCTACATATGGCAATAAAACAATGCAGACCATTGATAAAGGTATCTGTTGACACGTCATTAATCATTTCAGTGTGGACGGCGTGAAAGGCCAGGTAAACAGATGCCACGTCTTCTGTGAGTCGTTCACCCTTGTTTGATGAGAACTGGGCCAAAACGGTTCGTGCCGCAGTAGGCGAACGGTGGCGATGCGTACGCTCTTTCGGGAGGAAGATCCGCCGTTTTTTGTTCCTCTGCAGGTGTTCGGAGCTTCCTGAAGGTAACGCATTGTGGGATGTGGGACCCTAGAGCCCTCTCGATCCTCGGAATCCGAAAATCCGTTTGATTTCATTAATTGTGACCTTTGCCTTGGTGTTTGACAGGTGTCGTCGAGGAGCCGAGACGATTTTTGGCTTTTCGGAATGATTGCTGGATGTTTCGATGTGTCTGGAAGGGCTGAGTTACAAAGTCTTCCTCCCACCTCGAGCACACCATCTTTATCAACAAAGGTATCGAGGGAGTGCAATTCATTAATAAGTGACATATTTGCCCGTTTACTCATTTTTAGTTCATCTTTATACATCTGACTTTGCAGAGTCTTGATTATAAAACCTTCTGTCTGTTGTCATTGTACTACTGCAGTAAGGTGGTTAGATTTGTCTTTCTTCATACCCGGAACAGCTCTAGTCGCCCGAGACCACGCTGAGAAATAGGATAGGTGAGCTATCGCACTTGGCCGATTGGTAGTTTGTGTGTTCGGAGTTCAAACCACTTTGACCTCTGGGTCTCCTATTGATGATTCTGGAAGTACCTCTGTTGGAATGGAAAACTCTTTCTCCCACAGACACTTAGGTGCTGTGAACCAGTTGGAAGATAGCAGTTTCCTGACTGTTAGGCCTCTGGAAGCATGATCTGCAGGATTTTTATCAACGGTGACAATGCATGCATTCTCGGGGTGTCGTGCTAAGATGTATTCTTTGTTTGCTACAAATGTATGAAATCGATGCACTTTATTGTTCATATATCCCAGCACTACCTTAGAACGAGTGCGGAGGATTCTTGAACAACAGCGTAGCCCAGTTCCCTTTTAAGCATATTACTCACCTCTACGGATATGACCGTACCCGTCAATTCTAATCTAGGAATGGTGGCAACTAGAATGGGGGAGACTCTCGATTTTCCCATGACTAGTCCACAGCGAATGTCTCCATCTTTGCTGCCGAGTCTCCGGTTACGAGCACTGTCCTTTTGGCATCAGAGAAATGGTGAAGCTCTGCCAAAGCTAACAGGTGCATAGCTACAGTGTATGATCACTTTCTCTAGATTACATAGATCATCCTTCCAATGCTCCCACTGTGGTTTAAGACCTTCAGGGAGAAGATCATCCCACTTAGTGCCATGGCTACACATTTCTTGAAGTATTTTCTTGCCACTGAGCAACAAAGGTGCTACGAATCCCAGAGGATCTCACACAGAAGCAACAGTACATAGTACGCCACAGCGATGTCTTTATTGCTGGGTAGGTGAGGTCTCTCCTTAAAGTGTAAAGGCATTTCATAGTGAGCATAGGTAGCTTTCTTTATGCTTTCCTTTAGCTTTTTCAAAAAGAGAATGTAATCTTGGGACACTTCTGCCTTGTCTCCTTTGATGTCTTTAAAACCGGGCTCTAGAAGAACAACAGCATCTGCCGCAAGACGGCGACACAGACTACTGACTCTAGGTAGATCAATGTGTGGTGTTGAATACCCTGCAGTGCTCCTGCTTAAATCTCTTCGTACAGCACAGGGTTCGCCATCCTCACCTTTGGAGCCAATGCCCTTTAACAGTTGTAGCCTTAGTCATAAACACATGCAACATAACTTCTTGCCTCCTTAAATGTGTCCATCAGAATTGCTAGCTGACTGGAGCATCCATCTAAAGTCATTCCCATGAATTTTGGGCTTGCATTTCCCATTGGTTGTATGTTGGGAGAAGCTTCCCTTCCTTTTTGTGGGCTTCCTCTAACTTAGATAGAATTTTCTCAGTAGGGACATGTTTACGTTCAGTGGGGCGAAGACCTTCACTTCCCCTTTGAGCATCATGTAGCCGACCTTGAAGATTGCTCTTTTTTTGCTGTTTGGATCTAATTTCTCTCTTTAGGCGTTGTCTTCTCCAAGACTCAGATTCGTTTTGGAGCATTTCAGCAAGTTCTTGAGTCTCTTGTTCAAGACTCCCGATTTGCCCCTCAAACTCTCTTAAGTTCAAACAGACCGTACTTGCCCAATATTTTGTCTTCTGTTTTCATCACAACTCATGAAAAATGTATAACGATACATTAAATACGTACAATACAACATCAAATGCACGGAATGACATCCAGTTGATAAAAGAAAAACTTACCTCGCTCGCCCTTTCAGCCAGATGCTAAACTGCCTCGAACCTTCAGCTCAAACATCTTCGCTCCTTCTTACACATCGTACAGAACACGTTCCCGCCTTTTCTTTTGACATGCGCAGTGGAGCAAACGAATACGTGGGGACATTCGTCAAAATAAAAGTCGCGGAACTGCTTCGTTTCCTAAGAACAGAAATAAGAGTGTGTCAAGAGAACCATATCAAAAGTAAACATTTTACTCCGTTTCTCTGTGGCTATTTTTACAACTGCGGAGAAACTCACTTTTCCAGTATATAATCACCCTCCAACTTTGAACTAATGGTTAGAGAAATAAATAAATGAATGACAACTGTAAAACAACACTGCAGGGTCTTTTATAGGGTGCAATAGGAACCTGTAAGTAGCTGTCACCATCAGGCTGAACCACGAGAAACACCCCGTCTCTTCAATAGTGGTCAAATGGAAGCATAGATGAATAAACAAATACCAAGGTAAGATAAAAAGGATGATTTGGTTTATACGAAGGCTTTTTTTGGTCTACTTTCAGTGTTCACACGTTTATGGGGAGCGCAGGTGCAATTTCCCAGCCCGCTGCTTGCTGTCCAACCGCACTGTCACACCTGGGGGACCTCGGAATCTCATAGTGTCATGACAGCATCTTGTTCATGATCACTCAAAAGGCTGTGTGGGTGGGTGGGCAGGTGGGTGGGCAGGTGTGGGTGGTGTTACATCTCCGCCTGCTGTGGGTTGGGGTCACGTGTTTCTAATATTTTCATGTTTTTCCCTTATCCCCCCCCCCCTTTTGCATATTTACTTTTCTGTATGGAGAAGCATATTAAATTCTAAATTCAACCACAGTAAACGTCCGCAATGTTTAGATCATATCACAAATTCATTGACAGGACAATTTCTGAGCCTTCTTCTGAATGTCATTTTAAATATATTACTATTATTAGTTTTAATAAAAGGATCTAGACGGCAGCTTGTCTGGATACTTTGAACATTTTTTCAGCGATTTAATTTCTTAAAGTTTGCTTCTCCTTGCCCTTGGCAAAGTTCTCTTTCCTTTGCATTTTTCTTCAACACATTTGTTTAAGGTATATAAATAGTGAAGAACGTTCTGTCGTGTTCCTGATCATCGCACTATTTTAAACCAACAGAAAAGTCTTTCCCTTTTTTCTCTGTCGCTGAATCAGGCCCGTAGAAATTTGTTCAATAAAAGATGCATAAGCATGATGGCATAAAAAGTAAAACAATCGTGATCTTTACAAATATAATACACAGAAGATGGCTGGACAGATGACAGGTATGCTTTTTTTAAGCACACGGATTCAGCCGAAAATTAAAGTTATGAGTTTGTAGAGATACATGAAATAAATAAATAAATGTGAAATGTGATATATTTATTCATTGAATTTGAGCAAAATGAAACATCAAATCAGCGGTCCTCAGCTTGGTCATCGAGTTCTCCTCACCCGTACGTCACGCTGGCACCGTGCCGCATACCTGAAATGTCTGCAGGTCCAGGGCAGTGTTAGCCCCATGGGACTCGAGCTGAGAAATTACCTGACCCTGAGTGTGGAACTCAATTCCGGGCAACAAACCAAATGTGTGAAAATTTCTTCAAATCCTTAAAAAAAAACGACGGCCAGATAGTCCGGTATCAGTGAACCTTTACTCGTATGTACGGGTGCAGCCGAAATTGTAATTTTGTATGTGTCTGATGAGCTTCCAGGTTGTATTTCCACGTACCTGAGCTTAGTATTATGAAGGATTTTCAACACCCAAGGAATTAGTGATGATTACATGTTTTGAAATCCACCAAGAAAGTCCCTTAATAGCCATTCGAGCTGATATTCACAGCAGGGAAACATTCACATTTACATAAATTGATTATACACATGATTTTCTCCAAAGAGATTCGTATGATAAACGTAAACAGGTGCAGTAACTGTATTAGAACTGAATAGCAAAGGTCTCTGAAACATATAGCAGGTATCAGCTATGTGCAGCCAAACATTGCAGAAAATGGGCCTATGCAGCATGCCAACAGTCTGCAAATGAATAACACTTTTGAAAAGTACACCCTTACTGTTTTCATTTGCGTTTTTAAGGTCGACGGCAACCGGGTTTCGATAATCAGACGCAGTCGGTTAGTTGGTCGTGAAGAAAAGCAACCACCTCTACAAAAGCATTCATTTTTGCCATTTTGGTGGTCTGGAACATTCAGGTGTGTGTTTTACCATTATGCTAAGAAGGAAAGACCTCAACAATGAATTCAGGGAAGCAGATATTGCTCGTAAATGTGGGAAGGGTTGAGAGGCCGTTTCCAAGTAGTTTGAAATTCATCATTTTATAGTGAGACAGATTATTTACGAATGGAGAAGATTCAAGACAGCTGCCAGTCTTCGCAGGATTGAGTGTCCCAGCAAATTCATCCAGTCAGACTGTATAAATGCTCAGAGAATTCACAAAGAATCTGAGAGCTACATCTAGCGATCTCCAGGCCTCGGATTTAGATATTCAATGTTAAAGTTCATGACTCTATGAACGTAAAAAGTTTGAACATGTATGGCTTCCATTGTGGTTTAGCCAGGAGAAATCCCTTCCAAAAGGAACATGGTAGCATAGTTTACATTTCCAAAATTTGGAACAAACCACCAAAGATTTCTAGAACAATGTTTAGGACAAATGAGATCATAGTGGAGAGTTTTTTTCAAACTGCACCAAACAGCGTTTTGCCACAAACATCTCATATCAGCTGTAAAGCGCAGTGATGGATGGGGTGATGATTTGGGATTGTTTTCCAGCCACAGGACTCAGGCACCTTGCCCTTTGTCAACAGCAAACTCTTCTGTACCACCAGTCTTCTACAGACAGATGTGAGTTTGAAAGGCTAAAACTTGACCAAAATTGGGTTCTTCAACAGGACAATGGTTCCAAACAACCCTGCAAATACATATAGGCATACCTAAGAGGACGGTACATAAACATATGCCCCCAAACATGAACAAATTGAAGCAATTTTCTAAAGCAACCTGAGCCTAAATTCCACCAAAGGATGTGAAGCGTGACAAACAGATCTCCAGAATGCCAATATGGTGCTAAGGGTGTTTCCACAGGCTATTGAATCGTGGGGTGCATCTGCGTGTTGTGTACTAAGCACAATACCATAGTCGAATCTCTAATGTGTCACTTGAGGATATATATTCCCTAATTTTAGGATCTGAGGAGGAGCAGATGATTTAATTTCTCGTGTCTTGATATAATACACCTGAAAACGGATTGGTTTTCTTTCTCGGACGACTGTATTCCACCGGAACCAAGAGCAGTGAGATCTGGGATGACTGAACACACGTGCATGCAAGCTGATCTTCACATATGTAAAATGCAGTTTTCATAAACCGGGATCTTCTAACTTCAAAATGTTAAATCCTTGGCTCTTTGTGGGAAAAAAAAAAAAAACAAGAAATTTAAAAAAACCATGCATGATCAACCAAATGTGCAAGAAGTAAATGAGTGTCCAGGGTATATCAGTCTGTGCAGCAAAATGAGGAAATAGACTGGAATTAGTTCAAAGTTGGAAGGTGATTATATACTGAAAAAGTGAGTTCCTCTGCAGTTTTAAAAACACCCACAGAGAAACAGTAAAATGTTTATTTTCGATGTGGTTCTCTTGACATATTTTATTTTAATAAGTGCTCTGTGCCTTGCTGAGGATGGAGTTATGTTCACATGGGGCTTTTGAGCTTCTTAATTGGACGGCTGTCTTCTCTCCGTCAGCCTGAGTACCCGTTTAACCAGATCGGGGTTTTTTTAAAGCTATAAGAACCTATTTATTTGTGTCATTACTAGTCTTCCTTCATGCAGAGCACATTGCTGGAAATGTGCAGATCGCTGCGCAGAAGTGCTACAGTTCTGCTGCAGGGGGCGTGCTGGTGAGAACCATTGTCTTGCAGGTGCGGGACTCGAGCTGGGCTCCCCACTCCGGCGATAATAAATTATGTTCTCACTTACTGTGAACCACAACAGGGGAAAAAAAATCACACGGCACTATGAAAAAGGTAGACCTATACCAGCCTTTAACGCTGTAAATCCTGGAAGCTGGATGGGACTCCAGTCCTTTGCAATCACAGAGTATAGGAACGTTAGAGCGACCAATCACCCTGATATGTATGGACTGTGGGAGGAAACCAGAGCACCCAGATGAAAGCCACCCAGCCGCAAAGTACACACAGGCTGAGCCTAGGTGGGGCGAAGCAACAGCTCTGCTCTCTGAACCACCGTGTTACCTGTAAATGAATGGATGAATACCCTTCTGCGAGTGAGTTACCTTACATGAGCGCAGCGGTATTCATTCATCTGTATAAATGGGTACAAACTGTCAGTAGAACAATATAGAACAAATACACCAGAGCAATAGAGGGTTAAAAAAAAAAAAACACGGCCTTCATCCATATCTTGGTGTGTGTTTTGGGACTGAGTGGTCAGGGAGGGGGTAACTCCCCGTCTTTGTTTTACACCACAGCACTGCAGCCCCCAAAAAGCTGGAGCAGGTGCCCACTGTGTGTTTAAGTTAATGTTCCAGCGTAGCAGCACTAATGGCCGCCGTGGTGCACATTGTCTGCCACATTAAAACTCGCCGCATCTCGGTTTACAGCCGTAAACCTGTGCCCGCGCTCAGCTGCATCAGCAAAACGTTAAATAACCCAAAGAGAACTGCCGAATTTATGTCTGGTCCCCTTCACACTTTTTTTTTTTTTTTTTTTTTTAATTGTTACAAGTATCCGGCAGGTTGTTTTGTGTGATCCTCAGTTACGCTTAATTTCCTTCACCCCCAGGCTATCGCCAGGCGTCACCGCGTGAAATTTAACTACTGTCTCTGCCCACGATCAGTCCAAATGAGTCTGGTTTAATCAGGTTCGAACCCCGATGTCAAAAGGTACAACGGCATGCTTCCCCTTACAGCAGGCTGGGCTTCTCAGCACATTAGACCCGTAGAAATCGAGCCGCAAAGTTTTATCAGTCAATCCGTGTCAAAACTGGAAGCTGCGGACGTAATACCGCAGGTCCTCTGGAACACTAGGATGTCAGAAGCACAAAAGGGGAGCCGTTGCAACCACTTATTTGATGTGGAAGATATATTAAGAATGAAAGTCAGATGAACCGCAAAACAGCTTTGGCGCCAGTAAGATCCGCACATGCAGATATGTGACATTTAGAACAAAAACTGTTCATTTACTAATGATAGCCTGGAGGAATTGGCTGCGAAGGACGATTAAATCACAAGAAGCGATGCAGCAGAAGTATGACAGTTCTGCGTTATCCGTTGGGTATCTCCAGCACATGTCTCTCACCAGGACATCTCTCAAGACTAATTATTGTTAGGTTCTAAGTAGATGAAAAAAAAGGTTTGACTGGCAATGTGTAAAACATTTAAACCACATATAATCCTCCTGCCCTGCTCTTCTAAAACTTCTTGAAGCCAATTCAAATGGTGTCCAGTGAGGCCTCTCTTACCTGGAGATCTAGACGCGTTCTTCAAATGGAGTGCGTGATGAAACCGTGCTGCAAGAGGTCATTCGTGAAATATACTGCTTAAATGGAGCTTGAAAGCAACAAAAGCAGAACAGGATACAACGTAGATTAGTTTACGTTTAATGACAGGAAATAAACAGTCTAGTTTGTGGATGACAAATATGAGATGTACAAAATTTTAAAAGCACACTACATTGAAAACACTCAGCTGCTAAAATTTAAGCGAGTGCTATGGCGGAACAGCACAGTAGGAGTAGCGCTAGTCCTGGCGTTACTGTACATGTAATAAACCTTGTCATCCTAGACATGAGCAGTTATTCATGAAAGGAACCGCAGGCTTCTCTTCACCGTCAGAATGTGAGTCTCTGGTTCAAACACGACCTCGAAAACTTCAACGCTGCTTCCTTACCTGTGAGGTATGGTCCAGGCCATTGCTCAGGGGAGCATAAACCAAAGAGATATTATACTTGATATACCTAAAATGCAAGGGTGCCAAAAATGTTGGCCAGAAATGTGTGAATGCTTAAAAAGAATATCATGCTGAAATATTTTCACCTGACCTCACAATGTATTCAAGGACATATGCAGCATGAATCCCTACCAAATCCAAATCGCACATCCAAGTCCATCATGGACTTATGCCCTCTACATGATCTAACTGCCATAAACCCCTTTAGCCAAGACATCATTCAATGACATGTACAAAGAAGTGCTTTTGGAGGTGGGGGGGTCCTTCTTGCCAACTGTTATTCATCTGCAAAATGCTACTTAGGGGCCTGTTAGCTCCTTATCATTGTTTATTTTGTTTTCTGCGTATAGTTGTGCATCTTCTTGTAATGTGTCATGTTAAACTGCGGTGAGGGTGAACGTTACATACCTATTCTGTATTGTTCAAATCTCGTCAAAAGCAGCAGGAAACCTGGCAGTTTCGTCTATTGTTTTTCTTGACGTTTTCCTCCATTCACCTTTTCCTCCGTGTCACTTTAGATTCACACCTTAGAAGGTCCTCGTCCTGGACAGTCCTGTAGATCTTCCATAAACATTGAAATTGTAGCGTGTGTGTCTGTGCGGAATGTACAATGACTAATTAAGCAGAAATGCATGTCTTTGGACTGTGGGAGGGAACCCACGGTAGATAGATATACACCGCGACTGACAAGTGTGGAGACTGACAGTGGTTAAAGCTTTGTGACTGCACAGTGGTAGTAGGACTGGTTTCTCTTGAGTTCTTCAGTCGTCAAAATTTAAAGTTAAACCCTATTTCGCAATAACTGTTGTGAATGATGGTTCTTGAAGTACATATGTGATTGAAGATGTGTGACTGAATCTCAGGAAAACTGGTCACGACATTTTACATGCTGAATCAAGCATATGGAGGAGACAAAAAGAATTTCAGGGAAGCAAAATTTTTGCTGGATGAAGAGATGAATAAAACTAGCAGTGCTGCCTTGAAGATGTCTTTGGAAGCCTTTTGATCTTCGGTAAGAAGTGTATGAAGGACCCCAAGCTGAAAAATGTTCAGATGCGGAATGGCAGACATAGTCTTAAAACTTTACAACCAACAAACATAAATATTATACTTGAGAGTTTTAGGCTATCTGATCCCACCGCCCAAGTCTTTCAGCCAGGAGGTGCTGAAGCTCCCTTATCATCGAACGACGAGGATGAACACTGCGAAGGAGCCTCAACTGGTGGCCAAGGAGCAAAGAACTGCCCCGTGGACTTGCTCCAAACGTGCTCTTACAGAGGAACTGAGGCTCTGAGGGGTGCGGCTACAGTGCAAGACCCCCGTCTTTGGAAAGCCCAACAGAGAGAACCTGCCTGTGCTGATCCAGAAGTTTGGGAAACCTCCTAGAAGAACTGTCTTCATCATAAGGTTCATGTCCAATCATGTTTGCACATACAATGAGTTTTACATGATGGATGCTCCTTCGGGCGCATTTGACCTACAAAACAATGTAAGTTAACACATTCTGAAGAAGTAGTAATAAATAATACGCACACAGTGCAGTGTGATTCCTTGTGACCACAGAGGGATGGAAATAGCAGCAAGACTAACAATAAATTTCAGTAGTTGCACTAAATTAGTTTGTAGTTAGAAAGAGTCTTGTTTTTGGATTATTGTTGTTATGTTTATATGTATTGATATTTTTGGGCTAACTTAGTTTATGTGTAATAGAAGGCAAGTTAGGTATTTAATCCTAAGTATGTTTCATCCATCCATTACCAATAACCAGCTGTTGAGTGAGGGTTGTGGTGGTTCAGAGTCTCAACAGCATACAGTGTGAAGCCCTGAGGGGTCAGTCTCAGGGTGATCATACACACTCATTCACCCACACACCTACATCCTAAGGGGTTGTTCAGAGTTACCATTCCGCCTGAAATATATCTTCAGACTGTGGGAGGAGGTGGAAGCACCTAGCTGAAACCCCATGAAGACGGAGAGAACATAATGAGTAGGGCTGCCACCTCGTGGCACCTGGGCTTTTCAGGCATGGGTTTGAATCCAGCTCAGTCTGTGTGAGGTTTGCATATTCTGCATATTCATAACTGTGCTGGTTCTCTAACATTCGACACGGACCTTGTTAATTCAATTCAGTTTATTTTTACAAAGGCTTCTTCTCACACAGTGACTCAGAGCTGAGAGAACATCAGTAGATTAGGATAATAGAAAAGAAAATAAGTATATAGTGAGACTGTAGATAAAGGTTAAATGTTAATGAGAACAACTATACAGGGAATAAGTGTAACACGGTAAACCTGCCAGCAACTGAGGAGAGGAAAACAAAAAAAACTCCCAACCAGGAGGTGAGTGTCAGCAGCTGCCCCCCACCCCAGGGCTTCTGAACATAGAAAATAGTGCCGGTAGTAACAGCTAACAAAGGTTATACTACTAAGGACAACACTGTGTATGACAGTGAAGCTGCATCAAGTGATGTTGAGGTGCAGGTGAGCTGATGACATCATCAAGGCAGGGGGTCCTCAGCTCTCGGCGATATGGATTGTTAATCTGGGTGACATATATAAAACTGACACGTGCTGTTTAATAACTTTCTCATTTTATGACAGAATCACCTCCAGCTCTGGCATTATCTTTTTTCTTACTATTCTATTATGTCCACAAAAAAGTAAAACCAGATGATGATAATGGTCAACAGTATCCTGTCTAGCCACGCATGGATATATCCATGTTTTAAAGTCTCAGAGGTGTGAAAAGCCTTTTGAGGTTGTTCACCACACCAGTGACTTCCTACTCAATCCAAAAGCTCTAATGAAAGTCAGCAAGGAGCATAAGGGACCCACAGTTTAAATTTAATATGTATTTCTTTGCACAAGTGGAAAGTTCAGCATTTAACATTTCTCTTTTTTGGTTTCTTCTCCTCAAATATGTAGTTTAAAGGCCAGTTCACTTTCACATTTGTGGGGGTGCTTTTCACGACACTGACGCCGATGCTGGAAGTTCTGACAACAGCAGGATGCTTCCGGAACAAAGCTGTGCTTGGATCTGCTAACACTGTGGCTAAATGCCTAAGTCTCTAAGTCTGGGCCTTGCTGAGCACTTGTGTTATTATCAGTCCCACTTGTGCTCAGCTTTTTTCAGCTTTCTGCTTTGCTTCTGATGCTTCTGCTTCTGACTCCAGTTATCACCAGTTGCCTATCTATCTATCTATCTATCTATCTATCTATCTATCTATCTATCTATCTATCTATCTATCTATCTATCTATGTCTGTCTGTCTATCTATCTATCTATCTATCTATGTCTGTCTGTCTATCTATCTATCTATCTATCTATCTATCTATCTATCTATCTATCTATCTATCTATCTATCTATGTCTGTCTGTCTATCTGTCTATCTATCTATCTATCTATCTATCTATGTCTGTCTGTCTGTCTGTCTATCTATCTATCTATCTATCTATCTATCTATCTATCTATCTATCTATCTATCTATGTCTGTCTGTCTGTCTGTCTGTCTGTCTATCTATCTATCTATCATCTTTTTCTGTTTTTAAGTGTGTCTGCTGTATCAGCACAGTATCTCTCAGATGCTTGGAGACAATAGATGCTTTTTACTTGTCAAACTTCTCTCTAACTTGTGTGTCTTATGCAGGCTCAACATTTGTAACTTGTTGGCAATAAGACCAGTTTAACGGTAGTAGCTGATTTCCAAACCAAATGCAGAAATTGATTATAAATGCATCTGTTGGACTAGAGCAGGTCAGGTCACCCCAGGGGGAGGAGAATGCTGAGTCGCAGAAAGCGATTTGCATGTGGATGTTTACCAGAATTGCCAAAGCATGTTTGCTAAGAAGACACAAATCGATCTATTCTGCAGGTCAATCATGTAAAGCATAGAGATAAAATATATAAATATTAATTATTTAATGCTTTCTGCCTGCAATTGCCCTACTGGATTTCTTTGTTTGTTTTGCACATGTGTACAAAACTGCATGGTACATGTATTTAGGACAAACCATAAATGTTTCATAAAACAGTGCATGTTAGCAAATATACTTATGATGGATAGAAGCTCTGTTTTTATGGGAATTTAGAATTCTTTCATTGAGATGTACTTCACATACTGAAAATGTGCAACGGCCCCATTAAAAATCCTCTATTCTTAACCACTTGGCCTGGTTGGAAGTCCCAGATTCACTAGGGTCATGCCAGTTCATTGCAAGGTGGCTACATACAGTCACCCACTTAATAAACAATGCAAACTGACCAATTGACCTGAAACATATGACTTTGGACTGTGGGAAGAAACCCGCACGGATGCAGGGAGAACATGTAAACTCCACACAGACTGAACTGGATCTAAATCCACTTGCCTCGGGATCTAATCCTCTGCACTTCCAGAAGAAAACCTACTGGAATATAATCATTCAAAACCACAGATGAGAATGCTGTCGTAATATTGGCGTGAGGGCGCAGACGCGTGCAGGCGTAAGATGTCGGAAGACGTGTATTGGTAAAGGATGTTCCGAGGTCGTGGTCAAAAAACAGACGGGGGTCGAAACCAGAAGGCGGTGCAGCACAAGAAAGGGTCAGGCAAAAACGGTGGTCAAGGGGAGGCGAGGGTCAGCAATGAGTTTGACTAACAAGAGAGTTGCTTGGCATGCTCAGTAACAACATGGGCAATACTACGCACCGGCTGCTGGGAGACACAGGTATTTATACCTAGATGGGAAACAAGGGACTCCTCCGGAAGGGCGAGGTCCGGAACATGGGCGTGACAGCTGTGGCCCACTCACTCTGGCCTCTGTGATTTTATACACAAACAGCAGATCCACCAACTTTTTTTTCCACTACAGAGAGAAACAAATATTGTAGCACATTAACGGGTCAGTAAGATTAGATTTAATAAATCATCGGCTCTCCTTGAGGACGGGTACTGATCCATATCCTCAAAGACCTATGGGGACAAACATAGTCGCATCAAAGCAAAGAAAAAAAACATTAAAATTGCTGGGCTTCTTTAGAAAAACTTGGTGAGCATGGCTGGGGATGTGACTGTCAGGAAGATAAATGCTTCAAGCAGAGAGGGGGTTCTTTCAAGAATCAGAAATCCCACAGCCATCTGTTTAGAGGTGACATAAATGTCTTCTCGATGGACTTTTCTTTAAGCTTTGTTGTGGGATAACTAGGACTCTTCTATCTATCTATCTATCTATCTATCTATCTATCTATCAATTGATCACTTGGGCTGACATGGGGTCCCAGAGGGTAGCAATGCTGCCTCACAGTGCCCGGGCTGCTTGGCTGTAGGTTTGAATCCAAATCGCTTTTCTTTCTCTGGATGCTTCAGTTTTCCCCCAAATTCCCAGGAGGTTTTGGGATTATTGCCCGTGTAAACTGGCAGTGACGTTATTGGTGGCGGTCCAGTGGTCCAGACCCTAAAACGGAAATTTGTTAGTTAGTCTGTCGGTAACTTTCCCTTTCTGTCGATGTGCAGCACACTGCACATTAAATTCACGCGAATAATGTAAATGAAAACGTGAAGGTTTTCAGTACGTGTTTCGCTTAGGTAGGTGAATCTAAAGTTACATTTGTTCATTAAGCAAACGCTTTTCTCTAAAGAAGTGGTACCTCACTATATATACATTATATCATATATTTAGGGGAGTATTGATTTGGGAAAGGATGGCTTATAGCCAGGACACACCGTGTCAGTCAGATGACGCTTCCTTTGTGCTAGGGGCCATAAAGTGTGTCCATCATTTGTATGTACTTGGCACCAGATAGGCTGGAGCATTGATTCATGGTGTTTATGCCAACTGTTTATGGATGCTGCGATGGCGTTCCGCACGCACATATTGTAATGAGCTGTTATTTGCTTATTTTTGGCTCGCCGGTTAGTTTGCACGAGTCTTGCCGTTGACCTCTGTCATTAAATCGGCACTTTTGTCCCCTGTATTGTAGTTTTTTTTTTTTTTGTTTTTTTTTCCCGCTTTGCACAACATGACGACCCCAGGCGGGTGATGTGCTGGAACCGCTGTGTCTAACATCAGTGTTCGTGCCACCCTCATTTAGATCACACTTCTTGCCCACTTTGACATTCATTCGCTCTATGCCCCCCCCCCCAGCTTGGGTAAAGGAGTAACACTTTTACAGTGTATAGTGGTACATTTTTCTGCCCCCTTTTAATGGTGCAGGGGTTACACCTCCAGTTGGGTTCCCCTGTAAACATGTGTTTGACACTATGAAACGCCTTGCCAACACCCAAAAAAGAAGCTTCACGTGGTCTGTCTGTTCGGAGGGTGTGACTGTGAGCGATTTCTTCACAGACGTCTTGGCTGCGACTTATTAATAAAACAAACAAACAAACAAACAAACAAGGAAACCGTCAAATAAATAAAAAGGTGACACTTTCTCAGAGGTCAAATGGAAACAAAAGCAAGAAATGGCACGTCAGCTGGCCGTTGAAGTGCAAAGGTCACTGGGGCCGGGTGGCAGGGAGTGGTCAGCAGGGGGGTCCTCAGTCCAGCTGCTTCCTGCAGCCAACCTGAGAGTGGAGAAGATGGCTGCAACTGCGAGGAGGAGCACCTCTTTAAGCTTTGCATCTGGAATTGGGACAGCAGAAGGTCGGGCAGCAGGGCCAGTTGCAGTCAGTGCTGACGTCAGGGCGGCGGGAAGAGCAAAGAGCCCCTCGTCGCGCTGCATTATCATTATTAATCTACGGTCACTTTTTCCACCACCGCAATTTCTACCGTTGGGTTTTGTATACAAAGGTATTTAAAATTTCTTATCGGTTTATTCAGTTGTGTAATTGTGCAATTTAAACTGACAGCTGTAACAGTTATTATTATTAGTAGTAGTATTATTGTTGTTGTTGTTGTTGCTGATAGATGGATGGGGCTAGAGAAGGAACATAAACAAATGTGATGCCCTTCATGTCTTTCCTCGAAGCAACATGAGTAGAACCCGAGTCCTTCGTAATGATACGGACACAGACCGCAGCACCCTGATAAACCGAACGTGGAGATCATAGCTGAGGAGGAAGACTATCTGGTGGCACAGTGGCCCAGTCGGAACATAGAGGTGTCTTCAGCGTCTGGGGGTTTCCCAACGTTCAGGAAACATCAGAATCCACAACCCATTCCGGTAATATGACTATTTGTCATGTGAGACTCTTATAGAATTAAGATTGGTAGCGTTTGTGTTTTAACCACATGCACATGACGTCATTCAAGACAATGAAATGGTTTCTCGCAACAGATTTACGTTCCCGCTTTGATGGTACGTGCTCTTATGCTGCGGGGACCACTTTTTTGGTTTGGCCAATGTGTCCTCACAGTTCTTGCCTGTTTAAACAGCTTTTGCCGTCCCGTCTTCAAGTTAGCCCCACATCGCTCTGGTAAACCCCTTGCGACAATGGCGCGGAACTGGCAAAATCTGCCGAGGCTTTGAGGGGCAAAGGAGCTGCTTAAAAGGCGGTCATATTAGACCAAGAGAGCCGCGCAGAGAACATCGTTGGCTTCGCACGGGGATTCTTTATAAAGTCCGTTCGGATGGAATGAAAGCCGTGCTGGCTCTCAATTAACCTCGCGGCTCTTTCGTTCACACACCACTGTGTTATTTGACCTTCCCCTGAATCGCGGAGCAATTTAAATTACAAGGTCATGACTGTACTTTGCCCTTATAAAAAAAATGACATCCTTGTTTAAAGGCAGAAATATCTTGATGTGTCCTCTGTGACACGTGTGAGATGCTCTGTGAACTGGGTACTGTAATTCCTATTATAACACTACACTGAGATAGCGGGTGCCAAAGGAAAAACGGCTGGGAAGAGCAAACGAAAAAAGAGGTATATAAACAGACTTATACTATAAATAAATGTATAAATTCCCTTCTCACCCATTTTTCCCGCTGGGTGGTGACTTTCCTCAGACTCGGGCCGTCCGCCGCAGGATTTTTGCTCCTCCTAGGATTGTGCTCTTCTGGACTGAGACCGATGTTTGTCACTCTCGGGTTCTGACGGAGCCCCTCCTCCAGCTTTGGGGTCGCCAGAGGGACCACCTCGACAACATTGACGGAATGTATCAGTGGATAACACCGTCACCCGGCGGGATTCAAACCTGGGTCTTTCAAGGGAAAGCGCAACAAGGTGCTTAACTGTGTTAACCACTGTACCCGCTGTATACCAGGCCTGTAAGAGTATTTCAACTCGGTGCTCCAGCATCTTCACACAAAACAGACATCTGTTTTAATTAGTCATGTTCATGTTATTCGCAATGTCACCGCGCTCGACACTATTTGCACCAATTCAAATTAACGTCGAGATGTAAAAACCAACCTCACGCTGGTTTTCATTATATTGTTCTGAATGAAACGCGGTCGGATCATTACTGGAGATGCTGAAGGGCTGATTTCCGCTCGTCTGCTTGCGGTAATTCCAACAACACGCGGGCATTTATTTAAATGGGAACTGTGCGCCAACGGTCATAAATTTCATTTTGTTACGAGACCTCTTAGTCTCCAATAGTCATTTTCTGGTTTCTGCGCGGGGAGACGGAAGCCGACCGAAAGGCAGGAGATACTTTGTGTTTGTATACGACCTCCTCGCAGGCTGGGCGATTAGGGAGATCCTCCTTAGCGCACAACCGAGTGCCATTTGTTCTCACCGCATGCGGCGATTAAATCCTCATTACGAAGTTACATCTGGCCGTAATTCACACCGCATCCGCACATCAGTTCCACACGGCCGATCAATATGTTTAAATGTGCTGGATAAGTGATGCTAGGTTGTATTTTTGCATTTGTGGGCTGTAACGTTCCATAGAAGGTGGCGGAATGATTGCAGCAAGGGGAAAATACCCAGCTGTAGAAGCGGGTAAATACCCGCACGTAGCTCAGTATAGAAAAATTTGACATTACGATTTGGTTTGGGAAAAAACGTATCAGCTGAACAGAGAAGAAACAGTGTTGCGAGCAAAACGGCGTGTTAAGCGATGCCTCTGCGCACGTTCTTTGCTTTACTCATAAACAAAAAGTTAATGATAAATAACCTTTGTTGGCTGTTTGAGAAATCCTATTTCTGTCCGGTGCGGTTTTTGCTTCTTCCAGTGACACTTTGTTTCCATGTTCACTCTGTACAACCTTGGGGAATATTGGAAAATGTCAGCCGGCTGCTTCAGCGCTGCAATGCCGGCTCCTTCCCTTTGTCTCTGTCTGAGTTTTCCGACACTTCCAACGCCACAGAGTATTTTTGCACATGCGGGAAAATTTAAGAGCGTCTGCCGCCAAGGCCCCTTCCGCTTCTGTTACCTCGGCATGCAGTTTCCTGGGAATTCTGTACAAGCCTAGTACAGCCTCATTCTACGATGGACTGCAACATTACATTCATTCTTCTTCCTGACAACTTTCTCCGAAGCGACGTACAATTCAGAGTAAAAAGAGATTCAGCAACTCTGAGGGACAAATGAAGTTCGTTCCGCTACTAGCGAGAACTGAGAACTCTTTTGGCTCTTGATTTTGGACCCCTTTGTGAGTGGGACCACCAACTGGCCAGGGGTGAAGGAACACAGCACTCTTACTGGGTTGTGGAGGCAGTCAGTTGCTGTGGGCGTTGGAGTGCGAATCCGTTGACTAACTTGCAGGCATTAACTAGAGACTTGTACTCGATATGAGCAGTTACAGGAACCCAGTGGAGAGAGACCATAAGGGGAGACACATGGGAAAGCTTGGGAAGGTCAAACACAGTCAGTGCCGGCACGTTCCGGATCAGCAGTGGAAGGCAACCGTATTCATTTACGATGTCGAAGAGCCACGTGGTGGGATCGTAAATCCCGGGTTCTGCGCAGTTAGGATCCACATGGAGGAACATTTGTCTCCCTTCATGCTCTGCCTGTGGAGATGATATAACAGCTAATCACCCTCTGGTGGCTTTTTTTGTTGGCAATATCACAGAAGCAGGCTTCAAGAGACCGTGTGGTTTACATTACTGCAAAAAACATGAGTGTACTATGAGTTTATCTATGACACAATAATTCCCGTGGAATTTTAACCAAAATATGCTGAAATAGGATAATACTGTAAGAAGCGAGTACCTCTGCTGGTTATAACTGGGTCGTAATGATATTCCTCTAGGTTGGCGATTTATCTTCTACTGAACAGAAGTTCTCCGTTTTTTTTTTTTTTTTTATTTCATTCCTTTCAGACTGTATGTTTTTGAAAGGCGGTTGAGCCCGCGTTTGGTTCGCTGTGCCGAGAACAGGACGGGGACTCTCCCGGTGTTGGTGGGGGGTGGGGGGTTAAAACATGTACCTGTATTTTAATTGGTTTCATCCATGACTTAATCATTATTATCGCCGTATCGCACGGTTGTTACGGCAGCAATAGCCGTTAAGTGCCCGACGTGGGAACAACGTCACGTAATAGCCGAAGATAAGGGTCTAGAAGCTTCCAGCTCAAGTCTTAATTACCTCGAAAAGATCCCTAAATTGTGTGGAACAGACTTCCTAGAGCTTCCAGTCTTCGGTTTTGTGTGTCAGCACGCATGGGTTAAACTTCAGCTCCTTTCCCCACAAGGAGCATGTTGCTCTCTCTGCTGCACAGCGACATTTCGGCGACAGCGTACTTGAGTTTAATGAATTGAGTCTGAATAATAATTTGCAGTATGTGTGACCGACTTACGGCCGTTCTCAGATCACAGCAGTGGCTTCTGGTAAAGTCGAGCACAGACTTTAAGATCTTAGAGGGCTCTGAAGGATTAAGCATCTCATTATTTATCAGAAGTCATAACTGTGTACGAACCAGAATGCACTCTTTGATCACAGGGTGCGGACTTGCTTGTAATACCTAGAATAAATAAATGAGTTGTCGGAGGCAAAGATTTGTGTTACGAGCCTCTAATCTGTGCATTATCCTACCAGCCAGTGTTGCAGATGCCTAGCGAATCAATATTTTCCCATCTATCGGCGGTCGACGCAGCGGTTTCGAGAACTTGGGCTTTGAATCACCGCTTGCTCTGGTACCCTTGAGCGGCCAGCGTTCTCACCCTCAAACTTTTTCCACGTCGCCTCATTGGGTCTCGAAAGAGCCAGCATTCGCCGTCGCCAACACCCGAACCGTTTTGAGCCGCTCTGAAGAAAAAGAAGAGCTAAACAAAGTGATGTGAATGGGAGAATGTGGATCACAGCCGCACTTTGATGCAGCACAATGTTGTTGAATGTGATGTTGTTGCTGTCCGTGCAACAATCTGTGTAACTGCCGCTCCGCTTCAACGGGCTGCTGCCGATCGGGGGTTATCGTAATATTCCTCGCCCAGTACACCACCGGCGGCGAAATTCAGCAGGCCCAATTCTCCAGGCCCTTGCCGTGGCACTTTCTGTCTTTAAAATACCGAACGTCGCCCGGTGAGCGATGAAATAGAGACCAGACAGCTACCGGACCGTTTCAAAAACTGCCTTTTCAATAATAATTCCCATCATTGTCCAGTTTTGACATGCTCCGGATTGATTTTTATTAAGCTTCTTTGGGATGCAATGAAAAGAATAAATGGAATTGATTTGGACGAACATTCACAGCTTTAAGGATAACCATTCCCGGAGTTTTCCGTTTCAGAGCAGCAGCAGAGTAAACTTTTCTTTACATTATAGCGGTGAGTATTAACCCGCAGTAATGGATTTACTTTTTCATAAAGGCTAGAGATTATTAAGTAGGTATTATGAAGGATGAGCATTTATGGTCCCTGGCCAGGTATTGATAAAATGCCCACCTCAGCCAAGACTTGTGCCAAATGCCTTAAGCCTGAATTGACTACCCACAGATCAATGACATGTAAAATATGCAGGGGGCAGCCCAGCTGCGACAGCTGAGCCAGCTGTCGCAGCCTATGAGTCTCAGAGTCGAGACGCAGGGGAAGGGAGGCGAGGCGATTTCATTCAACTCTCCATCCACACGCGCAGGTGAGAGATGCTTTCTTAGCCTTCAGAACCAGGTTGTTGGTCCTGCTGCAACACTGTGCAGGACTATTAGAAGTAGGAGAGACGGACAAATTGCGTACCTGTGTTCCAGGACTGGGCTCTTGGATCCTTACAATAAATCGGTTTCAGTATATTCCTGCTGAAAAGGGCATAATATGAACCGTTTCACGTGTGTGCGAGTTACTGCTGGGACGTCACACACCAGTCAAAAAATCTTGCGATGGTTCTTATTTATAGCTTTAGCTGTGACTTCTAATTGATAGCACTCAAGCAGAATGCTGGTTCCAGCTGCTTCCTCCTACCCTGCCGTGTCCTACCTGCAGAGAGAGCACTTGAGCCACGTGCTCAGAGCCGCCGGTGTCGTCAAGACCCAGAAGTTCAGCAGGAGGACCTGCTTGCGTGACTTTTATCCTGAATTTTGCAAAGTCAAAAAAAAAAAAAAATGAAAGGTTCTCGGCTTTAATCTTGGATGTGGTGGAACGAGCACATTCAGAGCTGCTGAATCCATTACAAGCGTCATTAAATGCATCTGTTTTGGACCTGCTTCTCTCATGATCTCCTGATGGCTACATGTTGATAACTGAAATAACAGACAATCGCAGATGGAACGTTAACTGAATTCTCATATAAAAACAGTCAGTTTGAATCTCATAAGGTACCTTCATTCTGACATTTGCTACTCCAAACAAGGCTGGGGCAATTTGCAGTAGAATGTAGGAACCATATAGTACAAGGCAGGATACACCTTGGGTGGGATGGCAGCACATAACTTTTCATGAGCACGAATACACACATAAACACACACCATGGGATTTGGAGGACACTGGAGTGCCTGGAGGAAACCAGCAAGAGCACATTGAGAAAGTGCAAGGTCCACACATACGGAGCTGTGCTGTGATCCAAAGCCGGACTGTTAAGCCGGGCCTCGAAAACTACTACAACACCGTGTTGACGTTGTCGATATATAGACTTTTCTGTGTGCTTCAGTGCAGTTGTTTCGGTTGTCTAAGGAAACAGTGCCCCATCAAAAGCAGTTCCCAAACATTAAATGTCCCGAAGAGGAAAGGTTGTTTATGCAACAGGATTCCTAAACTTTGTTAGACAGTTGCTATATAAAGCTACAAAGTTTGGACTACCCTGCAACAGTGGTTCACAATAAAATTTGCAAGGCATATGTTGTGACGAAGTGTAGATTTTTTTAACCCTAATTCAGAATTATTCCTTGAATTTAGTGTAAAAGAATTAACATTTTGAATACGTAGCCTGTTCGAAAAAGGTAAGCACAGTTTCACGACATCTTTCAAAGTGCCACCCAGGATGTAGCGCCGATGTCACTCCGTTTGCTTTCCTCGATCGTCTTTAAACAGCAACCATCACATATATATACTGTGTGTGAGGAACGTCCATCCAGTTGCATTTTGCACCTCTGGCCTTCAGAGCAGCATGCATAGATTCTACAGCACACTGGATGTGTTGTGCCGGAAGGTTGTGCCTTATGGAAATAACTGCATTGTGTAGTTCCTGCAAATTGGACGGCTGCTCAGTTTTGCTGCGAAGAGCCTTTTTCACTTCATCCACAACATGATCGATTGGTTTGAGATACCTGAGCTGCGCAGGTCACTGAAGCAACGAAAACCCGCTGTCGTGTTCCTGGAACCATTTGGTGACCACGTGCTGGAAGTGTCCCTCTGAGTGGGATAATCTGTAGCCCTGAAGGGATGGATTTGGTCAGCAATGATGTTCAGATACCATTAAGGTGTTCTACAATGGATGTCAGTGACCAGAAAAATATTCCCCACACCATCACACTGCCACCACCGAGTGGTACTGTCGACACCAAACATCATGGCTCCATGGATTCAGGTTGCTTGCACCAAATTCTAATTGTTCCATCAGCATGGAAGGAAACCGGATTCATCCAGGTACGCAACTTTTTTCCACTTCTCAGCGGTCCAGTTTGGATGTTCCTGTGCCCACTGGAGAACAAATACCTGACTTGGTCTTCTGCTCTTGCTGTCCCTTCCAGACATACGCTGACAAGTGGTGTGTTTTGAGACAACATTCTGCACAACAGTATTTAGTGATTTGGCTGGTTGTGGCCTGTATGTTTGTTTGCACAATTTTCACCATTCCACTATGTCTCCTCTGATCCACAAGCTGTTTTCACCTGCATGATCACTGGATTTTTTTGCTTTTCACACCATTTTCAGTTAATGCTTGAAAACATTGGGTATGAAAAGTCCAGGACTACAACCATGTGGGAGAGGCTAGAACCAGTAGGTCACATTCACAGTCGCTAGGGCTAACTGTTTTGTCCCTTGTGGTTTTGACCCACAGGTTGCGATAGCATTTCCCAGATGAAACTGCTGAAACAGATGGTGAAGAAGGTGGGCGGAGTCACTGATGATGACAAGAGGTTTCCTGGCACAGTGTTTAATGTTGGAGGCCTGGACTGTGGATAGTGAGGCCCTAGTGATGGACTGGGCAGTTTTGACTACCCGTTACAGACTCCCTGGTCAAAGGGAGTGCAGTTCCCATACCAGACCAAAATGCAGGTCAGAATGCTCTCTATGGCATGTCTGTAGAAGCGGCTGAGGACGGGGAGTTGAAATCTGTTCTGTTTCCTCAGGAAGTAGAGATGCTGCTGTGCCTTTTTCACCAAGTGGGATGTGTTGCTGGTCGAGGAGAGGTCCTCGGTGATGTGCACTCCCAGGAACTTGAAACCGTGCACGTGCTCCACTCCTGAATCACTAATACACAGATGAGTGTGAGCAGCTTGAGTCCTTCTGAAGTCAACAATCGTCTTCTTAGTCTTGTTGGCACTGCGAGACAGATTGTTGTCCGGCGCCGGGTAACACACTGTTCCACTTCCCTTCTGTAGGCCGACTCATTGTTATTGGTAATAAGGCCCACAGCCTGCAAAGTCACCCTCAACTAGTCTATTTTCAGACGGTAGGCAATACTGATGCGGGTCTCGTGTGGACAGTAGGATGCTGGCCTTGTTGAGGGAAATAGCTAGTCTCTCAAAGCATTTCTTGGTGACCAGGTCATTGAGGCAGGGCACGGGCAATTTCTTGGGGACCAGGGTGAAGATGGTGGATTTGAAGCACTTGGGGACTGCAGCCTGAGTCAGGGACATGTTAAAGATATCAGTGAAGACCTCAGCCAATTCACTAGTGCAATCCTTTAACATTACGGTTTGGGATACCATCTTGTCCTGTAGCTTTCTGTATGTCGATTCTCACCAGAGTCCTCCTTACGTCAGCTAGAGAAACCGACGATGCCTGGTTGCCAGGAGGAGCTCCTGCTTCTGTGGCCAGGGTGATGTGGAGAGCCTCGAAATGAGTGTAGAAGTCATTCAGCTCATTGGGCAGGAACACCTTCCCATCATCGACATTGTTGTTCTGGAGTCGGTGATGGTGTGTACGCCTTGCACATATTCCTCAGGTCAGGCTCCTGGATAGTTCATTTAAAAAAAAAAAAAATGAAGACAATGTGCCTTATGAGCAAATGTTAATAGGCTGTATAAAGTAGCATCAGGGGAGCACAAGAGAACAATGAAATATAATGCTTATATTCACAAAAGCAAACAAAGAGTTACATTACCATTTCAATAAAGGCATCTGCTTGCAAAATGATAAATGAAAAAATAAGCAAATAAATGTTCACGGCAGATAAATAACTAAATAACCGTGGCAAATGGCAAGCAATGTGGTCCTGTCCGTTTTTCTTTCTCATTTTGATCCGGATTCAGGAACCCGGCCCAGGGTTCCCAGACTAAATGTCACCCAGGCATTTAAGCAGTAAATGTCATAGTGGTTTTGTGCACACAAATGAAATCATGTTCGCGGGATCATTAATTAATACTTTTAATTTCTTTGTCGATTTCTATTTGTTTGTTTACCAGTTTATGCGTGTTAAATGTATACAAAATGCATATTTTGCCCGTGCCGGTTTCGCTGAAACACCTTTCAGTCCAAAGGCCTCCGGTTTGAATTCTAGTCCTACTCTTGTACCTTTAAGCTGCTTACAGTCCAAGACTAGTGCATAACTTTCCATGGAGAAAAGCGTTGGCAAAACAAAGAACAACAACACCCAATCTTTATTTAAAACTGAGCAGTGGGAACATTTTTTCGAAGGGTTAAACACATTAAGGTCACAAAACAGCACATTGCAGTCAGAACTGTAAAATCAACGAACAGAAATGTATAGTTTATTGTTTTCGGTTATCGAACGTCCCATCCGGAGCTTCAAAGGGCCGACGCTGAACCGTGGTGACACTAACTGGATGAGGGAATACCAAGCACGAGCAGATAAACTGTTCCACTGAGCGTTCCATTGCAGAAGCAATATTGACCTAGTCAGCCTGCACAGGTCTGAATGTTAAAAAAAGGTACGATTTCATGTCTTGCAACCGGTGCCATGTGTTTTTGCCTCTACTTTGCAGGTCCCTTTTCTGCCTGTTAAACAGTTTTGAGCCGATTATTCCCGTAATGAGCTTTTACGCGAAAATGCCAGAAGTTTACATGATACGCTGAAAAAAAGGACGCTGTAAACTCATTCCGGAAGACACGGAGACTCGCGATTGTTTTTCTGTCCCAGTCAAGCGTTTGCCTTTTTTGTGACGCTCTGTTTTCTTCTACTCACAATAAATGCTTTCATATGCCTTTCTGCTGCAAAGAGCTGGAAGAATTTGGCCTGGAAATTGCCGGAACGCGGAGAGCTTTGATTGTGATTTCCACCCCCCCGCCGCCACCACCGCACATTGATTCACAACACACATTCAGTGCGTAAATTTGATCTTTTAAAACTGAATGCCTATTGTACACAGAGCTGTGCGATAATGTGAGGCTGAAAAACAAACAGGGCCATTTATTCTGTGGGCAATTTCAAACAAAAAAAAAAATTGATATGGAGCAGTTTAGTGCCAGAAATAAGTTAAAAATAGCATCACTAGTGCTCTAGAGTAGCAAAGTGCTTTCACCTTGACCGCAGCTTTCTCCTCGAATCAGAATAGGGATCTTTTATTTTTCTACACTGGAAAAAAAAGGTGGAAAGCCTCAAAAGAATAAAAACCTGGACATAAAAAAAGAAGGGGGGGGGGATCAGCCATTATTTGCTACCTTTTCCATTAAGTAGAGCCGCTTCCCAGCTGAACAGAACGGAATGAAGAAAAATTGTCCGGAGAAGAGAGGGATGCGACCCCATTGTCAATGAATAAGAAGAGCTGTAACGCAAGCTGTGCTCCTCCTTTGTGCCACCAGACCCTCATGCCCTGCATGAATCCAGGCCAACAAACCACACAAACTAAAAAGTTTAGCAACATTATTTGGTGGCTAATATTAAGGAGAAAATAGTTATCGAGATGCGGCAACTGCATCGTGAAAATATGAATTGTACAGTGTGTACTTGCAAAACAAATATTTAGAAGGTCTTTAAAATACGAGCCTGAAACCCATAGCGACCGACGTCAAACGCAGTGACTCTGGGAGGAAGTGGTAAGAGTTGAAGAAGCAAACGGAAAACTCTGAGTTCATCTGTAGCTGTAAAAATGCGGTGATTTCTCCGGAAGGCGCCGTTGTCACAAATGACCTTGTGTTACCATCGAGTCACTGAAAATATGCTGCAAAACAGACAGCCAGTCAGGCGAACAGGCAGATACATTTCTGACATAATTTGTATTTCGCCATCTGACAGAATATCTTGTTTTTTTTCCCCGAACGTTCGTGCAGTCTGCACGAACGCTAGTTTTCCAGCTGGCAAGGGAGTTACGATGAGTTTCCCTCAGGTGGGTTTGTTGACTTTATAGCACAGTGCATGAAGCCCGTGACCTTTTGGTGCTCATTTAACATCTTCTGGGAAAAACATGCTGACGCCACCCTGAAGGGCTGTAACAAGACATATAAACACGTTCAAAATACAGTCCTTCATAAGCCTAACACACTCTCACCGCTTACAAAGGTTTATTCCTGCCTAGCATTGCACTGTGACAACACAAGCGTTACAAACACTTCCTATTATGAGAGGAATTTAAATCTGCGCCGATTCAAAAATGTGTTCGGAACTACTATATGAACCTTTGGCATATTGAGTATTTGTAAGAATAAGAAAAAAAAAGCTGTAAATTACCTCCCAGATTGGTTTAGCCATATGACACTTTAGTAATGGATTTATGGAAGCGTTCAGATTTTTTTAACATCATTCTGTACGTGCTGCATGTATAAAACGCATCCAGCGATAATATTTTTTCTTACACGCTGTCTCTTGTGGCGCGACCCCGGGTATATTTAACCGACTGGAAGTTCACCCGGCTGACAAACTGCAGCTTAACTGTCAGAAAACCAAGTAAATCTGTTAAAAATGAACACATGGATGTTTCTCCCTGAGCTTTGACAAAAGTGTGACTGATCCCCGCTTGCGTTTTGATTCCCTCAGTCCTTGAAACGGGTTTTGCGCATCAATATCTTTGGTTATTATTCATACTTTTCACACACATTAACTTCACAACAGTTACTCACCAATGGAGAGCGTAAAGGTCACAGGGCAATCCTGTGTCTCCCATTTATGTCTTGCAAATTTATGAGTTCATAAAAGCAGACGAACTCTTTTTTTTGCAGCAAACTTAAGAAATTTCATCATATTATTATGATATTATTATCCGTATTATTCATACATCGAGTTAAAATGGTTCTCGTGCTTGATCCTGAGCCTTTATAGCATTGGTTAAAGTTAGTTTTCTGGGGATGTTTTAGTCCCCCCCCCCCCATGGAGAACGGTAACTTTTTTGGTGAGAAAAAAAAAATCTTCTCGGATAACAATGCCTGAGGTAAACGTGCAAAATTATGTCGTGTTCATACACATACAATTCAGTTTAGCGGATCTAACTCAATTCACCAAAACGATACGCAGAACCACCGTGTAAAGCCAGTTTATTAGGTGGAAAAGCAGTATGACTTACCTAGAATGCTGTGAGCTACTATATGTATATAACACACCTCATTTCACTGTGGTAAACAGCATCCTGGTACAACTGGTTTGATCGTCGCCATAAAAAAAATCAACGAACAAACGGAAATTAGCAAATGAACACAGTAATGCCTGGATATGCAAACCTAATTCGTCCCTGAAAATGTGTCTGACAGCAAATTTTCCACGAGAGTCTTTTTCCCATTATTGTGAGTGGGGGGAAATAAATAAATAATGGGCTCCCAGCGCATCGGAAAATAGCCGTATAACTATGAAGCCCTGACCCGAGCAGGATAAACACTGTAAATACCAGTTAGCTCATTAGAAACGACTGAATGTGGTCACGAATGTGGTGTGTTTATACCGCCGGTGCAGCACATCTCACGTTAGTCACTGTGTTACACCGGGAGACAAGAGGATCATAGCCCCACTTCAGCCTGTTGACATGTTGAACAAAGGGAGTAAACACGCGTGTCACAGTCCGCCTCTTTGTTTTACTCAAAAACGCATATTTAAAGAAACAGGTTTATTTCAGAAAAATGAAATGCACAATAAAACCGGTGCAAATGTGCTCAAACCATGTGAACCAGGCGGAAACAGCCGATAACACCCGTGCAGCGTGTTCTGCTTTTGATAAAACAGAACACAATAGAATTTATTGCAAAACACACAGTATTACTTTATTACACTGCACTGTATGGTGCTGTACAATATTTATGATCAGATTTTTTTTAAACATTTATTTTTATTTTAATTCATGTTTTGAGTTTTTTTGTTGCAGATAAGCTTTGGAAAAAAATTTGTTACAGCAAAAGTTTCCATTTAGGAACCAATATATAGGTATTCATTTTTGAGAGCCATCATAACAAAAATTTGGATAATAGAGAGTTTGGATTCCGAGGGATTGATGTTTATCACAATAGTCTACACGAAAACCTCTCAAACTTGCACATATTTGCTTGGTATGACCATTTAGGCGATGCAGACCTTCACATTGCCTGGGCTCCACTTTTGGGCGCAAGTTTGAATCCAGCTAAGCATGTGTGGATTTAACATGTTCTCCACGTGGCTATCAATCCAGAGACGTGTGCCGAAGAAGGCAAAAGTAAACCACGTCTACGACCACCTCTCGGATTTGCGATCCTGACTGATCTTTTTTTTAAATTCAAGAATTAATAGGGAAAGTGAAAACTAATGAAAGAGGCTGAAGGGTTAAAGCAACTCTCCCTGGTTCTATATAAATGGTGTGGAAAAATGTCCTCCTAGGGGATTTAGTCATGGCAAAATTATATACGTGTTGCCATCGTAAAACGCCCAGTAAAGCCACGGTTAATGGTATCGTACAACAGGCCGGAAATTGGAAAGTCACAAGCGGAGTGTGAAGTAACCAGTCATACCGCACAGAACGTGACGCAGAAAGTGACACCAGTTTAGTCCGTAACATAACGTGTTTTCACTGTGGCGCCGGCGGCTCACCGCCGTTGGGTGGATCCGGCAAACGCGCTACACGAACGCACGCTGACAATAACGCTGTTTTCGCAAAGCCCGTGCGTGCGCTGGTATTTTGCGAGGGAATAAAATAATCCGCATCGCAGTCTTTAATGTAATTTTCTTTTTCATTAATCGCATAGTCACACCACGCTGGGGATGAGAGGGGACGCTGTGTCTGGTCGGACGCTCTCTTCTATCAAGGAGCCGCAGCCGCGCTTTTTCTCACGCCTGGTCTGTTCATGACTAATTTGCTGCAAATTCCTCAGGTCTGTACGCTGTTGCAAGGATGAAAATGTATTCGTACCGTAGCGATATTATTAATGGAAATATAAATGAATGTTATTGTTTCCTCCGCAGGGATAATGAGATTTACCCCTGGTCCGCCGTACCGGTGACAATGAAGAGGTTAAATGTATTAAAACTGATTTATTGGCCACAATATTACCGAGCAAAATTTTTCATTATGGATTCATTATAATACGCATGGAACTATAATGAGATTTACAGGTTAACAGTCACGAGATGTGTTTTTTTACGCTTCGAAAAATGCTGGGTCAGCAGATGATGGGACACGTGTTGAATCCAAGCTTATATACATGACCCTGCACGATGGATTATGGTGATAGATTTTTTTTTTTATTGTTATATTTCTAACCAAGCACCTAGTTCTATTAAAACGGTGATAACCGCGTACGTGACGGAATCTGAAACAACAACGTGTCCCGGTAAAGCAAACCGGGAACGAAACTGAGCGCTGCCTTTTTTAAGCACATATCGATATGTGTATCCGATACTTTTTTTTTTTTACTAACTTCCAGTTATGTTAAAACGAAAGCTTGTTGAAGATGTCTGAAAAATATAAATTGTCTCGGAAAACCTCTGCTGCGCGTTAATTGTTGCATCCGGAAGGAACGAGCAGCATTGCGACGCGGTGGTCCGTCCGGTCGTGCGAGGACCACCGCGTGGATGAACGACTCCTAACTTACGAACCAAACGACCGTCGAAGCGATTAGTTTCTGTAACCTCCCGCCGGCTGTAGGGGCGGCAGCCGAGGAGAAACCGCGGCGCTCGGCGGGCTGAAGTGACCGCAAGCAACAGGCCTGCTTTGCTGCTCCGAAGACAGAGACGTGAGCTATCGCCCCCAGCTCGACCGAAAAACAGAACCCCGGCAGCCGCCGAGAAAAATTGATTTCGCGTCTCAACAAAGCTGTCTGTAGAGAGCGTCTGCCTCATTCATAACAAATCGCAAACAACACAAAGACCTAATGATATTAGAGCTGTATTAAAAGCCATTCATTCACCTCGGAAGGATGTGTGTCAGCTATATTTCTCTGTCCCTAATAGCATCTCACAGCGGTATATATCTTACAACGTCACATTTCATTTGATCCATCTCAGAACAGATTATGGAATGTTTCAAAGTGCCTTGTGGTAAAATGGATGATATACTTCACCAACAGACTGAGGTGGTGGACAAATGACATACCATCTGTCTAATTTTTCAAGCCCTCTTTTGGGTCCTTAAGTCAAGACCGTGTGGAAAACATACAGCAGGTCCTTTGATGGATTTGAGCGTTTCCAGTAAAAGCCTTCTGGTCAGTAAATGGCTGCGTGAGCGGTTCAGTCCGGATCAGACATTTCATCAGCTCATTTTTACCACGTCGCGCCCTTTATTTGCATCGCGTCCGACGGGGGGGGGGGGGGGGGG
>UFQX01000444.1:50706-71974 GCA_900497675.1 Arapaima gigas
GGGGTGTCCTTCTGTGCCTAAATGGCAAGCGTGGCCTTGTCCTTCACCATGAAGTCTGGGTTTCTACCGGCGAAGCTTTTTTTTTTTTTTTTTTTTTGGTTTTTTGGATGTGATTAGTCACCCTGGACGCCTTTTTTTTTTTCCTGCACAGCTTGAGCTAAATCCATCACTCGATTTGAAGGCCTTCAAAGACCGCAACACCTGAGCAGTTCCGACGTGCCTATACGTGCGCATCAAAATAACGGTTTTCCATTTGCTCTGCGTAATATTTTGAGACGGATTAAACATTTATACGCTGTTTGCAGTGCTCGCAGTAACACGCCCCCCTGTGTGCTTTGTTGACTCGGGGAATGAGGTTTGAGGTAGAGGACCCCGAAAGGTGTGTCCAGTTGCGCTAAAATAAAAAGTCTATAAAACGGTGCCTCGGCTCCAGATTGGCAGGTCTCGCGAAGGATTCGACCAAAGAGCGGCGAAAGGTCGGCTCCTGCTTAACTTTGTTCAAACGCGATGACGGCGCGTTTCTTCCACCGACTGCGCCGATGTCTTGCGAGAGGACAACAGGCGGATGAAACCGGCCGCTCTCGGCATGACCGTGAGGTTAAAATGAAAATTGTAGGTGGGATTTGGAAAGGAGAAAAAAAAAAAGACACCAGAACCGCCACGCTACGTCGCGGGACATTTCCATTAACCATCCTGACGGGAAAGTTTCACGGTGGGAGCGACAATTAAAACTGCAGGTGGAAACTATTCTCTAAACCCGCTGTTGCCGATATGTACATTAGGGCGTTATCGCTAAATGAGAAGAAACGCTCGGTCGCTTTATCAGCGCAGTTCGAGTTCTTTCGGCATAAATCACACATTCCATTAAGGTGTACAGTTTGCCACGCCGATGTGGCACTTCATTAATTCCCAGGCTCTCCCGGAGAGGCCGGAGGATTAGAATAGCGGGCCTGAAAAAAAAATTATAATAAAATAAATAACCGCCGCAAACTGTTTTAATTTCAGTGTCCACACGGGGACCCCGGGAATTAACTGCAGAAAGAAGTTATTACTGCGCATGGAACTTGGACAGATAAGCTTGAGGGATTGGTGACTCATAAGACCGAATCCATGTAGACGGTGAGGATTTTATTATTGTTCGCTTATCGCGGAAACGGATGGATTCTGTGGGGTTCTCTTCTACCACAATATACATTTTATAAATTGCTTATAAATATATACGTTTACGTAGCCTATAAACGCCTCTCTTTTTTGTAAGCAAAAATAGAACAGTTTGCTTAAAATTGACGGTACAGCATAGCTGGAGAAAGGGACCGTACCAAATAGTCCCTCGGCGTGATGGGAGTTTTATGTGCTGCGTCTGGGGTGTAAGAACTTGTCGTGTGTTTAATAGATTAAAAAAACGTATTAACAACATCGCTCGAAGGGGCCGCACGCTATTTTTAGGGCTGCCTCGAACGCTGTTGGGACGCGACTTCTTTCGCATACCTGGGTCACGTAAAGCGCGCAGGGCCGTTCCAGCAAAGAAGCTGCTCGAAGCCCAGACGTCTCTCAGCCCCCTTTAGTAGCTCCCCTTATGTTTTCCCAGGGGGCCGGGTGTTTGGGGAAACGTCTGCTTCGTAATTCGGCAACACGCCCTGTATCCCACACCCAACCAAACAACGAAAAGTCAACTCGCCCTTCGTTTTATTGTCACTTTGGACTTTCACGGGGGACTCCTAACACGTCCCGTCCTGTGATTGATGGCTGGTGGTTGAACGTCCTTAAGCGCAGTCTTCACCTCCGATATAAAACGGGCACCCGCCGTGTAATCCAATTTGCTCCATGAGCTGCAGTTCATCAAAGCATTAAGTTATTGGCTTGATGAAGGTTATTAGAAACTTCACGTGGCACTAAAAACTAAAGTGGAGCTGGGAAAATATGATGCCGAACGCCGTTTTTCCCACCTTCGAAAAAAGTTACGAACGAATCCTTACCGCGCTGTGTATTTCGAGGATGTCATCCAGTTTGACATTTTTGGCCTCTTTCTGAAATATATCGCTTAGAAGCCTGCGGTCAGGGCGCTAAGCTTGGAAATCATTCTAATAGCTCTCAGTTGCTATAAGGGTTATTTGTTTCAGTTATGAGAGGCTATTTATTGAAAGGATTGTCGCCGGTAAACCGTTTTTCAAATTGCTTGATAACGTGACCGAGCAAATGCAGGGCTGTAGGATGCGAGTCATTTTCGCCTGAACTACCTCCCTCTGCTCAGTGTCTATGTTAATTTTGGAGATGGGGCACAAAGTCAGTTCACATGCCTTGGGGACAGGGTGGTGGGGCCCTGGAAGTCAATGAAGCACTGCATTTGCAGTTATTTTTTTGGAGAAAGTGGTTTTCAAAAAAAAAAAACAGAACTTTCCAAACACGGAGAGAGAGACAGGCGGTATCGATAGATGCGTTCAGTGCGTCTGTCTGCAGAAAGTGCATCATTAACCCTCCTCCTCCGTGGCTTTCAGTCCCTCCTTATCCCGCACGTATCTGCGACATGTCACCGGGTGCAAAAATCATCAGTATCAATGGGTCGCTGACTGGCATAAAGCCGAAGTGCCGTGTCGAGTGTTCCGCCAACGTGGCTTTTTTTTTCTGCACGTGACATGATACGGTTGCGAATATGGAGCAAACCAAGTATATCATTGCTATCGTCCCACAAGCGGCATATTTTTGATGAAGGTTCCACTACCAGACCAAACGGCACCGTTTTCCGATTAAAGACAACCGAGCAAAACCAGATGCCAGACTACTGTGCCGCCGTTGTGTCAAAAGCAGCGGTTGAGATATGGTTTTGAACATCAAAGTTTTAGCATTATGAATACAGAACGGCAGCATTCAAAACGCTTTCTGTACAAGGAACGTTTGATAGGGTAAACGGTGTGGGACGTTCGGCATCCTTTACGGCGAAACGGCGAGCCGGAGCGGTCTTCTCGCAGCCACCCTCGTGACGTGTCGACTCATCTCTCTTAAACATACATTTAATGCCTTACTTAGTGTGCAGGCGAAGGTGGGTGTGGGTGCGACGAAAGCCAGCGAGAGCAACGATTAAACAAATGAATTTAACACTCGCGTAACGTAGAAGCGTACACCTTACCGCTGCGGACGAGAGGGGCTTACGTAAAACTGACGCTTGCACAATGGGGACTGATCCGTGACTCACTGAAGGCTGTTGATATAAGGCGTGACTTCTTCTGCATCACCCCGGCGCTTAATTCGACGTGGGCAATTTGCATTGCCGGTTTTCCTCCGTTTACTTACGCTGGTAACCCCTGGGCGCGGCCCTTCGACAATTGTGACAATCGCGAGCGATAACTCACCTTCTCCGGCTGGCTGTGCGATCGCAATCTCAACTCCTCTGGCAAAATGCTCTTCTGTATCCCAGATAAGTAAAAAAGAAAACACAATGCGGTCGGAATTCATTACAATTAATGGAACCGATTAAAAAAGACTTTGCACACAGTCTGATCTCATGGTAGAAAAAACAAAAAAAGAGCTTTTCCCCCCCCTTTTCGGAGCGGCGGAGGAAAAAACACACATTTCAGTTACACAAGCAAGGTTTATTACTGTTTAATTTTGCTTCTGTTATTACGTCCCGAAATGAATTAGCGAACAGACGGTCTAAATTGCCGACTTCGATGGCCTTAGAACGACGCAGAGGAGGCAAACAGACGAATAAAACAACAGGGCGGACGTATATTGAACAGAACGTTGCCGTCGCACATTATAACTGATATGCAGGTTTGGGAAACATACCAGGCCAACAGGCAGCTTAGGAACTGCCTACATCCATGGTTTTGTCTCCATAAAACAAGCGTGATGAGAAGGAAAGAATTTTCTTCCATCGTTCCGAAGGGGTGCAACTATACGATAGCTTCGCCACTTCGGATGTTAGCAGCACTGTGAAGAAAAGAATGAAACGCAATAAAACAGAAGCTACGTCAGCCCAAATTCACGCGGATCACCTTGAGAGCAGACGTTTTAGCACAGTGGTTGTGTGCGGTGATGCAGGTGGAGAAAAAGACCCTTCGGTGGGATTAGCTAGTGGGAGATCTGCACGAGGAAGAATAAAGATGACGGGCCAACTTGTGTGGAAATAAGAAAAAGTTTTAACGCACTTCGTATTACACCACGGACGTATCCGAGACAACAGCGGATGTTCCGTGAGCTGTGACGGACGTAATGAGAGAGTGTTTTTTACCATAGCGAACCGCACATCTCGTCCATCACGTAGCTCACGTGTAGAGCAAATAACTGGCAGTTGGAGAAAAAGCAATATAAAGGACTGTTAAAATACAGCTGTACTCAGGTCGATTCATTTAGATAACTCCCTTTAGAGCAACCTACAGGGTTCAAACACCACGATTTACCCATTTTTACAGCCGGGTAAAAAATCAATGGCTCTTTCGTTTGGATCAATACGAGTGAGTTTTTCAGTGGTACTACAGTGGGCGTGGGTTTTAAACCGGGCTCCGTGGCAGAGAGGATGACAGCTGTAAGTATTATTAACATTATTATTAGTAGATGTATTGTTGTCGTCAGCGGGACGGCATTAATGGAAGAAATGGTAACGAACATTTTATTAATAACCACTGAATATTCATATTGCAAAAAAAAAAATGGTCTATGACACAGCTGGATATTTCTCAGGACTGAAAAAACAACGTAGACTAACACGGGATACAACGTCCTGACCGCTGGGGACGGCTCGATGGCGTTGTTGTTGCCGTTACTCGTGCTATTCTCGCCTTAGTATTTTTTTCATTTATTTGATCGCCGCCAATTTGTTTCCAGAGATCAAGAGGCGCCGTGAAGATCGGAGGGAAAAGAGGCAAATGGGGGAAGGCACTCGGCAAAGAACGCTCTCTGTCGGCCGGGCTCCCGCGTGGCCCTGCGGCGGCACGCGAGCAGAGAATCGCTTCATCATAATTGTTATGAGCTGTACGAGCGCCTGTCAGTCGTGCCCGTCGCCGCCGGCTACGATCCTGCAAGGTCAGCATCCCTCCGGTGTTCTGCTGATGTGACGGTTTCAAACAAAGTGCTTTTCTCGCTTTGCATCCAAGCAAAAGTTCTTTCAAGCAGGAACGGGCTTCCAACACCAGGCCCCCTGAAATGCGGTTACGCTCAGATTTACACAATTTGTCACCGTTGTTACAATTATCTGTCACTTGGCTGCAATTTTATAAACCAGTTACAACAGATGAAATTACGATCGCTCGGGTACACGTTTTACCAGACCGGGTGTGCCGTCAGCATCCGTCTCTGACAAAGGCGCTCTTCTCCTTGCATTATTTAACGGTCATAGTCAGTCTATTGTCATTTTGTTAGCCGCCGGCCGCTTAACTGAAATCCGGTGTGAAAACGCAGTAAAGTCGTGGAGAAAGTTCGCAGTGAGACGTTACAAAGCAAAACCTTCCCGACTCCAGAGCACTGCGCCCGACCGAGTGCCGCCGTCGTACTTTACGGCGAATCCAACGCGAGGCACGTGCATTAGATGTTGTCTTCGAGGCCTGGTAATGCTGCTTGTCCAATTTAAAGCAAATCATATTGTGGCTAAACCAAAGTCTTCCAAATCCTATTAAAGATATTCTGGGTTGTTAGAGCTTAATCTGTGCGAAGTTCAGCGAAGGCATTATTGCTTCACCGTGTTCTTTCGAACGTAGATATTTTTAGCATGAGGCCCAGGCTGTTTTATAATAATAAAAAAAAACACACACACACACACACACACACACACACACACACACACACACTGGAGTCATTTGCAAAGCTTTTTGTCAGTTGTCTTCACATTTCTCCTGAAGCAACTCAACTCCAGCAGCTTCACGCCCCTGCTGCGCGTGCGCAGCTTAAAATAGCGCAATAAAATAAATCCAATAGAAAGTATGTGCACGATGTTATTAAAATCATTTACAGAATATCAAAACCCGTTGCTTTTACCTTAATGGAGTCTTAACATAGCGGCAGAAATCCATTAGAAATGCCTGTTTAATCGTCTTTACCAACCCATCGCTTCACGTTGGCGTTTCACACACTTCACCCGCAGCTGCCAGGTCAGGTTTAAAAACAAAAATAAACCGCAGAACCCTAAGAGGAGATGAATGAGTGCTTTGATTTAGTTTTATGTGTAAGAAAGCACGTGTGGCAGCCAGGGTTCATCATGAGGAAATGAGAACAAGGTGCGGCCAGTTGGGAAGGTTACGATTTTATAAAAGAGACAGAAGGATGAAGTGTCCCCCCCCCCCCCCCCTTTTTTTTTTGGGGGGGGGGGGGGGGGGTCTTAAATTGGCAAGACACTTGACAAGAAATTCCATAGGCACCCCTTGAGCCCCACTGTTGCATGTGTTTGAATTCCCCCCGTGTCTGTTTTTCAGGANGATTATGTAACATGTTAAAGAAGCTCTGATATTAGCGTTTATGTAGGTTTTTTATCATGAACCCTAGTAGTTTACTGAGGAAGCACTCTTTGGGCTTCACTGTTTTATTACTGCTACAGGAAAGGAGCCAAGACTTGGAGCAACTTCAGCCCCTCGGGCTCCATGCTTGGTCACTCCTGGACCCCAACACGTGCCAAAGCGTCACACGCATGCAAGTAGCGATTATGTAGCTGCACCTCAACATGTGTAGCTGTTGGAAATATTTACATTCCGTTTAATGACTATATACCTGAGATCCATACTTGTGGTGCTTGACAATTACATAGTGAGTAAGCAATAAAAATGTCAGCACAGACGTACTGGTCCCCTGTGTAGCTTTCAGCTTAATTTATGCAGAAGGAGCGTGAAAACCAGCACAGCTCACCACATCAGCATTTTCAGGCCTTTTGCACCTCCAACTGCAAAGCTTCTTGTAGCCAAGGCTGGGTTTTCTCAGACAACTGAACCCGCGATGTGGCCATGGGGGGATCCTCCCATCACGACCATGGACTAGTGGCACCGAAGATAAGGTGGACCACCAGGTCTACAGCTGAGCTCAGTAGGTGCTCACCTGCTCACTCGCTTCTGAAGTGAGAGACAGACCACCCAGCTGTCTGCAATGCTGTTTCCTTGCAGGTATCCAGTTCACGTTGAACTTTATTTCATTGTTTGAGTTCTTTGGCATTTAGAGATTCAGGTTTATGTCATACAGGACACCCTGGTTAGAAAACTGTGGCAATTTAATTGGCCTAGATGGCATTATGTTAATGGAATACTTCTTCCAGATTTCTCACCGACTTCAACTCAAACGTTTTAACCCCAGCCGCACGATTTTCACGGCTCGCATTAAGTCTTGAACTTTTTTTAGCACCTCAATATTCCCACCATCTTTGCAAGTAGGTGCAGTAATTTATGCGGCTACAGTCGATGGCTGTCGCATTAAAACGGATTCACTTGAAGTCATGCATGATCTGCGACGTTCCGTTCGGGCCTTTAGCGAACCCACCGCGCTTTAGTCACCCCTGGGCGAAGTCGATATTGCATCTCCGTAGCTCGTGACGAATGAAAAAGATTTGCCAACAATGTTGCAAGGCGATTACGTACGACTTAGTGACCTTCTGAAATGTAACTTCCTTTCTCAATTTACCTTAAAACGCTTCCAATCTTGGTCCTACTCCCTGAACCACTGCTGCCTCGCAGGGTGTAGCACACAACTGTCGATGTTGGTTCCTCCTACTGCTCGGTATTACGTGACTAACAATAACTGATGGATTATCTTGGGGGGGGGGCTGTAAATTCTGACCTGGTGTTCAAGCTCTGGTGCCAGTGACTGCAGATGAACATGAAAGCTCATCTGTGGGACACATGCCTCATATGTAGATCTGAGTGCATGATGTCAATAGTGATGTAAATATGACCTGTTCCTCCCTCTTGTTTGCGTTTAATTCTAACACATACAGACTGGCCTTTTTCTTTCTTTTAAAAGGCGAGTTTAAACTTTCTGGCCTTTTCTTGGCGACGGCAGCTTCTCGGTACCGCGGTATTTGGAGGTAGTTTGCGGTTTGCATGTTTTTTGCGTACAGATAGACTCATATATCCGACACATTCTTTTTGTTAGATCAGGATTCAGTCAGTCATAATACGTCTTGTGATCTGAACCTGAAAAAGTATGTTAAAAGTGTATGATGTATAATGTTGAACGTAGATGATGGTTTTTCTTTTGGTTAAAAAAAAAAATCCATGCGGGTATGATTTTGGTAACAGTTCAGTGGAAGCAAACGCTGCCAATTCAAAAAATGGTGGCAAAGTACTTTTTAACATTTCATTGATTTTCTTTCCATTATTGTAAGTGGTTGCCTGAAAAAATAATTAAATTAGGTTTACATTCCAAGTGCTGGGAAAAAGCTTACACGTCCTCCCAAGATCGAGTTAAAGCTCTTGTGTGGATAGATCACGATTCCTTAACCGTTTTCTTCAAGCTGTTAGCTAAAAGCTACTAAATGAATCGTGCCGTAACACATTATTGAAATAGCTACTTGTGGCAGCAGGAATATTTCAGAACAATCATAACACTTCAAAGAAAAATATATGGTATCGCATGAGCGTTTACCTTTCAATGCCCTTATTGTATGTTAGTCCTAGAGGGTAAGAAATGGATCTTATTTGCTGTGAAGTTTAGTCAAAAATCACGTGAGGATTTGTTCCGTGTAGGTACTTTCTGTCCATTAGCTAAGATTTTGGCATGAAGAAATTTACAGGCATTATCTGTAATACAGCAAGTAAAAAAAAACAAAAAAAAGGGTGGCTCCTGCATCCAGGACCCTAGAGCAGGTTGAGGGATTCCAAAGTGAACGTCTCCTTTCCGCGTTGTATCAAATGGAAAAGCATTTAAACCTTAAGTAGGACTGAAGCAGGGGGGGAAATGATATTTTTCAGTTAAATGACATTGGGGTACAGTACAGGGCACTGCTCACCTGAGCTCCTGGATGGAGTTTTAAGACTGTTCGGGTCAGGTGCCAGGCTTTGCAAATGCTGCAGGACATTCAGCAGAGGTGACCACGAGAAGTGAAATGACTTCAATGCACAGCCAACACTGTTCTGTCCAACATTTTTCAAACATTCGCTTTGTTGTTTCGGTGCCGGAAACGCAGTGCAGGTTGATCCAAAGGCACGGGTGAAGCTTCATTTGGAATCAGACTATCAGCGCAGAAAGCCTCTGCCTTCGAAAAGCCTGCAAAATAAGGCAGGTTTTTCTTTTGCACATGTGCTCAACAGGTGGATGACATATTTTAAATGTAGTTACAATGGTTATACTTTGCTTTCTATGCTGTGGAAACTAAAGCAACTGGCTCTGAATGGGACTCCAGTGGATCACAGGGTGGCCACACGCTACAGGCCTTCTCGAGTGACCAATTAACCTGAAATGCATGTATTTGGACTGTGGGAAGAAATGCAAACTCCACACACCGAGTTCGGATCGAGCACGCTTCCATCCAGCCTAGATGCTGTGAGGCAGCAGCACCGTAGTCTGAGCATCACTTAATACAAGAATAAGATGATTACTTAACTAAATGTTCACGGAACCTATACCTTCACGAATGGAAGGTGCCAGTCCATCCATTACGTAACTCAGATACCCTACCAGATAAGTGACCATACAACAAAAGCAATTACAAAGCAATGGCTGATACTACTTCGTGTAGATGAGAGTTATGGGCCCCCTGCCACCAGCCCATCTTTGAATCACTGCGCTTTTGGGTCCTCCAGAAATTACGGGTATTGTTTGGAAGCTGAAGGTTCCAGAGTTCCTGTGGAGTGGCTGCCTTTTGTTCAAGACTGATTCCTGGCTTTTCATCTTCTGATTACAACCCGGAAAGTTCCCTGAGGGACGTTTGTCACTGACAAGGTGGGTTGAGAAATTACTCTTTCTTGCATAAAGTAAAGACGTTGTCCAAAGGATTTGCTTTTTTTTTTCTTGATTCTCTTGATGAATGGGAGCAATAAATTGAAACCATTCAGTGATCCAACACCTTGCCGATTCATGTTCCTGCCTTCGAAGTTGGGATGAAACTTGACTCTGACCTCCCATCAACTGTCATCTATATTTTAGTACTTTTATTTAACTAATGTGTAACGTTCCAAGTGGGAAGGAAGAGCTGTTGGTCCTAGTTCAACATGATTGTTTAGTAGAGCAGTGGCCACCAAGATTCGCTGACTGAGAGTATCTGAAGGCAGGGTGTAAATTTTTCTAGTGAAGGTTTGGGGGTGAGGTTAGGTGCATCACTTCTGCCCTCCATGTCTGGTTTGTCAGAACTACTGCCATTACTCACGGTGTGCATCTGGTCAGCACTCTTCCCAAGTCCATGCACTATCCCTTCAAACCATTATACTGCTTTTTGACTTTCTCCCCTGCAGCTGTGCCCTTCCAGCAAGCATCAGAAGTATGTGTTGCAGAATACAAGTGACTGTCACCTTCATTTTAGTGCACCATCCTCAGACTTGCATGCTTTAGAAGATGTTACACAACTTCTGAAGCAAATGCTAAACAGAACAATGGATCAGGACAATGGAACCTGCCACAGATGTCTTCCTTTCCTGATGTTTACCATCAAAGATTCTCTCAGCCTTCCATTAGGAATTTACTGTTTCAATTGTTATATTCCCAACAAGCACCACGGTCTGCTTGAAGTGATGCTGAGAGTGTGACAAGTCCAAATGAGTTCACACCGGTGGCATGAGACTTGTCACAGAAATCAAATGCAATGCATCTGCCCCCTGGAGGCTAACAAATACAAGAGTTAGGTAGCACAAAAATGACAAAGCATACAGTTGGAAAGTTCTTCTCATATCGGTTCCCACAGTGAAGAACAAATTCTCAGCGTGCCGACAAAGACCTCACATTGCCCTGAAATGAGTCAGTCACCAACTATAAGGTAAGTCAGCCCAGGAGAAGAAAGCGAGAACAAATAGATCACAAATATATTAAACAAAATCCACGAGAGAGGCAGTATCCCTTCAGGCATCCACGAGAACAGGGAACCAGCAACCAAGAAGCAGACAACTGACATGTGCTGAGAAGTTTTGCTGATGTATTTTCAGAAACCTGCAGTTGTACTGCCACTCTGTCTATACAGTCCCTGGTACCCCTGATGCCCTGCTGCTCAATCCAAAGACATCTAGAAGAAGGATTAAAATATATTCAGAGTTGGCTACATCTCCATGGTCCCAACCTGAAACTGAACTTGCTCTGGAATGATTTCTAGTTGTAAGGCAATAGTTTGTAGTTTAGAGCATTCCCCGTGATGTAAAAAAAACATCACTGAGCATGTTACTACAGCTATATCACCACCATCCTCACAGATCTGGCAAAAAGTTCTTAGCGAGTTCCATTTAACCGAGAGTGTGAGAAAAGGTAGCCTTCAGAACGTGTGAGGGTATACACAGACAAAACACTTCATCGGTAGATGGTGTTCTCTCTCTGAACAATATCATGATCGGGACCAACACGTAGAAAAGTGAATTCTTTGCTCATAGAGGAAGTTTGTCTAAAGGCTTGTGATGCTGTGTTTCATGTCTGTCTACATATATGTCAATGTTCTAAAATCTTTGAGAAGAAACATGTAACTGATACCACTGGCTGTAGCCTGGCTACCAAATGCTGCCCGCATACACAAAAGTGGTCTCCATTCTTGCAGGTTAGGTTTTTTTAAGATGACCAGGGAAATTCTAATGGCCGTTTTTCACATCCACTGTCACATCTTCCTCACTCAAACATCGCGAGAAGATGGTGGGCTCTCTTTGAGAATCTGAAAATGGTATTATGTTCACATCTCGACTTATACTGCCTTGCTTTTCCCCCAAGCCAAAGTGGCCTCATTATGAGACTTGGCTCTTAGGGGGGTGAGGCTGCATCTTACCAGTAAAAACGATTCTTAGAATACATACTTTGTGGACAACAAGGAGAAGTTACTGTATACAAAGAGCCTTTTTATCACCGTTAACATCTTTAGTGCTGTGTGCTTGGATGGAGGTTCATTCTAGTAAGAGATCAGTTCTACTTGTGTTTTTAAAAGCCATCCTTCTCCACAGTGATATGGACCTGCCTGTCTGAGTGCCAAACTCGTGGGCTAGTGTTTGGAAAATGTGACTATAACAGCCGTTTACGGTAAATTCACGCACCACCCAACATTAGAAACCGTCACAACTTCACAGAAATACTGGCAGTCACGCCACAAGTGAAACACAACCAAGGAACCACCCTAAGGCTGTACCGGAAACCAACACCCCTAAGGATGGGCAGTCTGTCACTTCAGACCAAACAGGTGAACCAAGGATGGTTAGATTTTACACAGCCAGCATAGGTTCTTGCGGGGACTGTTCCAGAAGTGCCCTCACCTGGCATAAACGTGCGCTTGCTGTTTCGATTTGCAGTAACCAGTAGTTGTTTTTCCTTCACAAGATCTGCCGCTGTGTCGTGTCCTTGTCCTCTGTTTTTACTGCTCGGTTTAATAAATACTAGTTCTCCCTCTGCCTGCTTGCTGATCCTACCCTACGGTTGGGATGATTCACTCTCCACAAAAAAGGGAGACACAGAACAGACACTCACATGATAGCAGGAGTCGCCCTAAGCGCACGGAAGGTCTATTCTCCTGAGCAGGTATAGTCATTCTTTTTAACTCCTATATAAATCGGACGATACAACCTGAGTGTTGGTGCTTTAAAACACACACTTACAAAATGTCGTATTTCCACATCTCTTTCGAGACATTCGACGTTCTTTCTTAGGTGAGCAAGGCAGTATTTTACTTCACACAGCAAAGCTGCACGCAAGATTTAGGGAGGACGACGGGGAAGATCAGTTTCCCTTAATTCTAGGAATAATGTTCCAAAAATGAATTTGACTTAAACCTAAAAACACAGTGTTTGATACGTACAATTGCGTGTTCCCACTAACCCATTATTCCCTTATTGTTTTCTCTCCCTCTCTCCCATTTTTACAGTTGTTGTGGTGGTTTTACTTATTTTCTGCAAAGCGTATTAGAATTCCAATGCAGGTACAGGTCCATGTATGAATAAGAAAAAAAAACATTATTGTGACTTTCTCAGTCAGCAAGGGGGGGTGAGAGGCAGGGCATGCTTACCTGCTTAGAATGACCTGTTCATTGTTCACCTTTAACTCCAGCAGTAGAACAAGGGCAAGACTAACCGAAAAGGAAGGACTCTGTAGAGGACACACTCTTAATCTGTACTGCCCAGAAAACCACAAGGTCCTCATGATGTTTGTCGGCTGAAACATTTACTCACCGTGTCTTATTTAATTGGTCGTATTTCTCCACTATGCATCAAATTTCTTGGGTTTCCTAATGGGGTTTTGAGTTCAGTGATCTTAAACCTGCTTGGCACCACACTGTCACCCTGCAGCCATGCTGACATTGCTGACATTGACAGCCGGCACGTCACACTTTGATTTATTTCACCGTCTTTCCTTCGCACAGTCTTGAAACCGGTGCGTTTAACAACGGTGTTGGATGTGCTTTAGATGCTACCAACAAGATGACAGAACATACGATATGACGGAAAGGCATCTGTATTTCCCAAAATGTTCTGCACCCTTAACTGCATCCACATGCGGGCAGCTAGCATCAAAGTTTTACTGCGACTATAGCTGCCACATTCATACATGGTGACGTGTGTACGTAAGACAGATGGTCATATTAGCAGTAGGTCAATGTACACTGTGTGGACACACAAACACCACACCCATATGTGCTTGTTGAACATTTAATTTCAAAACCCTGAGCATTAATGTAGAGTTGGTTTCCCCTTTGTTGCTACAACAGCCTCCACTCTTGTGTGACAGTAGATTTTGGAACATGGCTGTGGGGATTTGCTCCCATTCAGACACAAGAGCGTTAGTGATGTCAGACACTGATGTTGGGTGATGAGGCCTGGCTCAGTTGGTGTTCCAGTTCATCCCAAAGGTATATGATGGGGTTCAGGTCTGGGCTCTGGGCAGGACAGTCAAGTTCTCCCATAGCAGACTCAGTAAACCATTTCTTTATGGACTTTGCTTTGTGCACAAGGAAGGGCCCAGTCATAGCAAAACAGAAAAGGTCCCTCCCTCCCCAAACTGTTGCCACAAAGTTGGAAGCACACAACCCTCTAGAATGTCACTGTATGTAGAAGCATTAAGGTTTCCCTTCACTGGAACTGAGCAGCCCCGGACCATTATTCCTCCACCTCCAAACTTTACAGTTGGCGCTATGCGGACACTTTGTGTTACTCGGCACCGCCCGAAACCCAGATTCATCCGTCAGATGGGCAGACGGTAAAGCATGATTCATCAGCCGAGAGAGCGCGTTTCCACTGCTCCCGAGGGCAATGGCGGCCTGCCGTACACCAGTCCAGCCGACAGTTGGCATTGTATGCAGCTGTGTGGCTGTAGAAACCCAGTTTGTGAAGCTCACAAAAAACAGTTCCCGTGCTGGTGTTGCTTCCAGTTTATAACTCGGTAGTGAGTGTCGCGGCAAAGGACAGACGACTTTTACGCGCAACACACTTCAGCACTCGGCGGTCCCGTTTTGCAAGCTTGCGAGGCCTCCCGCTTTGTAGGTGAGCTGCTGTTGCTCCTAGATGTCTCCACTTCACCATAACAGAACTAAAGGTTGATCACAGCAGGTCTAGCAGGGGAGACGTCTGACAAACTGATTTGCTGGAAAGGCTGCGTCCTACGACAGAGCCACGTTGAAACTCAGTGAGCTTTTTAGTACGACTCATTCTATTGCAGGTGTTTGTCTAAAGGGATTACATGGCTGTATGCTGGGTTTTATGCGCCTGTTAGTAATGGGTGGGCCTGAAATAGCCAAACTCATTCATTAGAAAGGGGTTGTCCACATACTTTTGACCATGTAGTGTGTACCTCAACATATGCACCTATCAAACAACATTCACGCTCACTTTATGTATTTAGTTGACTTTACTTCAAAGGAACTACTTACAACAAATTGCCCACTTACACAGTTGGGCAATTTTTACTGTATAAATGAAGGGTTAGTACCCCAGTGAAGGAGATTACAGCCGGAGGCAGGACTCGGACGTGGAGCTTTACAGTGGATGGCAGCAGCTCTCCAACAGGGTGCCACCTCATGCATAACACCATGCAGTTATTATTATGGTTATTTATTTGGAGGAATATTTCTCCATCTGGCCACTTGAAACATCTCAGTCACTTAAAAACTTGTCTTCAGAGATTACTTGCTTAATTCTTTGCGTGTGACTGTATGCTTGTGACATTCATTGCGTATTTTATACCTATATGCGCACGTGTTTATAGCACCCAGAAACAAAGGGGAAAAAATGAGGTGATTCAAAAGTTTGTGGTGAAAAAGAAATGAGCCATAATTAGGGAATGTAGATATCGTACTTGGTTATTGAAAGCATAACTCCCACTTCATTAGGACTTTTTGTGAGAAGTCTTTTCAAAAGGGACTTCGTGCTGTCACTGCGAAAGTCAACACAGCAGCGCAAACAATGCGCAACACAAAGTGATGCTAGTATTGGGCTAGAGAGAAGAGACAGAAAACAGACACTTCAGAAGCAGACATTTCATGGGTTCTGGTGGAGGATATTACAGATTTCCACCCACTGGTATAACCATGAATCTGAATTAAGCGTGGAACTGAACATACTGAACTGAGCATAGTAACGGGGCAAGGTAAACATTGCATAAAAATGGTGCGTGGAACGGTGCGATTGTACGCGCTTAATTCTTCATGTTTTCCTTAAACATTTTCCTTACGTGTTTTCCTTGTACATTTGTAACAAACAATATTCACCAAATAACGTACGTCAAAGTTAACCTCAATGTTGCAAGAGTGCAAGAAAGTGCAGCCTGGTAAAAATATTGGCTTCTGTGTCACTGTGGACATTCACTTCAAGTCAAGTAGCATTAAACTGCTTCTAAATAAACAGTTTGATATGTCAGCTCGGATATTTGTCACCTACCATAAGCTTAAATGGCTTCAGCTGTTTTGATAAACGGCAGCAAGTCAGAACCAGAGTATGTTAACAGCCAAAATGTAACTTTCCTGCCTAGCAGATATTAGCACCTCAGCTTTTCATGTAGCACTTGAATTTATTGGAAGCCAGTCGCGCTGCACAGGTGTTATCAGCTGTTCCCGCCTGTTTTGCTTTGTCTCAACATGTTTGCACCGTGTCGCCACATTTATTGCGGATTTCCTTTTTTAAAAAAAAATAAACATTTATTCACATGCGGGTTGTTGGTGGGAAAAAAAGAGTCGGATGGCGGGTGACCGTGACGCGCGTCTTTATTAACTTTATTGAATATGTCATGGTGTCTATAGTGTTTATCCTGCTCGAGTCAGGGCTTCACAGTTATACAGGTGTTTTCTGGTGGGCTGGGAGCACATTCTTTATTTATTTTCCCACATTTAAAATAAGGGGAAATAGACACTCGGTATCAAAAAAAAACCCGGTGTGCAACGCTTTCAGGGAAGAATTAGTTTAGGGGTTACTGTACTATAAAAATGAGTCGTTCAATTTAGTCGACCATATTCTCTGTTAAAGGCTGGAAGAAAAGTCCTCCTTCAGTGGAATAAGAGCTAAGTACCATGGTATTAAACAATCAAAAAATGCAATTGTGGCTTTTGGACAAAACACCTATATTATCCTGTACATTATTACTGTAGTATTACATCATTCGTATAAAGAAATCGTTGTAGTGTTTTCAGGTGCATTAGATTCTCCTTCGGCTTGAAACACATTTGAACTCTTCCTGCTGTCCGTGCAGAAACCTTTCCATTTAAGAATTTCAAAATATATAATAGTATTCGCTTTTTCAGTAGTATTTTTTATAGCCTGCATAGAACAAACAAAACATTTTCCTGGCTGTTTTTTTAACTTACAACGGTTTGGTTAATTGTAAAGGTGTTTTCCACTGGACTTATTCTGAAGATCACTGCCTTTTGCGTACTTAAGAATCAAATCCATGCCGTCAAACAAATTGGAAATAAAAAAAGGTACATTGTTAATGTTTACAGCATTTCGTCACAACATACAGCGTGCCAGTTTATTTTACTCCTTTTTAATAGCAGGAGGCAAAACTGAAATCAGATCTACATTAAAATGAGTGAAAATAAACCACGGAAGTGGCACAAAGTAAAATGGGACCGTTTCTGTACAACTGCACAGGGAATAGTAAGTGGTGAGTTTTGCACGTGGTTTATTTTCACTCACTTCCTGGTATTAAAACGTCGTAAAATAAACCGGCATCCAGTCCACTTTGTATCTTGTCTCACAGCTGCGGTTTGCAGGACTGAGAAGCGGTGAAACGGAGGCGTTGACGAAAATTACATTAAATGATGAAGCTATTTTTTTATCACTTGCAGCTTAACTTGATGATTTTACCCTGATCTATTCTGTGCACAAATCGACGTGTTTGGCTCTATCACTAAAATCTTATTGACTGCGACAAAATCCGAGGATTTATGAACAATTCCTGCCGGTGTGAGCGTTGAATGACTTGAAAAGACCTAAAGTTGCTCAAAGAAAATGTTACAAAGTGTCACAAAACATCTCTGAATGAGGCTTTGGTCCATTGCAGGGTGGTCTCTCTCGCACACACAATAAGCAATTTAGAGTGACCAGTTCACCTGAAACACCTGTCCTTGGACTGTGGGAGGAAATCGGCGCAGCCAGAGCAAACCCACACAGATAGGAGGAAAACATGCAAACTCTCCATGGACTGAGCCACCTGAAGAGCCCGGGTGCTGTGAGGCAGCAGTGCTACTTGCTGAGCCACCATCCCACCTGTTTCTGTAGTCAACCTGTTAAATTATTTGGTCATCTCCTAGAACCATCATGTGGTGGATAATATCTTGGATTGTCACCATTCCGATTGTTATCTTTTCACCATGTAAGTATGTCTGCTTGGAAAAAGGTGTAAACGCAATTTTAGTCCAAAGGGGATAAATCTGTGTTGGCCTCTTTCAGGGAACCAGTAACTACTGCTGGAGGTCAGTATGCAAACAAAAAAGTTTGTGGGGCACTTTAGAGAACGTTTTAGTTCCTCGTGTGCCCCTCATTTTGCGGTGTAACGAAAGGCGATGCCTGATTCCAGCATACGTTACATAAGTTTAAAAAAAAAATGCTGAACCATAAGCGTTGAAAGGCCTGAAGAATTTCTAGGATCATAAAAAAACCCCCAGAATTTAGTTTATAATCACATAATCTCGTCGAAATGACATAATTTAGTCCTTTTTTTATTTTGAAAAATGAAGCAAAAAAAAAAAAAAACTTGTGGATGAGGACCTGGCTGTTGCCTAGCAACGGCTGCACTACTGTACCAGCGGTGACATCCAAACAGACCTGTTAATGAAGACAGAAAAGCTTGAACTCCCACGACCACATGCAGTATGTGTCATTTTATTTGTAGTCTGGAGGCAAAATGTTTGCCTTATTGAATTCTGTATAATAAGAAGTTAAGCTCAGCTCTGTTTACAAGCTCAGTGCTCCCCGAAAAGATACGCATGCGGTAGTTTCTCCCACTTCAACAGCAGGGATTTTTTTTTTTTTTCTGTTTTAGTCTCTCGATTTCGTCGCATCGGCATCTTCAGTCTGTGTCGCATCCCGAAGACAGCAAACAGCCGGCATAAGCATGTATTCAGAAATTACAACTCGTGCCCTCGGTTCTTTTCAGGTACCTGTAAATCGATCTGGTCTGGTGATATAAATACGTTAGAAACGTAAAAAAAATGACCCCTACAGCATTGTTTTCATCTACATAACAGCCGTCTCTGTGTCTGTCTGTCTATTTATCCATTTATCTATGTTTTATTGACCGGTTAAGCGGCCACACACGTGGCCCACACATATTTAAATACTTTTCGTAACAAAATAAACACAACAGCTCACAACTTTACGCACAGTCCTCTCGGTGCAACGCTAAGGTTTGACGCAATTGTCTTAAATGGCAGTCGGGCGTTGGGTGTCTGTGCTTCTGAAGGGTTTCGCTGTATTTTAAGCATGTTTATATGTCTTGTTCCAGCCCTTCAGGGTGGCCTCAGAATATTTTCCCAGAAGATGTTAAATGAGCACCGAAAGGTCACAGGCATCATGTTCTGTGCTATAAAGTCAACTAACCCGCTTTTCGGGAAACTCACAGAAATGCTTTTGCCAGCGCTGGAAATGACCCACCATGCAGACTATGCTCGCATGTACAGGAAAAAGGGGAAACACTTTACATTTATTTGTCTATCTTGTTAAATTTTTTAAAAAATAATAATAATTTTGCCCCTAATTTCTTTGAATTGAAGTATCACACTGACAGAAAATAAACGTTTACAGCATCATTTTGCCACCCAGCGGAATGTGGGATTGTGGGGGGATTTTTCAAGGGCGCGAATACTTTTGCACACCATCGTAGGTGGACGTCAAGTACAGTAGCTTGCGATGGTAGATGTTCGGGATCTTGTAACACGGCACAGGAGGAAGACAGTAAGAGGGACCTAATAGGGAACGTGCCGGTCAACTTCTTAATTCCGTTTGTTTAGTTCATTTTTATTGCATCCCGTTCATTTCCCATTGTGCCGATGATTTTTTTTTTTGCAATATTTCCACAGTTGCGCCGTTCAGATTACTGCCCTTGAATAAACATGGGTCCCGGGCTAGATTTTTTTTCTGGGAACTACATTTCTTGTGTCTCACCTGAACCCCCCTCGCTCCCCAGCTTGTCACAGCTGCTCCGATAACTTAACCTACCAGGGAGGTTTGTGAAATGTAAATGTTCAAGGCTTCCACCACTTTGCTGTCTGGCGCTGCTTACTTAATAAAACCACAGGGAGTCTGATCAGACCTGAGCAGACATGCATGCAGCATACAGCTCAGCCAGTGTCAGGACATATAGTTATATATCTCATAGCCCAGCATCCAGTGATTCCCGTAAAGGCTCCCAACTACCATCAACCTCAGCAGGGTAAAGATAATGGATGGATGGATGGATGGATGGAAGGATGGATATACAATACTAAAACTACATGTATAGAATACATTCTATTTACCAGGAGAATATATTCTATTTACTGGATGGATGGATGGATGGATGGATGGATGGATGGATGGATGGATGGATGGATGGATGGATGGATGGATATTTTTTCTTCTCTCACCTAGTTTTTCCCTGTGGGTGGTATCGTTCCTCCTACAATCTGTTTAATATTTTCCTACAGACAGGTGGGTAACAGCCCATGTTTACTATTGTGGTTATAGAGTAAGGACTCACGAGTGTAGCTCGTGTACCAGGGACACTGTGAAAGCCCAGTGTGGAGAGCGCAGCACTCCAGAGGTTTTCTGCTTCCATTTTGCTGGCTTTCTGCTAGCGTCTGTTTTTATTGTAATGTGGTGTGAAGCAACAGAATAAAACACGTCCAAATTTCTCCCACCGCCCTCACTCCCCGAGGAACACGGTCGTGATTCCTGAAAATTGCACGGATTTTGTGAAAACTTTGCAGTAAAGGGTGAAAAGTGTTGGGGGGGGGATATAGCGTCACAAATTCACTTTAAAATGTGTGAAATTTACTGTAGGAACGTGTACACGTGGACATCACGTGGATAAGGATAAGAGTCAATATGAATTTGATAAAGCCAGACAATACACTCCTAATGTTACTACTACTAATAATGTCATTATTATTATTATTATTATTATTATTATTATTGGCTCCTTCCACAGTCCAAAGCCATATGTTTCAGGTTGATAGCTCAAAACTTGCACATATATGTGTGTGTGACTAGTACGTGACCGTGTGGCCATGGACTCAGGTTCCATAGTCTGTGGACTCCAGCAGAGTGAACCGCTGTGACCTTCTCCATGATCAAGGGGTTAACAATAATGAATAGACGGATGGATCATAATAAAACAATAAAGTACAGTAGCAACCCCCCCCCACCCCCACCCCCGAGTGATAAAAGAATTTACTTCCAAGATGTCAGTGAGCGCTGGAACCATCAAAATGCATTACTCTGCAAATTTAGCCTTTTCTTCCCGCGAAAATGAGCAGAAATTCCCTCAGAGTATTTTCCCCCAACTGAATACATGTAGACAATAAGAAATGTCTTTGCTTTGGTTTTTTTTCTCTCTCCCGGTTTGAGTAACTGAAGATCTGAGGTTCAGCGGATGCTGAAAGGGTCTTTGAGATGAGGATGCTGCTTGCCATTTGTAATTATTTTAAATGAAAGAACAACATGAAAGACCTCCTTGAAATGAATTGTCCTCTGAAAGAATTACGCCTCAGCCCCCCCCCCCCCCC
>UFQX01000444.1:72076-74576 GCA_900497675.1 Arapaima gigas
CCCCCCCCCCCCCCCTTTTCAGTCTAAATTCAACAGCCGAGGTGGAAGAAGGCAATGTAAGAAATAACTGTGATTAATATCCATTTTCTCCATGTTTTAATGCTGGTGACAGTCAATTTTCTAAACGACACAAATGTGCCAGGTAATTTTACCGCAATACGCCCACTGTGATGTCATTTTTAACAATGTATGGGCCCCCCATGAACTGATTTCTCTTAGCTGCCCCAAAGTGTCCCCTTGGAAAACCCTGGTTGCACGTGTTTCTTTCGATTTTTTTTTTTTTTTTTTTTTTAATTGAGACGGAAATTTGTAAACTTAACAAATGTCATCCTGCATTTTGCATCCTGCAAAAATAAAAAAAAAAACTTGACAGAAACGCCCAAATACATGATACAATACAAAGCGAGTCAGTCGGTCTGCTCCACTGGAGGGCAAAGAGATGTNTGCATTTTGCATCCTGCAAAAATAAAAAAAAAAACTTGACAGAAACGCCCAAATACATGATACAATACAAAGCGAGTCAGTCGGTCTGCTCCACTGGAGGGCAAAGAGATGTAATGTCTGAGTGGTGTGAAGAGGTTCTCCACATTTCCCCTCTTCGCAGAAAGACACACTTCCCTACATCCCAAAACCACGGGGTGATGTTCTTCTCAGATCCACGATCATTCTGAACAAGAGTAGCCGGTTAGATGCCAAATAATGGCAGCGGAGCTGAGGTGGGCCAATTCGCTGGATGTATAGTTTGGTCATTTGCACTTTGGTATGAAAATATCTTTTCATAAATGGAATTTTTTTCCCTTAACTGGAAGAATGCCTCGCATAAAGGGTCCAGGGTTAAAAATGGCTTTGAAATAAGCATGTGGATGTTCTGGAAAGGTCTTATGTATGTATGTGCACTATGCTGGAAAAATCAGCCTTGCTGGGAACACCATTGTTCCAGGGCACACAAAACACACACTCGCATTTTAAACCTTTTATGCGCGACACCTGCATCTCTGACTGCCTCTGCAAACACAGGGTTTAAACATTTGGATTTGGTTGAGGATGTGTCACCAGGTGAGTGAGGCTAAAATAGGAGGCGATGCCATCTGGCTGAATGGCAGGGTGGCACAGCTGGAACCGCACAGCCGGACAGGTTAGAGGCAAAGTGCCGCGATGTCAACCCTTGTAGACGTGATGCGTGACGCGGGGGGGTTAATCGCATTTTTTTTACCGTTCCCTGTAGAAACGACTGCGGCCCACATCTATCGAGTGCTGTTCAGAGCAGTAGGGGGCATACTGGTTAAAGCTCATGCCTTTGGCCTCGAACGACCCGGACTGAATCCCATCTCCATCTGTTGCACCCTTGAGGAGGGTACTTACCCTGCTGAGATGCAGTAAAAACTGCCCTGCTGTATAAATGGGTAAATCATTTTTTGGCTCAGTGTGTATTTTTCCCTGCACCTTCAACGTTCACCGAAGGGCAAAGTCTCACACACACTTCTTTACTGGCACACACTAATGGCCATTCGGAGTTTGTATGAAGCGCACGTCTTTGGACTGTGGAAGGAAAACCGGTGCGAATATAGAGAGAGTCCGTGCAGCTTCACACAGAGCGAACCGCGGTTTTCTACTCGCGGCCCGACTCTCGGGCCACAAGCTGTGAGGCACCAGCACCACCCGATCATTTGTTTTAATGATTTGTTATAAAGGTTGAAGTTTTGCGTGCTGCTGTTTAATTCTCTTTTAAGCTTCGACGATGGCTGTTGTGTTTGATGTCACCGCTGTGTTTGTATGCTTGCTAATGTGGAAATTTTGATTGTTTCTTAGGGTGGATAGTTGTTTTTTTGGGAGTACTGTGGTTTACTTACTGCGATTACTTTATGTGTGTGTTGGGCTTTATTGGTGTGTCGCGTGTGATTTTTAGTGATATTTATGAGAATTATAAGATGTGTGATTTTGCAGTGATTTTATAGTGTTATTTGTCTTATTTCTTGTGGTCTCGTGTTTTGTATTACGGGATTGAATTGAGAATTTGCATCACAATACAGTTTGTATTCTTTTTTGTGAATTTTGGTGGTTGTATTGTACCGAAGTTTATTAAAGTATAAAAAAAAATAGGTAATATGGCAGTTTAGGAGGCAGGAAACTGTAAAATATGCCTCCCAGGCTGCCAGTTGATAGTAGTCAGATTACCAGCGACATATTTTCCAGAAAACGGGTGTGAAATAGTTCTAATAGATGACATAGATAATACTGAAACATCCATGAACTTTTGATGTTCACAGTGTGATGATGGCAGCCCTTACTCATCTGGAAGGAGGGAAGAAGAGCACATGAGGCCAGGTGACTTCCATGGATGCTGTTCCACATAAGCACAGATTTACTGATGCCCTGTCAGTTTTAATTTCGCACCGCGACGCAGAGTAAAAACTTAACAGGAGACGCTAGTTCTTTAATCTTATCCGTGGTCTGTATCTGCCTAAGGATGATAAAGGTGGTTCTTAAAAAAAAAAAGAGA
>UFQX01000444.1:79576-189676 GCA_900497675.1 Arapaima gigas
CCGGATAAGCAAGTACTATTATCAAGGAGATGGAGGTTCAAACCTGGGTCTTTTAAGCGCAAGGCTGTGATTCTAACCACTACGTCATCACCTGCTCCCCGAAAACATAATACTTTACATATCATTATAGTATAGGTTGTATCACAAATACAGTATCTGTCTGTATATAAACCTAAACATTCATTCCTGTCTGATCTCATGATCTTGTGCAAAACCTCAGCAGGCGAATGACCATGGCTTTGTAGTGTCTAGTGATAGTGAAATGGTTAAGGATGGCGAATCTTGAGAAAAACTTGAATTGGCATAATAAAACATACATCAGTGGAAATGCTGTATACCAACAGGTTTCTTTGTATGTAAAAGCACGGACTAAGCAATAAAATAATAAGAACGAGGTTTCAAGAGAAAAGCAGTGGAGGAGCATCTCATTCCGGGTGTAGTTTCAAAGGTCTCACATCCATCTTTGGCATCTTTGCCCTCAAATTGCCTTGAGTATTGATGTGAAGAGAGAAAGCAATTCACTATTTTTTACGCTGTTTCCATTTGTGTCTGGCCACTTTTGTTTGAGCAAAAGACAATAGTGAATAGCGTGATATAATCTGAAGATTCAGCCCTATAATGCAGATTGTTAGTGTGGTTCAAGCTAAAACGCTCAAATGCATCAATGATGGGTACTTACTGCGTACGGATGGAAAAAACAATGAACCCATTGGATTTGTCGTGAGAGCAGACAACATGAAAGATATATAAATTGTACATGACCTCAAACACCCAATGTCAGTCATACACAACTATCTTCAGCAAGAAGAAGGAGTCCTGCAACAGATGGTCTGATCTCAGCATGATCAAGTCAGTCTGGGAGGACATGCAGAGACAGTCAAAGTCTGCAGAAGAACCGTGGCCAGTTCCTCAAAATGTTTGGAAGATCCTACCAACCTCTACCTTAAACTGCATGCAAGTTTGCATAAGAGAACTGATGCTGTTTTAAAGGCAAAGGGTGGTCCCACCAAATATTCATCTGACTGAGGTTTTTTTGTCTACTGCACTTTTTAGAAGGTTTATCGATTAATAAGTATTCGTGGCAGTATTTCTGGAACCATCCTCACTTTATAGCATTTTTCCCACAGGTGCCTAAGACTTTTGCACAGTGCTGTATGTACATGTTATAGAATCATTTTGGCCACATGTGTATGTATATAGAGCAATTTCTCCATATCCAAACTCTCCATATCTGAATTTTTGCTATAACAGCTCTTGAAAATTATTACCTATATTATATCTCAGTATCTGAATGGATCGTTTTGCTATCTTTTTTTTAATCCAAAGCTAACGGATTTAATAAAACAAAGAAGTCAAAATAATAAAAAAGTCATAATAAAAAACTTTTATCTACGAATTTATCTGAAGCCAGATATGCACTCGGACCTGTGTTTTCCTGCGTTTCGCTCTGTCTGAAAAAAGTCTGTGCTGCGTCATGTATACATGTATGTAACACATACATGGATCACACTTACCCCTAGCCAGCGGGAAACTGGAGTCCTGGATTACCACCCAGAGTCCGTAGTCCTATACCTGCCTACCTCCTATCATGAGAGTGACAACAACTGACATGCCTTCTGGCTGAAGAAACTTACAGCCCTTTATAAGGGCGGCAGTAGTGGCTGACATGAGGAGATCTTACCACTGGCTGAAAAAGGCAAGACTAAAGGGCAGTATGGAAGCACTGGTCGTGGCAGCACAAGAACAAGCCCGCAACACCGGGTCAGTCGAAACAGAAGAACAATGTCAGACAAGACCCTGAGTGCAGAATGTGCAGAAAAGCCCCTGAGATAATCCAGCACCTAGTAGCAGTTACAAAATGCAGGCAGAGCCAGGGTATACTGAGAGGCACAAGTGACATGTGTAACAAATATGGTCTGGCATCTAAATCAGAGACAGCCTAAATGGAAGGCAATACAGCGAGTGGCACAGAACAACAGAGCCAAGATCCTATGGGATGCCCACATCCAGACAGATAAACAGGTCCTGGCCAACTGACCAGATATAGAGGTAATAGACAAGGAGGAGAAAACAGCAGCGGTGGTGACAGATGTAGTGATTCTGAGTGATAGAAACATCAAGAAGAAGGAATATGAAGAACTGGAGAAATCTCAAGGATTGAGAGAGGAACTGGAGAGAATGTGGAAGGTGAAAACCAAGGTGGTCCCACTGGTGTAGGAGCACTTGGGACTGTGACACCTAAGCTAGAGGAGAAGCTCCGTCAGATCCCAGGCAGGCCAACATCAGTCCGGAGGATCACAGTCCTAGAGAGAGTAAAAACACTGCACATGACCCTCAAACTCCCAGGCCTCTGGGAGGAGACCCGAGTCTGAGGAACACTACCACCGGGAGGGGAAAAGGTTCCGCCGAATCGTATTCAAGTGTCTGTAACCGTTCAGGAACAGTACAGGTGAACTTCTCTTAAGCCATTTCTGATGAATTACATTTACTTTAAAATGAACAAAGTAGAAACATAAATGCCAAACACGGCTGCATTGCGAAATTAAGATCTGAGTAAAAAAAAAGAGTGCCAAAAATGTTCAGATGGCATTTCTGAGGCCTGGCAAATGGATAAATTGGACATTAGCAATGAAGTCTAGGTAACAGCACACACTGGGTCTCAATTTAATAAAACTACTTCCTGGCAGTTATTTTATTGACATCACTACAGTCCCCTGGTTCCTCTTTTGCAATAACAGTCATTAGGCACAGCTTGTGACGCCCAAAAATATCCGTCCACAGAGTCACTGGAAACATGTCTCTTTGTTCCTCCTACCAACGGCAGAACTGATGTGTGGTCCATGGCAGACAGCCTTGTGATGTTTTCACTGCAATTTCGGGGCTACTTTCAAGCACAGTCCTGAAACGTCACATTTTCCTTCTCTGTCTACAGTGTAGATGGAGCTGTTCACCTCCCATCAGAACCTGAAGTGTTTCAAGCCTCGTGCTGTCAGCTGTGTAACCCCGGGAGAGTTCATTAGATAAAACCCTGTCAATCACGGACTTTTTTTAAACATTGGCAGCAACCATAGACACCTGTGAAGTAAAGCATTTAATATACGAGTTGACAATAGTGCCCGAGGCAGCTTCTGATCCCATAGCTCAGGTATTATTGAATTATAGTGCTATGGTGGCATTGGAAACGTTCTCAGATTTAGTCATCAATACAAAACACGTCCGGTTGTTCGTATAACATTGGTCAAGGTCCGTCTGGTAAGGTTACCGGCCATATCTTCTCTCTGGTGAAGATCAGGTGTGGAAATTACATTTAAATGGACTGATGGGGGACAGGAGCTGAGATCAGGGTGGATGCAGATGCTGTTCATACCAATAACTAAGCTCCAGTTTTGTGTTTTATCATTTGTTTGCTACCCTGTTTATGTTTTTATTATTATTATTATGAAACCACCATACGTCCATCTCATACCGCCACATGCCTCATTACTCCCCAAACCCAGTGTGCCCAGCATGTCTCATACTCTTTTGTCAGTTTCTCAGTCACAAATGAGACAGATTTTCTTCTCATGATCTCTAGTTCCTCAAATGCGGATGTTATTTCAAAAGGAAGAAAGAGCTGTTGTTAGCTTGCTTCCAAAGTAACACGACCGTGGAGATGCGACCGCAGACCGGCGTGTCTTCTAAAGTGAACCCGCGTCCATCTGCCATTAAAAGTCAGCAGGCGTCAAATCAGCAGGTTTTTTTGCTCTTAATAGGACAAGAAAGGAATTTTTGGAGGGATTTTCAGCCAAAAAACAAAAAAAAAACAGTTGAGAGAGTCGTCGAGATCCGTCGTCCTTTTTCGACAGATCAAATTTAAAAGTAAAAAGTTTTGTTTTTTTTTTTAAACATACATCTGCTCGCCTTCCTTATAATCTTACAACAAACAGCACGACGGAGAGCTGTCCTTTAAGCCGTACTAATGATTCCAGGCATGTTTCTCATCAGCTTAACATTTGCCCAAATCGCAACTACAAAACAATTTCACACCTTACGACAGCGACACCCGGAGCAAATACTTTTTGAAAAAAAAAATAATAAAATAAAAAAAATAAATAAAATAAAATAAAATCCTTCAAACAAAGCATTAAAAAAAAAAAAACACCACTGGGTGCTTGAGGTGTAAAATGCATCTCAGCGTGTTGTGAAGCAGTAACACAAGCCTGAAGAATCTGAGCAAAACGAACATTAACCGCTGCGCACCATTTGTACTTTTGTGTAGGGGAGAAATAAAAGATATTAAATGAGCAGAACAGTATTCGGAAAAGTCAGTTAGTGCCTTGGAACGGTGGAAGGAAAAAGTGCTGAAACACTTAAAATGGTAGAAATAAACAGACATGCGAGTTGGGAGGTGTAATCGTCTCATGGAAACGTGGTGCAATAAAGTTGAAGAACACAGAAGTATGCCATTACAGCAAACCTTTCTGGGATGTTTGGGTAAACTTGTAGGAAACAATAGGTTACCTGTATAGTCTAGCAATAGTCACTTGAGCTCTTTATTTAGCCCAGTATTATAGTGAGAATAAAACTGAACGCTTACATTGATGACTTTCTTCTCCAAGTCTGCCAGGCTTATCTCATGACATATTATACTGAATATTGTCCAATAATGGCACTACTCCAAGAAAGAAATTTTCAGGCCTTGAATTGGCTGCATATAATGATGGTGTGATTTTTTTTTTTTTTTTTTTAAATGTACTTTGAGGAGTCATTCAGAAGAGAACATGAAGTGTTGCTGTTTCTCCACAGCCTTTCAAACAAAATGTACAGCTACTCATAATAACTTGTAACCTTGCACCACAATCCCTCAGTGAGTCACACGTCTCCATTTGGGAATCGTTCCGAAAGCCTCCAAACGATAATGCGCCTTTGCCGAAATCGTGCATAGGACTGAACGGCACGGCGGGACTACAGGAAGCAAAGGCGCTTCACAGCTTTTAGGCTGGGAACGTGGACACTGGTTTCGGTCCCCGAAGACATGGTGAACTCCTGATTCGGTGGACGGATTGAGCCAGAAATCGATGGATTGGTGGACGGTTGGATATACTGAGCCAGAAAAGTCCACCAAATCGCTTTGGACAGAGAATAAAGGCAGTTGTGGGAGAGGAACCTTGAATTTGTTCCCTGAGTTTTAACAAGAGGGCAGGAAGGCGACTTAACACGTAGGGCTGCTGCCCCACAGCTCCTGCGCTGTTCAGGCGTGAGTCCAAACCTAGCTCAGTCTGTGCGGAGTTTGTATGTTTCCCCTCCAGGTGCTCTGGTTGCCTCCCACAGTCCAAAGACAGGTGGTGTTTTGGCTCAGTTGGTCACTCGACATTGCTCATGCCGCATGCGTGCGCGTGTGTGTGGCCACCTTGCCTGGGCCTGGCATCCCATCCAGTTTCACCGTCTGGAGCCCAATGATTCTGACGTAGGCTCTCGACTGCCGGGCACTGTCTGGCATTAAGCACTTAAGAATAATTCTTGTCAAAATTCAACCCATTAATCAAAACACATCCACTTTAACTTTTGCTGACGGAATCCTCAGGAACAGGTAGAAAGAGGGGGAAAGTTTTGGACAAACACTAGAAAACTGTTCACACTCAGACGGTTTCAGAGCGGAAGGCAGCGGATCTAACCGCTGTACTACCTGCAGACCCTCGCAGCAGTGAAAATCGGAGTTAGGTGTGCGATCTTGTCAATTTGCATTCAGCAACTTGGAGCGTATAATATTCAGCATAAGGTGTAACGTGGCCTTTGAGGCCTGGAGCTCCCCGCCCTCCGCCATTACTGCCGTACAACTGCGCCGTTTCAGAACTGCTCTAATAAATGAGTTTCGGCTTTTCCTGGCAATATTATAGGTAGCGGCTTTTGCACTTTTAAAGAAGACAACAGCACTGGAGATGCTTGGCTCTTCTGACAAAACACTGTCCTCAAGCCAGTGGAGGCACACAAAAGAACCAGCAGGAGGGAATTTCATGGATTTTGCTTTCGGTTTACATCTATAATGTCTTCCTCTTCCAAAAACAGACAAAAAAGGGCTGAGAACTAGTTACTGTGATCCAGAAAGCCTGCCTCAAATCCAGTTTTCTGCATTTTGGTGGAGGGGGAATTGCTTTAAGCCCCTGCCAAGTGCATTTCTCTCTCTTTTATTTTTTTACGCCGCACAGTGGCACAGCAGAGGGATGTTAGAAATCGACACCTTGCGGCAGGTGCGGCTGGTGGAGCAGCGCCGGGACCCGGGATGTTCCTCTTGCCCCATTCTGTCATCCCCGACGATTTAAGCAATTGCCTGTGACACGATCCGGGGGCAGACGGTTTAAAGCCGCTGCACGTCAGCTCGTACACTTACATTTTGATAAAAGGTGCTGTTTTTAGGGAGAAAAATGCCCATTTAAAACGGCTGTTTTCATATCTGCTGAACGCACGATGCACGTCGTCCACCTCTGCCTAGTCCTTTACTGCAACCTGCTGGATGAAAAAGTCAGCTGCAGTCTCTTACAAAGAACTGCAGGAGCTGCCACAACCTCATTCAACACATTTCTTGGGTAAACATGTACACAGAGTCCTCTGGAGTACATTACGGTGCTGATTTACTACACGGGCGACCAGCACCCAGAGGCAGAGTCAAAGCTGGACTCTACAGTCAGCCTGGCCTCACCTGACCTCTGTCCTGGACTGGGTCTTGGGGGTGAGACTAGGATTGATCTACAATATCTTGTTTTGGGTTGTGGGTTTTTAGGGGACTCATACCATCTCTAACAGGACACAGGTATGTCATACCATGATGCTGGCTGGCTATCCATCTACTTTCAGACATGTGCATTTGCAAACTAGGCTGTGTTTGGGGGGGGGGGGGGTTATGAGGAGGAGGAAGATGTCCAGCAGGTTCTTGGTTTTCTCTGTTAAGGTGGGGTGAACTTCCCCCTGTGCCTCAGAGCTGCTAAGTCCAGTTCGACACATCTCTTTGATCCTCCGAGAGCTGCAACAGTGCCGCCTGAAGCACCCGCCACACTGTCTTTGCGAATTCCAAAACAGCGCGATTAAGGTTGCCTCCTCCACCCTCGGCTTTGGAGATGTTCCTCGATGACATCCCCGTGGCAGTACTCAGCGCCGCACGCACCCGGCACCTAGCGCACGGCGGAGACATCCGACGTGGACTTTCCAGGGTCGATGAGCACTTTCAAGACGTGACACTTTGCAGGACCCTGCCAGACCTACGCTCTCGTTCTCCATCGCAAACATTTTCATCCAGAGAATAATAGCTACCAGCTTGGAGAGCATCTCACCGTTTCCCACACCCTGGGGCAACATCTTCAGCTTTCTTCATCTGCTTGCCTGGGCTTGGCGACGCATCTCTCCGTCCCGTCAGTAATGAATAAATCCCACTGGGATGCTAGCAAACAAGTGTGTCGCTGGGGCAAAATAACTTTTCTTAACACCCTTGTGATGATGCCACCTTTCATCTTTTTCGCAAGAAGGAAATGCAAAATGAGGCACCGGACAGAAATAAGTCAGCGACGCGTACGCGCTCAGCCTTCGCTTTCGAGCGCTCGTTTTAAGACAAACCTGTGAACAACCAAATGAATAAAACATGGTCAGTCCCACGATAGCCGAGAGACACTAAAATTAAACACACCTTCCCAAATATATTACCGCATAATTAAGCAATTTATTATAACCCACTGAGGTTCGCTGGGCACATAAAGGGGATTTAACCAGCACACTTGTGCTTACTTGGTCTAATTGATACCAACGGAGAGGCTGCTTCAACCCTAAAACAAAAATAGCACAAATTCTCCCTAGTCTATGTAAAAATAAAATATTTATCAAACATCAGCTTATGCTTATTTATGCTTTAAAGCATGCGACGGTGTGCTTGGAGTAATGCGTGCAGTTTCCTAACAACTCCCATCATTTATAAACAGCGGTTTATATAGTTTAAAAAAAACATCCCTGACCTCTTGTCAAAATCGCAGCTTTAAATCAAACTGTATCTCTATATACGTGGTTTTTCCCCTGTAAATTAACGCTTGTTTCTTCGAAGACCGTATTACTAAACAAAAATGAAAAATCCCAGTCAATAGAGTAGGACTACGCGCCGTCAGAAGCAAACAACCGCTTTCAAAACAGTAAAAAAAAGTAAAAACTAAATGATTGTTTTAGATTTGCGTTAATGGAAGATCACGCTCTGAATGAATTTTTTAGCCCTCCGCACACATCCATTAAGACAAACACTTCAGCAAACACGCCCGTTTAAAGGTTCTTTTAAATACGGACTCGTTTTGTTGACGCTTTCCTCTAAAGCTGCAGTTATTTACTCGTTCATACAGCTAAGCAACGTCTATTTGAGCAGTTCAGAGCAAATACTTTGCTCAAGGGTCCTACGGCAAAAGGTGGGATTCAAACCAATGCGCCGCAAGTGTAACGCAACAGTTCTAACCAGGATGTTGCCTACCGGCTACTACATCAAAAGCGAGGTGTAAAAACCACGATTAAAATCAAATCCTATGAGCGGAACCTGAAAGAAGTGGAGTGTCGGACAAAATTCACGTAGTATGTGGATCCAGCGAACAGCACGCGGCCTATGGGGAAAATGGAATTGGTGTTTATCTCTGGCATCAGTATTACCCGCCTGGACGGGGTAATATCGATGCCAGAGATGAACCTCATTTCTTACTCCTACACCGATATGTGAGATGGAAAGTCCACCCTTTCTGGGTCCTGGTCCTGTCATATAACAGCCACAAAACAACTGAAAAGTGTTAGAGGTTTTAATAGGGAATTTATATTTTCTCACTAAACTGATGGGTAGCAGACACACAGGGTCGTACCGAATGGTGGCTACAGACTAATACGTATAAAGAAATAATCCCGCGCACATCCAGTTGTCTATATAACGTGAATGGCGCGTGTGTCTATTTATAAAAAACAAATGTATAAGTAAAATAACATTTTGGGACATTTTTTTCCCCCTTTTTCAACATGCAGGCAGTGAAAATGTCCCCAAAGGTTAGAGAAATGTTTACACTGAAGATACATAATATGATTCATGAATTCATATGAATGATGTATGTCCTCTTATGTTTGACGGTTTTAAATAAAACATTTACATCAAGTGACTGTTGCAATACAAATAAAAAGAAAGTGCCTTGAGTGGGAATGAAGATTAAAAAATATGGGATAGTTTGAATCAATGAAGGTCATTTTTACAGCTTTCATTTTTGATGCATGGATGGTTCCAGTGTTCCACTGAACTTTTCAACTGCTTTTGTCTTTTTTATTGAATGATGAAATTTGGGAAGGAAAGGAAGTGGCAAATAACCTCCCACCACCAAATTAATTTAAACTGTGTCCAGTTTAGTTCATACATATTGCATATTTGAACTCAGTACAGAACATAGAACGACGGGACAAGTTTCCATGCAGGAAACGTAGGTTTTGCCCTTCTGGCGTTTGTCATAATTTACTCTCTTTGCTTACGGACTCCTCCGGTGCATTTTCACCTCCAGACACACCTGCGGGGGAACAGAAAGCAGCTGTCTGTCATACTGACGGAAAAAGTGCACAAAACGGTCGGCAAAAATGTCAACCTTGGTTATTTTTCCACTGAGAACAATAACTTGCATCTGTAGGGTAAAGGAACCGTGACATACCTAGCAAAATCAAATAAAGAAGACAAGTTATCATCTGTTATGATCCATTTTCCTCTGTCATCTAGGGGGGTAAACGAAGAAAAACAGAGCCAGTCTGAGGAGGCAGGGGAGGCTCACCTTCAGGACACCGGTCCCTCGCGTTGGGGTCCACCTGCTTCTGCAGCAGCCGAGGTCCCGCCAGGCCGATGCTCACAGCCCCTATGGGAGCTGTGATGAGGATGGCCAGAACCGCCACCGTCAGGATGTCCATGCCGTACTTCTCTAGGACCGGGTCCCCCTGACGCCGAGCCGTGTCCAGTGCTGTGGACCCTATGGCTGCCTGGACATGAGTGATTCGGACAATCAATCAATAAATCGATCAAAAAACCAATCATTCAATCAATGTTTCAATCAATCAACCAATGAATGACCTGGTCAATAAACCAATCAACCAATGAATGACCTGGTCAATAAACCAATCAACCAATGAATGAACATATGAATCAATATGAGCCAAATAAATAAATAAACTGGCATCTAAGATTTACGCAACAAAATACGTGAAAATCTTCTTAAATTTAATAGTAGAGGTAACATAGTAGTTACAGCCTTTTCTGTCTGCTTGACAGATCCAGGTCTGAATCCTGCCTCCCGCTGTAATACTCTTGAGCGAGGTATTTACCCCGAATTAACACAGTAGATATTACCCAGCAGTGTATATGGATAAATTATTTAAGCAGCTTACTGTTATAAATCACTTTGGGAAAAAAAATGGATTCAAATATATTTTAAACTCCACAAACAAAAAAAAGTTTGCTCCCGCTTTCTACTTGCTTATCTGCAAACACTTATTTGTGTGTAACTGTTAAATCTTATTCTATATTGCTATTTACTAGTCCTTCTGGGCCAGTGAAAATTGTTCACCTGTACTGTGGCTTTTGGAATCCAGGCAAGTGCAATAAACACCTTCTCCTTGAAAGTGAAGCCAGAAAACAGCACCACGGTGAAGGTGAACAGAATGCGGACCACAAGCCCGGTGCTGAGAGCTGCCAGGCCCAGACCTGGGAGTTGCAGAAATAATGTTGCTTTGGATTAAAACCAAAAAACATCTTTTTAACAAACATCAGCAAAGGGCAGGAAACCAAAACAGAGTACAGCTCACAGGGGGGCACTTCAATACATCAAAACACCTCAACATCTCTGAAGCTTTAACCTGTTTTGGCTTCTGTGTCACTGAGTCACGCAACAGTACCTCGAACGTGCATCACACTTTTACTGTGTGATGACAACAGATGTGAAATGTACTTGTTGACTTCTTGGCCAGATGATGCAGGTTTGAACCTGCTAGAATCCAGTTTCAACTGTTTCTTCTCAATTTCCTGCTATCACTTTCACCAAGTATGCAGTTCAAGAATGGCTTCTAGCAGGTTCAAACCTGCATCATCTGATGCTCTTTTGCTAGCAGTGACTGTGTGAAGTTGCATTCCAGTTGTACCGCCCCTGAACAACATGCCGTGATAAATGTCTCTGGGCAGAAGAGGTCAGACCCGCAGAAATGTTAGCACAGTATGGTTGCAACAACTGTATGACCTAGAGAAACGTCTACAAATGGGTGGAAAGGTTTAAAGCCAGAAGAACAGGAGGCAGCGGTCGTCTCTGCAGAAAAGGTGAAGGGTGCAATTCACACACGGATTCGGAAGCAACCTAAAATCTTCTCCTCTGACGGAATCCAGAAGTGTTTATGTTCTGCATTTTTCTCAGCCTACGTTGCACTGTCAAAATTCAATTGTAAGTGAATATGGGTTTTTATGTATTTCAAACTTTTGTCTATTTATTAAATCCACTCACCCACAGTCTTTGGATCCAAGGTGGAGACTGTGATTTCTGCCCCAATTAGTCCAAAGAGAAGTGGCTGGAAAACATCCCAAATCCTCCCGACAACTGCAGCCACGGGAGCCTAATAGGTTCGGTGAACAGGCAGCTTGTCTCATTTAGGGTCCCTCTGCAATCTGAAGTCTGCACTTCAGCCCACCAGTAATTAACATTAGAATTAAGATAAAAATTAAATGTGAATTCAGTCATATTTTGATAAAAAGCTTTCTAGCCGGCTAATGCTCCTGATCTTGTCCTGATATGCATAAAACACAGGGGATCTCAATTTTCTTACACCATTTCAGTGGTGTATGCTTTTTCTTCATCATTACCATTTCATTTATTAATGTCTTCTTTTATTGAAGTGTTATCCTGTGTAAACTGTGTTTTCTAATCTAAATAGGTCCAAAATGGTAAGCAGCTGTTCTTCAGCTTTAGCGTCATCAGACATTGAAGACTGTGGGGATTTTACCAACAACCTCCTGACCAGCTTCACTATAGCAGCTTCATGAGATTCTTTTCTGTCATTTATTTTTTTACTTTTTAATTACATGGCCATGGGTCATTTTTTTGTATGTACTTTTTGTAATAAGAACCTATTGCCCAAATATTGTTTTGCATTTTCTGCTATGCTGTCGTTTCGCATTTACTTTTGCAAGATGTTCCGAAGAGTCGGGACTATTAGGAGCAAAGTTGCTCAAAGGAGCTGATAGAGTTTCAGTAGAAGTGTTGGGGCTTTATGCCCTGGTGAGTAACACCCCCCCCCCCCCCAGCTGTTGAAGGGTATATAATGTGCTGGCATAAATGAGGTACTTGTACACTGGTACCTCACCTTCCATACACAACTCGGGCTCGAAGTCCATTAGTAAATCAGAATTGTTTGTAAATCCACCCACTAAGTCTCAAATCAATAAAAGCTTAATAATCCAGCTAAATCCCTCAATTTTTCTGTGATTTAAATTCTGTTAACGCACCATATAAAGCTAAAATGAACTGATTTTTTTTCTGTAACACTTTATTGTATTTTCATCAAAAGCTCATACAGTGCCTACACTCGACACGTCGGGCAATATTCACCAAGTGTCCACTTCCTGCCAACGTGTCTCTGACAAGTCCAAACTCAAGCATTAAACCAATCAAATCCAACAAGATGCATTGACACTCTGACCTTTGACAGTTTCCAGCTCAGTCCTGCCACGAAAGCCATGACCAGGGTGCACAAGCCTCCGGCCCCAGAGAAGCCGGCGACACGACTGGCAAACACAGCAAACACAGACAGGCCCAGGAGCAGAAAGGAGCGTCTTATAACCAGGTCTTCCTTGGAAGGAAAATACAGACAAAATCTCAGTGTGACCCTGGAACCACATCCAGCCTGGTGTACCTTTTGTTTAGTATATTCTAAAGATCATCAACTTTTTTGGATTTGACACTTGGGTTGCTGGTAGGAACCATAGAATTAAAAGCTGCTCTTCTATCATGTCCCTGCCTTTGACCAGTGTGTAAGATCCTGTGCTTTGCCTTTGGATGGAGACATTTCTGTACCTGGTCTTTACTGGGGAAGAAGTGGAGGAAACAACCCAGGGCCATTCCAATCACAATGCCAACCCCCACCTCCAAGATCCCTTTCAGCACATTGTAAAGAGTGGAGCCTACAGGGGAAGCCAAAATGCACGTGAATTTTTCTCTGAAGTCCACAAGAAGAAGCTCCTTTTCAAACATAAAATTCAAGAAAATCATATTTATTGTGGAACGCGCACCTGTGGCAAAGGCCACACCCAGACAGGTGGTGAAACCGGTGATGGCCAGGATGTCGTCGAAGCTCCCAGCTGCCATCAGTAGTGTCGGGATTCCCTTCTCCACCCCAAAGCCATCTCTCTGGAGGAGAAGCATGGAGGGGACCACGACGGCCGGGGACACAGCAGCCAGCACGAACCTGGGCAGGAGAGGGAATGGGTACTGGTGGTACTGGCTGTGCGGGGTGTTAGAGAGAGGGAATCCCTGCACCACAGCACTGGGTCACATTCACGTATCTATAAACCAAACACATGTTCAAGTGTAGTGAACCGCTAAAACTCGGCTGTGAAAAATGATAAATGTTGTGTCGTGCGAGTCAGTCGATGATACAGCAGCATTTCCCAAAGCGCCGCAGTTGTCAGCTGTCTCAACTTTAAAATTGGGGGTAAATTTATTCTGAAAAACTATATTTTTCTATCAGTTGAGCTTAAATATATTTGCAGTGCCTTTGGAAAGTATTCAGACCCGTCTACCTTTTCGCAGCTTTGGTGTGACTGATTGAATTGATACATTTCTGCCATCAATAGATACACAATATCACACCCAGACAAAGTGAAAACTTGCTGTTTTTAATTTTTATTTTTTGTAAAGTCCTTTACTTTTTTGTTACTTTGGGGTTTCTGTTTTAGATATACTTTTTGTTATAGCTGACAGCTAAAGGTCCCACTATGAAGATGTTAATGATTAAACCAAAATCAATACTTGAGCTGTGCATCAATTCTGAAGAATTCAGAAACGTCTGGACGCGCTTTTGGGAGGTGTTAGATAGTGTGATTCCAGCACTGTGAAAATTTGTAGCATTTGCCCTTTCCCTGTTGGTCTACGAAATCTGTCTACATAGTTGTAATAAATACATTTGGACAGTTTTTCAGCCTCTTCTCTCAATATGAAGAATGAAGAGGACTTGTTACCCCAGCATGAAGGCCCAGATCCAGGGTAGAGCCATGAGGAAGTGAGAGACCACTGCCACAGTACAGGCTTCCACAATACAGGGCCCCACAGCCACACGCAGACACACCGCCTTCAGCTTCTTCAGGGCCTGGAGGGGGAAACGTAAACCCACAGAAAACCTTCCATTGTGAAAATACTGACAAAGGAAGAAATCCTCTATATTTGTATAACTTCCTTTGAAAATGTGGTTCCGTGACGGCTTTTTTTGATGCTTGTTCGATGTTCATGTTTGGCGAGTGATACATGCATTGAACCAATTTATTAAAGCTATTTATTATGAAGCACCAGTGCCACCAGGGCCACAGCAGAAGGTCCAAGCCTTGGTGGGGGGGGGGGGGCTGTTACTGCCCATTTTACAGCATCTCCACTCCTCTCCTTGAACATACAGTGCCATCCAAGCCCAGTCCAGCTCTGGTCAGTATTACAGCCAAAGCGATGTTCCTCAGGGCAGCCGACCAGCTGTGGTCAATGTAGACGGCAGACGTGATATAAGGGACGTTGCGGAGGACAAAACCAGCCAGCAGCATTCCTACAAACACATAAGACACGATTCTCTCAAGTACCACTGCTGCTCAGTTACCCTGTTAGAGTATCTTAAAACCTGGAGCTCGAGGGAATTAAGCTACAGCACTGCAGCTTCACACAATCTGTAAAACGCATACAGAATATTGTCAAAAACATTTTGTAGTGTATTAATATTCTCTAAATGGAACTAAAAGAATCTATTAAATGAAATGTCAGAAGTAGAGTGTTGCTACTGGTGTAAAAGATAATATATATATATATATATATATATATATTTTTAATTTAAAAAAAAAAAAATCACCCAAGTGTCATTACTTGGGAGTCAGAATTCCTGTATTCTGACCCACTGGCAGAACTTAAATATAGTTTAAACTTGGAAAAAACACAAGTAAATACAAAACTTTGACTGCAGTAGCTGCAGTCCAAAAGTACCCTGACTTCCAGCTATTTTTTTCCTTAAAAAAAATGTTTTATGCAAAAACTTTTCACTCAGCACAATAACGTTGAAATGTTAACACTTATTTTTCAGTCCATTTTTTTGAAGAAAATTGTAAATAACAAAAAGAAAACATTAGAAAACAGCTGTAAATGTTGTACTTCACATCAATTGGACCTTTAAATTAGTGTGTTGCTGGTAAATCTATGGATGGACATCTTGCATTTGGATTAAGGTCCACGGTGTATGTTTGGACTGGATGGAAGACGTTTCTCTCCTCACCCCACCCCCGCTTAGTGTTCGTGCATTGCTGGCACTTACCGAGGAGCGGGGGGAATGGAGGCAGCGTCGGAAACTGGATGAGTCCCACCAGCTTCCCCCCATAGACGGCACTAATAAACAACACCACAATACCAAAGAGGTTCCCCCCAGGAAGACACTCCTTTTCAGTGATGGACCACACGACCCCGAAAAGCACAAAGGCCATGCTCACTGCAAGGGATAGACAGCGCTTTCTCACAACGTTTCACACGCTCCTTACATGAAGTCAAACCAGCAGGAGCTTGCAGAAAAACACATATCTGACATCAGTTAGGGAGTTAAAACAGATACATGCAAATTAAGATACAGATTTTCTCACGATTTTGGGGAAACCACAATGTGGATTTATACATTTAATGAAAAATTTTCAAAACTCACTTCCCTGCTTTTCTCCGGAATAAGTACAACTCCAACGTAGATTTGTGTGGATTCTTTCCTCACAAAAACTGAATATAAACACTTCTTGCTTTATAAGTCATTACATTACTTTTTGTTCATTGAGACAACTGTGGAAATGTGTTAAAAAATGGATGATCTGACGAAAAATGCCTGGCTTTTAAGGTGCTGAGCCGAATTTGTACTGCATTTTACTGCACTGTACTAGTACTGTACCTTTGGTAATGACCAAGGGCAGGAGGCCCCTCTGCAGACCAGAGCAGCTCACTTTGAGTTTTCTGAAGCCTTTTGCGGATTTGGGCCTTTCCATCATTAGTGATTCAACAGTGACGCAAAAGCAGCCTGAAAAGAACACACAAATGGCAGCGTGAATCTCTGTCTCTGACTGATGTGAACTTTGAGCCTAAAAGAAACTTAAGGGTAAGCATGATGACAAGACATAACTAAAGTCTGAAAAGTAAACATTCCTTAATAAAGGGCTAAATATCAAGGTAAAAATTAACAATATAACCCAAACTTGCTTGTTACGAATTAGAAGGGCAAACTGGTTATTTGCTGAATTACAAATAAATCATCATCTTATTAAAACATCACTTCCAGCTAGACTTTTATGATATTTCAAACATGGTTTGAACAATGTAGGGGGAAACCTTAGAATCCTCTGACTTTTTAAAGTTCCTTTTGTTATTGTTTTAACTGTGTCTCTCTTATTGCATTTGTAAGAAAGCTGTTGTTTTATCCTATTTCTCGGCATTTTGTTTTCCAATTCTGTGGGTCTCAGTGTGAAGAAGTGCTATGCTGGCGAGTGTTCAGGATTACAAACACCAAATGACAAAACGGGTCCTTTTCTGTAGTTGAGGATAATCGAGTGTCTGTCGGGTTTTTCAGTGCTCCTCCATACTCATTTCGAAGTCAAAGTGTGTTAGTAGCAGCATTCAAGGTGTGTGTAATGTTTGTAAACAAAACGGCAGCAATAAACAGATTCTCAAGAGGAAAACACACAGATGAACAGCAAGTCTGTTGCCCATTTTAGAAGCTGTCACACTTTAACTGTGTTTTTATGGTGCTGCACAAGCCTGAAATCTGCACAGCAACTACGCTGGAAAACACCGATTTGTTTTTTTTTTTTCCCCCAGTCTGGCTGAAAGTTAGATCAGTTATTAATGCCACACATTTTCTTCTTGTTCCTCTCTCTGCTTTTGGATGGAATTGAGTTGTTTCTTAACAAAACCTGCCACTGGCTGAAATAACGCACGAGCAAACATTCACCGATTTTCCTCTTATTGTGGAAGCAAAATGACTGTGTAATGTGGAAAAACTCAGTTGTTTTGAATAATAAGCCTCTTTCACGAAAAAAATGCACACATTTTTATAAGTTTTAAGAGGTTTTTTCATTGTACTGGGGGGGGGGGGGCTGAGTGTGCCAGTCATAAATTTAGGTGCATTTGCTGGCAACACGTCTTTTCAGCCACCCAATAACACATTCACCAACACAGTTAAGGAATGTTCTTATAAAAAAGTCCAAAATAAAAAATAAATGACAAATAGTAGAACACATTTCTCACACTGTGTAGAAACGTCGACAGGTTGTAGCGTGGCATTATGGAGAAGCCCTTCTTTTTCGACCTAATCTGAATTGTAACCAGGTGTGTAAAAGAAGTCGTGGTGATAATTTCATTTTATTTCATTTCATTTCCAGCACCTTCCTCTTCATCATGGCCTCTGCTACAGCCTGCACTGAGTCAGAGCTCTGGCCTATGAAGGAACCCACTTTCCTTATAAGTTTGTATCTCAACAGGCGTTAAAAAAAAAAAAAAAGTTAATGTTTGACATCTCATTTATAAACAGTCTGAAGCACATTTCTGCAGCATAAACCACGCTTCCTCTTTTTCCAGTTTACTTACAGAAGTTAATCTGAAGGCAAAACACAGTCCAGGCTGTCTCGATTTAGGCATTTTGCTCTTAATACAAAACGAATACCGGTAATTCACTTTATTACATCACTGAATCCGCCACTGTGATGTCAGCGCTGTGAAGATCACGCAACACGCGTGTGACGTACAAGTAACATGTAAATATTTAATATTCGCTGTACATGAAAAGGGAATATTCAATATCTTCTGCAGCGTTACGTTTATTCCCCTGTAAACGTCAGTTATTGAAGATTTTATAAAAGGTTTTGCTAAGAAGCAAAAAAAAAACCACCCGAAATGTGACCCGCTTTTCTGTGTACACACACACACACACACTGCTAACCTTTCATACATCTTCTTATCTTTAAAACAAATACCTGGGCCAAGACTGCTATTTATATGCAAGACAAAGGTAGACCGTGCCGCACATCAGAAAACTGTAAAAAACCCCTGTGGCTGTTTATAACCGACAACAGGTATAAACGTCTGCGTATGGTGTGTCCGGACAAAGCGCATCACACAGTCCAAATGCCATCTTCTCATTCCCCGGGTTTAAACCCTCAGGAAGCATGAGGGCAGTACTCACACAGTCCTGGTCCGCCACTGTTTCTAACCTCCCTCCGACTTGACTCTGGCTTCCAGACGGCCTCGACCTGTGACTCAAACGAACATAATTCATATTTGGCACTTTCTCCCCTGCGGGAGAAGGACTTTGCACCGAAGTCCTGACTCCGCAAGCCTCGCTTCTCCCTGCCCACGCAGAGGAACCTGGGAGCTGCACGCGCACCTTCGCCGCCGCGCGCCTGCGCTCGGTCAGTCTTGTCTGCTTCACGTCAGCTGAGGAACTTTAAAAATTAAAATTATACGTCATTTATTTTGGGGCACTTGCTGCTGTTTTGTACACTAGTACCTCTTTTCTGGACCGGCACTTTGGTCGTGTTGCAGCGGAATTTGCCGGATTATGAGTTCTGTTCGTCCTTCATTCGACAATTGATAACATAGTATAAGAAAGGGGTGTAAAAAGGACAATACACTCCTTTCACATCTCGCACGATAAATATTTAATCACAAATGCGTCAGGTAATTATGAAAACCTCAACATTTCTTTCTGTTGATTTCAAAATCCAATTTATAGGACATGAACTTCGTGAAAAAAAATGGCGGACTAGACAAGACTGAGGGTCGATGCAGCACAGTTTGAGGAATGGAAGCTCTTCAGCTGGCTATGAATTGGGCTATGAAGAAATCCCTGACGCCTTCTTTAAGGAAGGATGTAAGTCAACAAGTTCGCAGACGCTGGGTCCGAACGAGGAAGAAAGAGTCACGAGTTTCCGTCGGTGTAAAACAGTCTTAAGATCTTCAGGAGTCATCATCTTGCTCTTCACGTGTAGTGGTGTAAACTGGTGTCCGGTTTGGCTTCAGATATTGCTCTCACTGACCACGGTCTGCTCTGATGTAAGTTCTGCTGGGGTTCCTGTATCTTCACACAAGGTAACAATTAATAAATAATAAAATGTGAATACGTATTCTGCTAAAATTGCTGATTTGGCAAAACATGCTACGCCCTGCAATTGGGGCAAGCATGTATGGACTTGAAAAGTGACCTTTTTCATGTGAAACAGTAAGCGATTATCCGTTTTAGCATTTTCACATTTAATATTAAGAGTGTAGATGAAACTGTCTTTATAGTATACTGCCAAATCTTTAGTGAGTTTAATATATACAGACATTAACTGAAAGAAGATGTAACTTGTGAGTTGTAGGGGTGGGCGATCACCTTCAGGGCACCGGTCCCTCGCGTTGGGGTCCACCTGCTTCTGCAGCAGCCGAGGTCCCGCCAGGCCGATGCTCACAGCCCCTATGGGAGCTGTGATGAGGATGGCCAGAACCGCCACCGTCAGGATGTCCATGCCGTACTTCTCTAGGACCGGGTCCCCCTGACGCCGAGCCGTGTCCAGTGCTGTGGACCCTATGGCTGCCTGGAAACGGACCTTCAGTCAGCCTCCCAACTGAAGGAATTCACAACACACTGGGTTTGGGCAAAGTGAGCATTTCTCACATGTCCAAGCGAATTATGGGAGATGGTACACAGGCAGTGGCGTCTTATTGTAAAAAAGGGTTCGTTCAAGGTCTGTTTTATTATTCAGCCTGATACTAAGTGAGGCCAGGCTGTTGGAGTCATGAAAGAAGGAAGGAAGGAAGGCAGACAGACTGATAGACAGATAGTTAGATAGATAGATAGATAGAACCAGGTAGAATCAGGATAGCAATTATTTTATAAAAAAAACGCACAGAAAAATAAATCACAGCTTTAAATGGTCACACATGAGGCCACTCAATTATTTTTCATTCTTTGAATACTGACAAAAACAAAATCATATCCTGTGCTAATGTCACGGTCTTTTTGTTAGGTATGTCTTGTTTGTGTGTTAAGTCAATAGCTTAGAACATTGTACCTGCACCGTGGCCTTTGGAATCCAAGCAAGTGCAGTGAACACCTTCTCCTTGAAGCTGAAGCCGGCAAAGAGCACCATGGCGAAGGTGAAGAGGACGCGCATCATGAGTCCAGCACTGAGAGCTGCCAGGCCCAGACCTGGAAGTCAGAGGAGGGAGGGGAGCTGAACCAGAGTCTGTCACGAAGGACATAATAATGTTGCATGTCCCAGGGATTCACCCAGCTAAGTCTGTGAAAAGCAAGGTGCCCGACCGCACTGACCGACTGTGCTTGGGTCAAGAGCGGAGACGGTGATTTCGGCTCCGATGAGTCCGAAGAGAAGCGGCTGGAAGACGTCCCAGATCCTCCCCACCACGGCAGCCACTGGAGCCTGTGTAGTTTGTAACAACATATAAAACTGCAGGTTAGCTTTCCATTTACCTAAACAACATGTCCACCTGCTTAGATGTTCACAACTGAAATGAAAGTTAAAAATATTTTTTGTTTTGTACAGCTTGAAGTTTGAAAATTTTATATATATATATATATATATATATATATATATATATATATATATATATATTCTAATGGCAGACCAGCATGATGCCATAACTGATTTCCAAATCCTGGAAAAGCTTTCTAAAGGTTTTAACATGGTTTTCTACTCCACAGATATGCTTACTGTGAAGAAATATTGAAGTTCAAAGCAAACTGTGTGTTTCAAATGAATATATAACTCCCAGTAGGTTGCAGCAGGGGCTGCAGTGATTTGAGCTGCTGCCTGATACTCAAAGGACTCAAGTTAAAATTCAGTCTCTTGCAGTAATACACTTGGTCATGGTACTTACCCTTAATTGATACAGCAGAAATTACCTAGCTGCGTCAATGGGTAATTCATCGCAACCAGATTTGGAGAAAAGTGTCAAAAAATGAATGTAAGTGTATCACAAAGCTACATTTATAAGCCTCTCCTAGTTCTAGCACAAATAAGAGGAAAAAAATAAGTTTGTATTACTTGTTGCTGTCTCTGAAAAACTGGGATTAAACCACTAAACCAAATAAAAATCCAGCACAATATATTGATGCTCTGACCTTTGACAGTTTCCAGCTCAGTCCTGCCATGAAAGCCATGACTAGGGTGCACAGGCCTCCAGCCCCAGGGAAGCCGGCAACACGACTGGCAAACACAGCAAACACAGACAGGCCCAGGAGCAGAAAGGAGCGTCTTATAACCAGGTCTTCCTTGGAAGGAAAATACAGACAAAATCTCAGTGTGACCCTGGAACCACATCCAGCCTGTTGCACCTTGGGAAAATGATACCTGTCACTTTGTGAGTTCTTCCTTGCATGACTGATCTAATCGGGGTGGGAGGGGGTCGTGATTGACCAGTCGTGATTTTTAAATTTATATGTACGAAACATTTTTTTTTATTTACTGATATTTTATCAAACTTCAGCAAAATAGTTAATTATTATTCTGTTAAATTGTTTTTGTCCAAATACTGTACAAAAGAGTTGAACGCAGGTATCCCTCGAGATACAAATTTAGGAGTTTTCGGTTGTCCAAGTGAAATTTTTTAACAGCCTTTACTGAGTTATGACCAAATATGAGATCGACTTTTCCTTCTTCTTTACACGTAACAAGAGCTGAAAACCGTATGGTAGTTACGATTTCAAGACAAGATTTCAGCTTACAAGCCCATTTCCACAAATGAGCTATGCTCAAATACCTAATACTTGTGCTTGCAAGGTACTTGAAACACTAGGATAGTTATTTAATTGCAAACTTTGTTTTATTTTATCTACTATGAAGCAAAATGATTGAGGACATTAATGAGCAGGTGGAGCCCAGTGCAAAAATACTTTTCCTGGAGTCTTGCATTTCCAAAAAAAAAAAACATACAAATGTACTAAGGATGCTACGCTTATAAAAATTGTAAACTATGTATACACTGATGTACATGTATGTTGTTTTCTTTGTAATACTTAAAACCTTAGCTTGAGTCAAATTCAATGGATGAGTCAAATCATGTTAGATGTCAAATCAATGGCAGCTCACTGACAGGCAGTGGTCTCTCTGGGTTATGAATATCTTCGCCCCACAGGCTATCTGGCTACTGAATTCCAGACAGCAGATGGACTGGTTACCACCACCACCACTGTGTCCTCATTTTATCTGTTTAGTGCTTTACACCCTAAGGTTTGGGAGAAACCCCATTTCGTTCTCTCGTACCTCTGTATAAGGGCGCAACGTCAATGAAGTAAATGAACTAGGGAACAATTTTAAATGGAAGGTGAAACATTCATCTAAATTAGATTCCAATAATAAGCTATTTTTGTGTTTTGAGCTCCATCACATAGACTTTACCTGGTCTTCGCTGGGAAAGAAGCATAGGAAACAACCGAGGAGCAGTCCAGCAACCATGCCTCCCGCCACTTCCAAGATCCCCTTGAGCAAATTGTACCATGTGGCACCTGTAGAGGGAGCAGCAACTGCAACATCTTATACATCTCAGAGATAGGGTTGTGGTGGTCCAGAGCCCACTCTGGAGGCGTTAATACGTGAGGCGCAGACAGCCGAGCCATGCTGCTCATTCGGCTGATTTAGAGGGTTTGCAAATTCTACAACTTTGTGAGAAGAGCTGCTGACACAGCGTCTGCTGTGGCTGTTCACGATGGAAAGTGCACCTGTGGCGAAGGCCACACCCAGACAGGTGGTGAACCCGGTGATGGCCAGGATGTCGTCGAAGCTCCCAGCTGCCATCAACAGTGTCGGGATTCCCTTCTCCACCCCATAGCCGTCTCTCTGGAGGAGAAGCATGGAGGGGACCACGACGGCCGGGGACACAGCACCCAGCACGAACCTGGGCAGGAGGAGGAATGTGCTAGCTAGGTTCCTGGGCAGAGAAGCTTGGGACCCATGGGAATCAATGTGGACAGAAGTCTCTGGAGTCTGTTTATGTGGTCAACAAGAGTCGACATCAACTATGTGCCACGTTTGTGTTAATTTAGCTGCTAATGCTGTTTTAGAAATTTTTAACTCAAAGCGGAGTGAACAGTAGAGCTGGAGTTTGTTACCCCAGCATGAAGGCCCAGATCCAGGGCAGAGCCATGAGGAAGTGAGAGATCACTGCCACAGTACAGGCTTCCACAGTACAGGGCCCCACGGCCACACGCAGGCACACCGCCTTCAGCTTCTTCAGGGCCTGAGAGGGGAACAACTCTGTCAATCCGAGGCAACAGCAGAATGAGAATCGGGTTCACCCACACAACACTGGACCCCTGGCTACTAAATCCTGGAAAGACTGGACAGTCCACTGCATTACTCTATATTTTTTTTAAAAATCTCTACATGTGTGAAGCTCAGTCAGTTCATTTGTCTATCTTTTTGTTTTTTCTCACCCAGTGTGAGGTTTTTTTTCTCCTGAAATTATTCCAATTATCATTGAACTGCAAAAAGGCTACTAACTATTCTGAAAATTTTAAATTCTGTCTCTGACAAGGTTTTCTCACACCATACACACCACACACACAAAGACGCCCTTTCTCACACACGTAGGAGTACCCTGGCTGCCTCACACAATGTAAACACTCTTTCTGTTTCAAACACACATAAATTCAAAGATATTACAGTCTGGTGAGATATAATTTATTACTGTCTGCATGTCGGTCTGCACACACCAAAACACACTCTAGACAAATGTACACACTCTGACGCACGTTCTTTCACACGCTGTCTCTCCCTCTCTCCTTCTCTCTCACACACTCACCACAATCACACACCGATGTACTAAATTAAAAAAGCTGAAAGGCAATAAAATTGAGTGATGTATAATTCATTACTCTGTGTACGTCTCTACAGCCGGCGCATCTTGCCGTTGCCAAACACGTGTTTGATCACATGAGCCAGTCGGTGTTATATGTGAACAAACGAAAATGTAAAATTTAATAAGAAATTGCACGACTCGCTCACCGCACTGGTGATATATATTTTATTTCCTCTCCACTTGAACTATAACTGATGCGTGTCACTCTGGGGTGTGTGCCTGTCTGACAGCACTAACAATACTTGTGTACTAAATGCAACCACTTTAATCGCAAAACAGTTTGGTTACTATTTAACGTTTTATTACTTTTTGCCAGTACACCTTTTTGAGCTCTTTTGACTGGTAACTCAGCTATATATTTGCCGACATGTTCAAAGAAAGGAAAATTCTAAGAGTCTGGAAAGCGATGCAAAACTAACACCTTTTTTCGATATTTCAAGACATTTGCCAGCATACACCTCTAAAGACGATAAGATGCTTTCCAGTTACTGAGATCCAGCACAAAATGCGTTTAGTTTGTTTTGCTAAAACAGTATATTTACTTATAATAAGACGACTATGGTGGCAAGATGATTAAGAATAATCATATTTATGATATATTAAATGACCAGAAGTATTGGGGGTAAGAGATCTGGTCAGCTGAAATGTATAATGTTTTGCTGTGAATGTGGAACAGTTATTTGAATCCATATAATCACCATGGAATCAATCTGATATTCACCACATCATGTTAAAATAAAAATCCACTGCCCATCTAAAGATTTTCAAGGGCAGTCTTGTAATCGTTGCTGAAAGGCTTTTTCTGTGAAGACTACTGACAACAGTATGGCCACCTACAGCAGCATCCAGTCCCAGTCCAGCTCGGGTCAGTATGACAGCCAAGGAGATGTTCCTCAGAGCAGCAGACCATCTGACGTCAACGTAGACAGCATCCGAGACCACGGGAATGTTGTGTAGGAGAATACCGGCCAGCAGCATCCCTGCAAATAAACAGGATCTGGGCTTCAGATCTTGTGCACACTTAAGGTCTTCCTTGACCTGAGTAGAGGATTTAACTAACACCTTTTTGAGGAGTTTAAAGTCCCTAATTCTCCTGAAACGCATGTTTTTGTTTGGAAAGTGGGAGGAGAATCCCAGGTAAATAGGAACAACATGGAACCTCCGTTCAAAATTATTTGGGTTCTAACCCGTGTCTGAACACACTGAGGTGTCGACAGTACCTGCTGAGCCACCGTGCTACTTTCTCACCATTTAACTTTTATCATTGTGAAAGATGCTGGAAAGCTTGCACATAGAGAATGAAGCAGACAGGTGGCTGCAAACATCTGCTTGGCTTTCAAAATAACAGGCTGGATAGGCAGGCAGGAGTATGTTTCAGGATTACTTCTAAGACTTTATGGACTGTGGCTCAAATATACTGTGTTATTACGATACTGAAAGCCTTGTGTGCAATTCTTTGCTTTAAAACATAATGCTTAAGCTGCTTAACTGTCATGTAACCAGTCAGTTTATCGGTGCTGCTTACTGAGTGAGTACTTTGCTCGTGGAACTTACCAAGGAGCGGAGGGAAAGGTGGCAATGATGGAAACTGGATGAGTCCCACCAGATTCCCCCCATAGACGGCACTAATAAATAACACCACAATGCCAAATAGGTTCCGTCCGGGAAGACACTCCTTTTCTGTGATGGACCACACGACCCCAAAAAGCACAAAGGCCATGCTCACTGCAAGGGATAGACAGCAAATGTCATGTATTTCTGGACAGTTCCACCAGGTTCATACATTCTAGTCATTTCTAACAGTGTTGTTCTGCTGCATAGCCTTTGATATATGTCCATCCCATCTCGGGGGAGGAATTATAAAGTTCATTCTAGACATTCAATGTAGACCCAAAGGGAGTAGACACTGACCCCTTAACTCATCCAAAATAGACTGCAGTCGCAGTGTGACAAAGCTGATCGACTTTTTTCAATGACATCACGATTTTTCTGTAATAACTCTGCAATAGTTCTGTTCCTGTCACAGTTGGTTTTTATCTAAACCGTTCAAAGTGGTCCTTACGACTAATCCTAACCCAAAAATGACTGTTGTCCGTTTTTAAATAATGCATGAATTATTCTATAATAATTTAGTTCTAGTATAATTGTAGTTAATTTTCGTCCAACAGCAGCTCGGACCCCAATCTTAACTCAGCTTTTTTGAAGGAGTTTGGTGTCTACTAACACCAAACTTAACGTTGACCCCTCAGTAAAGGGAGGTTCCATTTTACTTGTGAAAACTTTTCTTTTCTTTTCTTTTCTTTTCTTGTTGCAGTTTTTCTTTCATCTAAAAGGCTCAGAAGCATCAAGCTATCCCTTACTACAACCTTAACTTTAAACCTAACCCAAACCCAAAGTAGGCTGCAGATTCGTTTTTAGCAGGAAAAAAAGTGATCGTTGTTTATTGTTTGTTTTTTTCATACAAAAATGCTCTATTTTTATTTCACCTGTAATTCTGATGAGATCGACAGTTCAGCTCAGTTTATTTTTATAGAGCGCTTCTTCTCACACCGTGACCCAGAGCACTGAACAACAGAACGGATACAACAACTACGAAGCTTACAGGTAAGAGATTAGCCATACATTTAGAAACATTCCTGGGGAAAAGTGTAATAAGTTATGTTTGCCAGCAACTTAAGATAATGCTCCATGATGATGTTTTATTACTGACTAGTGTTCCATCCAGGGTGTGATTCTGGAATGGGCTCCAGACCACCATGACGCCAAGCAGGATAAGCAGTTAATTATACTGGATGGATGGACATAATATTATTGTTATTTTAGCAGTATGCTTGACCTAAAAGGTTTAACAACCGACACCCTGCTAACCCCAACCCTAACCCTACCTGCTGCTAACCCTGATGGAGCTATAACCCTAATCCCAAACACATCCTTAACTGCTAGGCTAGCCTGGACCTCTCCTACCCAGACAATATGAAACATGACAGCCGCTATTATACAGTCTGGTGCTACAGCATCCAAACGGATATCACAGTAGTTTACATCACATGTACAGCAGCTAAGACTTAGAGAGGAACAGGCCACTACAATGAAGATGTGATCATGTTAATGTAACGATTTATGTGCTAATATAGAAGGTTCTGGGCCTTAAATGGTTCTGGGGAATACCTTTGGTTAGGATGTAAGCGAAGGTGCCTCGTGGGGGTCTGAGACAGGACCAGCAGAGTTTGGGGCCGCCTGCACTCTCCTCAGTTCTCCCTCCATTGCCGCCGGGGACACTGGGCTCCTCAGCCTCACCGAAACTCTCAGGGTGTTTAGCCACCGTCTTCACCTGCGCTGAGTCCATTATGAGGCCTAAACGGAGGGAAAATAGTAAAGTGCACTGAACTGTCTTGCCAAAGTGCCAAAAATCAGAAATAAAGCTGTCAGTGACTACAGGCGCAAAACCAGCAAAATGCCCATATTCAGCATTTACTGACATTTAATTATTTTGTTCTTACTTCTCCCTTGACTTACAATAATTTCCCCATTCATACAGGACGGTAAATTTTACCGTATTAAAATCAGGGTGAGGATCCTGATCAAGGGCACAACAGCAAGAGGTTAGAGTTGAGCCTGGGCTCTTTGAATAGAAGGTAGCAGCTACAGCTACTATACCACTTGGTGTCAGCTGTTAAACAGCTTGTGTCTGAAAATGTGTTTAAATTAAAGGTTTAAAATCATGTTAAAAGTTTCAGCAAATGAAAAAGAAGTTTGTCTTGACCGAACACAGGTCTACCTGTCAGAAGGGAGCCCCTCTTGGCTCTACATTCACGCAGTTACCCTTGGTTTCCCTTCAGCAGAATGGTTTTCAGTGATGTGTAAGACGGTATTCAAACAATAAGTTCAATATTTCATTAATAACCGAAATGAAAATCAGATTATTCTAAATCCGAGACCATTTTCCGCCACATCTCCTTCTTGTTGCTTCTCTTCTCCCCCATTTATCTTTTGTTCCAGAATATTCAGTATGGCTAGGAAAACGTGAGTCCTAAAAGTTTTTTTGTTTTTTCATGGTAAAATAAGAAAAAGTTAATTTACCTGCAATGATGTGAAGTGGCCAAAAATCAGCCTCAGTCCTGCAAAGCGGTGGGTGTGGAACTGCTCTGTGAGACACAACCAGCCCAGGCCATCCCGCGTCTGACTCAGGATCTCCTGACCACAGAAATAGGAAGTTCGGTTTGTATGAATCACAAAGGACACGTGCGATCAAAATAAAACCTTTTTTTGGCCATAAAACCACGATGGACCTGCACCGGTAAAAACACCTGAGATTCCTGAATCGCAGGTGTTTCTGTAGGGGTCAGGCGGTTCTCAGGTGGAATAGTCAGTCCGTACATCACTTTATATTGTACACTATATATGCAACGTAAACTTCCACAATAGATGGTCTGATTTTTAAGTAAAATCGAGCAGAATGTACCCACTCTTCTGTTCTGGCCACACAAGCAGTCATGGGAGAAAAACCTGGGCACCTTTGTTTGTTTTGCCACTCTGTACATGTCAGTAACAGACAACAGTTCAGCTTCAACCCCTTCAATTGCAGGTTGTCTGTTTTGAAAGTAGCTGACACTCACGGTCTCTTTCCTGGCTGCAACGTGGCTTCAGCTACTGGAAACTTCCATCCAAGCACTCAGTTACATCCTGCAACTGGTTAACTGTAGTGTATTGGGGGGAAAAGCTGCTGCACCTGAATATGGAAATTCTGTTTAGGCCCCCTGTTGATATCACTTTTATTCAGAAGGAGCTATAAATACTAGTCAGTCCAAAATAATAAGATGACTTTGAAATTTTATATGTTTCCAGGAAGGAAAAAATAACTTCTCACCCTATTTTCTAATGTTCTCCATCCATCATGTGCTCTGAGTGAATGGTGAGCGCGCGGACAACTGGAAATAGCGTCGAAATGGGCCCTTTATTGCATCTGCTAGAAAGATCCACCGTCTTTTTGGTGAAGAAATGAGAAAAGAGTAAAAAATTGTGAATAAATTAATTAGTCAGTTAAAGTTTTTTTTTTTAACTAGAATACGAGCGGCATTGGAACAGTTTTGGTTTAAAAGATGTGTTGAATAATTCTATGTGAGTACTTGACATGTTCTACAATATTTCCCTTTGATTCCTCCACTATGAAGGACATTTTAGAGGAACAATAAATGTCCGTCATGCTGATCTTTTTTTTTTTTTTTAACATGTTCAGATCGTCCCTGTTTTCTTAAAACAACCAGAGCACAGATCCCTTCTCGGCTCTGCAACAGGAACTGTATTTTAATGCTGTCACTTAGACCGACCAATAAGTTTAATTCATTTTCGCTTATCGGGCTTCAGAATTTTCAACGTTGTAATGAAATTTAATGCTATTCACTAACATGTCTGTTGAACATTGACATCAAAGGAACAATATCTTTCGCACTTTTTCATCTCTTTAATCTCTTCTTCTTATTATTATTATTGTTGTTGTTGTTGTTGTTGTTGTTGTTGTTGTTGTTATTGTTAATTTTACAGACAGATGATCTTACCAAATCATCTGCTTTGTTCTTCACTTTAGTAAGTAACTCTATTTTTGTAATACTCCCTTACTCTGCTTAGGATCCAATACCCATCTGAAGTAATAATGCAGTGTATATAAAGCAAGTGCTGTATACGAATAAATATGGACTTTCAGCTATTTACAGTTATGTCGTTTGCCACTAGATGACACTGTTTACTTTATATAAGCTGCAATGTTGTGACAGGAGGCGGCAGCTCTGTCTTAGATGTGTAAAACATTACTCATAGGATCCCCATATTAAACTGTACGTAATGATGGGCCTATTGTTATGTTTATGCAGCATCACTTTTCATAATGCTTCAGAGGCCATTTGAGTTGTGACAGAAAATATAGTTAAGGAGCCTGTGGAGGAACTGGTGTTCTGGAATAATCTGACAGCAAAGCTGAATGTGAAACAGGCCGCTGAGGGTTAGGAGAGTTTAAACCCTGTTAACACTGCTGCACTAACTATGACAGACTACTATTAACAGCAAAGTGATCCAAAGTAAGGTTACAATATTAACCACGGTGAGAAAAGAATTCATCCTGTTTAGTTCTGCTGACTTCTTCTTTCTTCTATATTTAATACTGCAGTGTTTCTTCAAACCTGATCCATTTATGGGGTTAATAACTGAGCCGGGTAAAAATAGAAGAAATCCGGTATTTTTACACGTGAATGACGACAGAAAGTGGCAAGGGAGGGCGTTGTTTCTAGGTGTGAGGAGTGTGGCCCCCGAGAGCTCGTGTGCCGACTCTCGCCGAGGTGCGGTATTTTTAAACGTGTCTGAGTCCACATCACAGCTGGAGATGAAGCGAGGAACCTCAGCTCCTCACACGTGGAGAATGCAGAGACCTCTTCCTTTCATTTCTCTCCAGAACTGCTTACACTGATTTTGACATTTATACAGCTGGATCATTTTTACCGTACCAATTCAGGGAAAGTGCTTTGCTCAGGGCCACTACGGAAGGACGTCTATAAAAACAATTGCATCCTATAAACATAGTCGGATTGTCAGGCATGAGGAGTGACCCAGAGATGCCAGTGTGTGTCTCTATGTTTTACAAAGATCACATTACGTTGGTTAAACAGCCAACAATTTGAAACTTTTTGCACAGTTGGGCTAAATCAAAAATATTTATTTAATCCATCCAGCCAACCGTGAATCTGTCCTGAATCTGTCATGGTGGACAGGAGCCCATCCTGGAATCACTGGGCCCCAGGCTACGAAGCTATGCTCTGGATGGGATGCCAGACCATCACAGGTTAGCCACACACAGTTCATGCACTATGAGGAATTTCAAGTGAACGGCTGACTAGAAACATACGTCTTTGGAGTGTGGGAGGAAACCCCCACAGATGCGAGGGGAGCATGTGAACTCCACACATGGTGAGCTGGATTCAAACCCAGGCCCAGCTCGGGCGTTTCTTGCTGCACCACCATGCTGCACATACGAAATTATTATAAAATGCATAATAATAATAATAATAATAATAATACATTGTAAGCTACTTTCATATTGAATATATAAACCTTCGCAAATTTGGATCTAGACATCAGCAGTCATCTGTTCTGAAAGATCAGCACGTTGGAGTCGATATTAACATTTTGCATCTAATCTGCAGCAGGAAAACCATCTTTCCATCTTGTGGACAACAATATCAAACTGAAGCGACATCAGCAAATGCAAAAAAACCCAGTTAGGACAAATATATAAAAGCACACAGTTCAGCGGTGCTTCGGAAAAAGGATTTTGCAGAAACTGGCGAAGGGTTAAGCTTGTGATCAGGTTGCTTTATTCAGCATCTATGTATTTGTGCTTCTAGCTTTATCTCCAGAAGTTTCTGTCTCACGTTTTGATTTTGTTTCTCCTAAGTCTGCAACCCACTGGTTGTGTCTCCTTCAGCTTTCATTGTTATGTTGCTCTAAAGAAAACTCCAAATCTGTTAGCACAACCTTTTATGAAAGCTAAAAAAAAAAAAAACCACGTTCTCTTCCATCTAAATAGAACTTTACCTTCACACAGCACAAAAAGGCCATCGAATACACAGACTGTCCACGCTGCCCATTATGCGCTCAGTTCAAAACGCTGCTATAAAACCCGGAATCATGACAGAGGCACTTTTTCAGGTCAACATATAAGAGTTTTGAACTTTGCGTCATAATGCTGTCAGCATCGACGTGAAATGTGGAAGGGTTAAGCTACGGCAAAATACTGCAAGATAAATTTCAAAATATTTGGAAATTCTGAGTACAGCAAAGTGATGCTGGGTGAAAAGTACCGTCAACAAAAAAACCACAAGTCAGACAGAGCAACAAATAGTTCCAAAGTACAATAACTGAGCATCTCAGATAAGGAACATACTACTGCAGTAAGAGCTGGTATGTACATTTAGTTCACAATGCTTTCCCAGCATCTTCACCTTCTTCAGCATCTTGTCTCTGGGGTGGGTCATTGACCTGGGATGATGATTGAACCAGCTGTGCATCACTGAAGCTCAACGGAAACTGACGTTGTCCCAGATAACAACAGTATAACTGCGCTGACCATCCTGGCTCTCATTATTCTTCTCAAAGTGTTTAACCAAGAAGGTGACTGAAGCGAGCCAAGAGGTGTGCTGTGTTGTGAGGGCCCACGGTAGCATGGAGCTGGTCAACCCCTTGGCGGCTGATGGTGGAGCACACTGTCACATTGCCTCCGCAGACAAGTACACGGTCAACTAAAGCAGCAGAAATTTCATCTGTGTTCTTCTTCTTCTTCTTGGCTCTTCCAGCATTGCTATAAACCATTTTGACAAAACATTCACTAAACACACATCACGCTATTTATTTATTTATTCTGATAAGCTTGTAGACAAATGCTGCTGTTCAGTCACCCCTAGAGAAATGGGTGTTAACTGAGCTCAGGTTGTTGCTGCTTATGTTAAACCTATTGAGTGCCAGTGTTTTCTGAATGAGCACACGGTGCAATGTGTGAAAAGGTTTGCTGAAGGTTCAGTAAATTGAAACGTGTGACAACATGAGTATTGTTTATGGTGTTAAGAAAAGTGTCCTTCTTTTGAAGTGTCTTCTTTTGTTCTCCTCTTGAGACCTGAGGTAATGGTTTGAGATTTTTTGCTTATGAATTAGTTTTACTGTGGTTCCACGGCTTGCTGCACACAACTTATGGGTACCCTCACTCGCATTTTCCTCTCCTATGTGACTGGGAGCACTTCTAGGGCCTTTCTTTCTTTCTTTTATTTGTGGATCACGTGCTTTTTTTATTGGTCACAACAATACATACAGGTAGAGACACTGTGACATTGCACTTCTATCTACTTACAGACAGGGGCTGAGGGTCAGATAGTTACAGAGTATCAGTGGGTCTTGTCCAATAACATTCTAATATCTTCCGGAATGGTGTCCTGATGATCCATAATTGTTTTCAATTTTCTTGTAGGTCAGATGTGAACTTTTCAAGCAGGAGGAAGCGAAACACTTCAGACTTCCACATATTTACATGAAGAACTTCAATTGTAAACCGGGGCTTTAAAATACATTTCTTGGCTAATTGTGTTGGTGTAAACAGCCAATGTTCCAAGACCTCATCAAAAAGAGAGTTTGGGTTGTGGTTTAGTAGTAAAATAGAAGGTGTCAAATCAAACTTCACATTGAATGGTTGAGTGAACTTCCTTCAAATAAGCTTGTACGTTGTCACAGTCGCAGAATAGGTGCATCAAAGTGCCAGGAGCCGGTTTACACCGAAACACATCTGCAATGTCCCTGGAAACATCCTATGGTGGTAGTCTGGGGAACCAAGATTCTGTCGATGAACTTGAAATTTTGCTTCTGGGTGCCTAGGGAGGTGCAGGCTAGGAAAACTTTGAGACATACAGCTGACCATTCCTGATCACTCTTGACGTCTCTTTCAAAGCATCGTAAGAGTTATTGCCAGTGCGTAATAAAGTATAATAAAGAATAGAAAATTACTACAAAATTTATGAAAGCCTTTGAAATTTTTCACTAAGAGGAAATTTCAGTGAGTGAAGCAGTTCTTGGTAGTGATCAGTTCCAAAGGCTACACTTTATTTTACTTCCACTTTCTTTTAATCTCAACATTTTCTGACAGTTGAATCTTGTGTGTGTGTGTGTGTGTGTGTGTGTGTGTGTGTGTGTGTGCGCGCGCGCGTTTCACCTATGTAACAAGATCTAACATTAAAATGAACTGCTTTCCGCTGTTTGTTAGCCCACTTTCTAGGAACACAGCCTGAGTGAGACTGGGGTCTCACTGTAGTTTCAGAAGCTAAACATCACGTTGACCTCAGTGTGACCAGGTGTGTTCTGGGTTTTTGGAAATCGTAAGAGAAAACAAGAAGAGATCCTATGGTCCTCCTTCATTGTACTCCAGAGCAGAGCTTCCTGTTTACACAATGAGGAAAACACAGCACTTGAGGTACTAGAGGAACCAGAACTTCACGAACACGTTCATGTCAGTACAGAAAGACACCATTACCGAAAAACACAAACTGCCTTTCCTGCTTTATCTCCCTTAATTCGATTATTCAAGAATCTGTCTGCGATTTTTCCAACTGAGTGTGGCTCTCATACCGCGAACATCTCGGGAAGAGCCTAAACGTGAGATGTCGCACGTGTAGTTTTGATTATGGTCTCGGCATTGGAAACACTATGAATGAAAATAAACACAGCTGGGAGGTTATGATTAGGAAAATATTAGCTTTGGCTCTTCGTCTCAGTGGCATAAGGACACGAGCCATTTAACGCTGTTTAGACCAGATTGGAATCTGCAGAGGAAATGAAGCATTTCCCACCGCAGAAGGGACACGCTGTGCCGTGGCGACCGGCGTACCGCGGTAAAGCTGCAGAGCCACGTCTCAGAGCCTGACTGTACTTGCCTGAGTCTGAGACAGATGGCGGGGGGCCGACGGGGACACATGGGCACGTAGCTTGCGGATAGCAGCGCACCTGAACCCAGGTCCTGGGCGACAGGCTGAAGAAGGCTGCCAAAAAGTGAGCCAAGCCAGGTGGAAGCATCCGAACCTCCCGAGCTTCTCCGGCCGCTCGTGTGGGAACACAGACCCGCTTGTGTAAATTCCAGCTGCGACGGCACAGCAGAAGGAAAACAAGGAGACACCACGGCAACGACAAGACGTCGGTCCTTCACGTGTGGCGGAAATCCTTGCGCAAATATGCAAATACCAAATGTGATTCTTAATCCCGTATTACATGTAACAAAGAGCATGGAGTTTATTTCTGAAATATGGTCTTGTTCATTTAGAAAATACATATATCCGAAAATCTGAGCTAAACCAGCTGGTATAAGTAACTAAACCAATGTAGACACATGTATCACCATTAGAAAGTAGAAAACACATGTTTATAAGTATAATTTTTAGGGCATTTCTATTAGTAGCATCTAAAGGCAGGACACAGATATGCAGTTTGGAGAGCAGAGCTCCTGATCTTTTTTTTTTTTTTTTTTTTACACTGCCAGGCCCTCCTGGTTCACTTTTATCTTTGGCTCTACACCACATTATAAATGGTGACGGTGATTCATTAAGCAGCAGCACGAAAAATATAAATCGATCCATTATTCTTAGCTCTATATTGGTCACATTCCCAGTCACTTAGATTCAGAGCGATCAAATAACCGGAAGCACACGTCTTCGGACTGCAGCAGGCACCTGGAGCACCTGGAGGAGACCCACAGAGAAAATCCACCCGGCCTGAGCTGGATTCAAACCCTCACCGACGCAGTTTACTGCCCAACAGCGCCGTCCTGCAAAACATAAAATGGCTCCTGGATGTACTTTCTTCTAGAAATCGCTGCTAGAAACAGCAAATGGCTGCATTTCTCCTTAATAGAGGCCGCATCATATCATATTTTATTTACCAATTCTATATATATATAAAAGATAAAAATATAAAGTTATCACCTGGGCAAGTGGTCCTGATCTGCTTTATATGGTAAGGGAAGTGGGGGTAAAATCTGAACTGCGTGAATAATATTTGTATTATTTCCGATTCAGCGAGGAGGAATTTACATCCAATGGAGCCCTTAGTGGTTACGGTGGTTTATTGTGGTCAGAGGGCATTTTTGACCTGTTCCACCTCCGTGTGACGGACTGTCCCGCCGTATCAGGCAGAACAGAGGAAATTCTGCTCAGCACACGTTTTACCGCGAGCTTCACGCCGCCTTTGTTTAGACAGCCCAGTGTTTGGAGCTCTCGGGCTCTCCTTTTTAGGACAGGCGCCTGCGTGGAGCCCCCTGTTCTCCCCCTGACACCACCGTGGTGGCACCCCCCAGGAGAGCAGTTTATATCAAACCGGACAACTGGATATGCTTTAGTATTTAAATAGAGCATTTATACAATTTCGCTGGTGCAATTTTCTGTTTACATCCATTTTTCATTTGTTTTTTTAAATGTTTTTTTTAAAGTCAAGGATGGTATTTCACATCTCCCATAATGTCCCTTCCAGTGCTGTGCAGATCTTGCAGAATAATTATTATGTGAGGCAGTAATAATTTTGGAAGGACCATAAAGTCGAACGTAAGGAATAGCACTGTTTTTTTTCCACATTATATTTACAGAAATTGGCTGTGCGAACATTTCTGATTTATTTTTAGCGGGACACGGAGCGGCGGAGAGATTGGGCTTCCACGCCCCAGCTAAGCGCGACGCCGGCTGTGAGGCCGGAGCCCCTCGGCTAGAATAGAAGCGCGGCGCAGTGGCTCGTATGGAGAATAGTGGAGTTTAGCGCAGCAGGCGGGGTAGAGGAAGGCGACAGACAAGAGTGATTGCGTGGTCCTTTCCCTCACTGAATTATTGCCCACGTCTCCCTCCTGGCATTTGTCGAACCCCTAGCGAGCACAGACCTCCGGCGGAGAGATGGGACTAGATTGGAGGTCTGCTAGCTGGCTCCGCGTTTCTGACTGCTGCAAGTTTTTGAGCGATAAAAGAGAGTCTACTGGTCCATGGGGCTACATTTCAAACTTAGACAACAAGGATTCCATAAGTATTCTAATTTGATGTTTTTCTGGGACGTTGGGAGACATTTCTGCATCTCCAGATGCTCACCTGGGGAGAGATGAACAGACTTTTACTTATTGGAATTTCTGCGACCTGGGGCAGCAGGTGGTGTAATGGTCACCGCTGTTGTCTTTGGATGAGGAAGTTGCAGGTCGCACGGAGATGCCTGACACTTTATGGACCCAGGTTCTAATTTCACCGCCTGCTATAGTACTCTTGAGGTACATACCCTAAATCGATCTGGTGAAAAATTACCAAACTGTGTAAATGGGGAAATAATTGTACTTTAACGCTGAAAGATGCTTTGGAGATAAACATCCATCCGTCCATCCATCCATCCATCCATTACTGCTGACCACTTAATCCTGAGCCAGATCCCAGCAGTTAGGGGCTGCTGAGCATCTCTTCTTCCTCGAATTCCCTCAAGTTTTCAAAGCCTCTGCTGAGAGATGCGGGAGGGTCCTCGGCCGCGTCGATCTCATCCGTTAATCTCATTTCTGCCACTTTCAACCAAGTCGCATTAGTCTTTCCCAGTGACCAACATCAGTAATAAACCCCTTTTGACCAAAGTAGTACCTAAGCAACTGTGAAATGAATAAATTATAGTGAAGTAGAAGCTTCAGTCATCAGCTTCACATCACGTGAAAGCATCTTGCACCTGTTAAAGGGGGTTTTCCAAGTCTCTTGTTGACGTCCTTTCCCTTGTCCTGCTGTCTTCAGGACTGAGCTCCGCTAGAAACGTTCTCAGCAGCTGGGTGTTCAGATCTCCTGGAAGCGGTAGGATTTTGTGTTGCCCCCATCTCTCGATGTCCAAGTGTCTGCTGTCCGCTGTCTGTTTTTCTTATTTCGGAAGCGAAGCCCTGACCAGGACAAGCAGGTAATGAAAATGATGGACAGCTGGATGGATGGATTAAATGCGTAAAAAAAAATAATAATAAAATTACTTATTTCATTATTTCTAATTGACTTATAGATTCTACAGTATTGCTTTCCACGCGTTGTTTTCACTGCTCCGTAACGTCTGTTCCTGTTTCCCTACCAGGTAAAATACGACAGCAGGTAAATTTGCGCAGCAGTAAATTTCTCTTGTTTTGTTTGTTTTCGGTGGTGTAAATCTGCCGTCTTCCGTCTCATTTTATTGCAGCCTGGCAAATGGTGCCGATTTAATGAATGAGACATCAATCCTGGGCAGCTTTTCGGTGGGAAATCTTAACAAGCCCAGACCTGCCTTTCCGCGTGGGAAAAGGGGACCGAAGACGAAGAAGCGGAGGACGGAGGGAAAAATAAGAAAAGGGAAGAGATCAAATGTGCGAGAGACAGTATAGGCGCATTTGTCTATATGTCCTTCTTTCAAGAGTCACAACAAAAGCGCCGCAATTCCAAAGTTGGTGCCGAAAACGACGTACCACGAAAACGCGTGACGTCACACATCTACAGAGGCTGCTTTTCACTTTGAAGGTCACCAAAACTTCCGAGATTCCGAAAGCAGGCAATGCGGAAAGACAAACGGGAGTGAAATCAAGGACTGTAGGTTCATTCAAAAAAAGAAAACGTTTCATTTCCACCTCCATTTCTATATGTATTATAGCGTATATTGTGCGTTGCTTTCAAAAGCCCGAAGACGAGAATTTTGACTTTTTTATCGCCAGATTAAGGGCACAGCACTACACTTGCTGCATTTTTCCGTTACGCCTGGAAGCATCGTCCTTTGACAATAGCTCGAGTACCTCGAGTACCACAGAGCGCAGGCCACCTCAGCAGCTGGGACCGCAAGGATGACGCATCTGACGCACCGTTTTGGAAAAGGGCGGAACCGAAGACCGCCTGTGGAGGACAAACTTGGGTTCCCCTTGAAAGGCCCGAAAGCAAAATGAGGTAACGCCACACGAGGCTGGAGTGGAGGACAAGCGTTTTTCATACGTGTTTGTTGTCAGTGTTGTCACTGGGACCGAAATCGTGTTGGTGACTCATCATCGTCATCGTCGCCATCAACAAACCTCAGTTGCTAGGCAGTGCTTATTACCCCCAGCGAGTGACGGAGCGTAACGTGTTATATCTGTCGCCCAAGGAGAATCACATCAATTAAAATGATAATGAAGTATAAAACTAGTGTCGCAGGTGCTGTCCTTTGTTTCGCGTCGCTCTGAAACGCGCAACATCTCCCAGTTGTTTTCTGCGTATTAAATCAGGGGTCAAAGGTCAACTGAACTATAATTATTACTATAATTATTTGAACTACTTACTATAAACGTAATTATTTACTATAATTATTTGAACTATAAGTTAATTATTGATGATTCAATAACATAGTTCGATCAAGCATGATGTAAACTGAGCCACGAGTTTCACTCGCAATGAAACTGTAGGTTTAATTTCCGTACGCCTGGTGCCCGGAAGGTGTTGCGACCGAATTGCTCGAGTTAACAAATGCGACAGGCGCCGCATATTGGAAGTGAGAAGCAAACAATGAATGAAACGATGTTGGAATAACTGGGCGCTCCTCAGCGTGCCGTGTGGCCAGGAGGGTCACCGGTGTGTTTGTTAAAACGCGGGAAACGCGGACACGAGGAAGGCAGGACAACTTGGCAACGTGCAAAGGACTGAACAAAACGCAGCGGGATGGAACACACACAACTCCTCCTTTAGGTCAGTCTTGTCAAAGTCAAGCGTGTGCAACTACTTTCGTAAAGGACAGCCGTACCACTGTGATTCTTTTAGTTCTGGGATCACTCAGCAGATTGGCAGGTTGAAGGTCTCTTTCTTTTGACTTCTCAGATTTTCCTTCTTATATAATATGCCCAGTTACTCACTTTTAATCCTCGCTTGTGTGGTGCACAGCGGTCCTGAGTCTACCCTGGAAGCAGGGGGTCCCGTCTGGACGTGATGCCAGTGTGTCAGAAGGCATCCGAACACCAACCTGATTGTGAGGCACTTGTACTGCCCACTGCACCACCCTCACATGGAACAAGCTTAAAAAACTTTGAAGAAGTTATATTATCTCTCTTCCGAAATCGCTTAATCCTGGTCAGGATCGCAGCAGTCCAGATCCTATCCCAAAATCCCTGGGCACTGGACTATGAATCGACACGCTAGGTGGCCACACGCTCTCATTCACACACTCTGGGCAATTTAGAGTGACCTATTAACCTGAAACACCGGTACTGGGACTGTGGGGGGAACATGCAAACCTCATGCTCACGTATGATTCAAACCAACACCCAGACAACCCACTGAGCCTCCGTGTCAGCAGTGTTTCAATATATTATATCATCCATCCAGTCATCCTGAGGAGGGCCACGGCGGTCCAGAGCCTATCCCGGAATCAGTCGGTGCTAGGCTAGGAACGGGATGTTAGCCCATTCACAGGGGGACCACACCCATTTGCACTCGCATTCACAGACCATGGGCAACTTAGTGTTAACCCAAAACACATGTGTTTGGACTGGGGATGGAAACAGGAGCACTGGGGGCACTGTGCTGCCCTACATTATATTATATGTGCTCATACTGCACAATATGTTACACCATCTATATTCTGAAAGCTCATCACAACGTTCAAAACACGAGTGGAGAAAAGCCTGCTGAGCACGAGTGAGGGGGATCTGCTGTGGCTTTCCTTCCAAAGGTCACTCCTAAGGGTTTATTGCTATACAAGGAGGAGAGAGGGGGAGGAATAGAGGGAGAAAAAGAAAGAGAGAGAGGGAGGGAAAGAGATGGTGAGAGAGGCTGCAGGGTGAATAATAATAATAATAATAATGAGAGTTCATACCTTCCACATTTCTCATATGGCAACTGAAACTTTGTAAGTGACAGACGGCTGAAAATCACAGGCAAATTATTGACAGGGGACTCATGACCCAGCACATTTTTCACTCTGTGTTTGTCTCGCTCACAGCAATTCCTTCACTTTGACCATGGTCACCTTGGTCACCTTCATGCTAACGTGTAAACGGAGATGATCGCTCCCTATGTTCTGAGAACGACATTTCTTCTGTGGCCAGAGGTCCTATTATTCAGTGCTATATTTTTAGAGGCTTATGGTTCATCCCTGAAGTACTGCTTCAGGACACAAGTATGTGCTGACGTTTGACCAAACTTCCCTGATGTAGACATTTTGGGTGGAACGTTGGACAACTGTAGGTGCTGTGAGATTTCAGCAAACTGTAAAGCTGCTCCCGTAGTGCCAGATCATCGAGAGTATTTTACACCATCATGCCCTCAACACGTTCAAGCTCACAGTACTGAAATCCTGTGATCTGTGAGAGTGCTGACCTGAGGATCTCACAGATGTTTCCAGCCCAAATCATTCACAGGTTCAGAAGAGCGTTGACGCCCAGGGGTATTTCTGGTTGATCTGCAAGGGTTCCAGATGTTTATAAGAAAGCCAGAAGAGCCCAAGTATCAAGTAGTGTTTTCAGTTCGATTATTCAAATCTTTGGGTTCGACAGCTTAAACAGAAGGTAGAACATGCAGGAGACAAGTTCTAATTCTGGCCGTCATGTAGCAGTGCTGGGCTGTGAAATCAGTAGAGCTGCGCAACTCAGGGCAAAATGAAAAAATACAATCGAAACAAACATTTTGTAGTGTTTGTTGGGCACGTTTGGTGACAGACGTATATTTCTCAGCGATGCAGCCGTCCTGTGGTTAGCTTTCGTTGTCCCGGAGCCTTATTCCTCATCTCTGGTCTTATTTAGCCTTAATGGAAAAGCATTTTGCTGAACTCTCTGCTGGGGGCAGTAGTAGTTACACAGCTGGGTGGTTTTTACGACCCCAATTCAAAGTACGTACCTTAACCGTGGAACAACAGCAGGAGGCGGGAGTCGGAGGGCTACACCACCTTGTGACCCCAACAGTAGGGCAATACGCAGTTTTTGCCATTTTGTTATGCAATGAAAATGCATGTTTGACTAAATTGTCCCTGTACTCATGACGTAAGGAGCAAACTTTCTAGGAGGCGTCACCTCACGGGGCGCAGCTCCTATTCAGTGTGAGTGGCGTTTTGCATGTCCCCCATCTCTGAACCAGTGTCCTCCCACAGTCCAGAAAAACACGTGCTTTTGGGTCAGCTGACCACTCTAAATTGTACAAAGTATGTGTGTCACAATTCACTCCCAAAACACACACACACACACACACACAATGCTAAGACGCAAGAATACGGGGGGGAAGAAATCACACCACCGATCACCCAACCACTGCACTACAAACTCCAGGCCAAAGACCCTCAAACAAAGGCACTAAGGACAGCACTCCATACGTGCACATGAGACATGCAACACCTCACAAAGACAGAAAGGAGGGAGGAGGCTAAATAGAAGGGCGGCTGACCAGATAACAAGGGACAGGTGGGAGCACAAATAGAAATCAGGTGCAGGAGAGCGGGAAAGCTAGGGTTCAATGGGGTTGTTTAAGCGGAACGGGCAGCGGGGCACTGGAGTTCGTGGCAATGTGAATGGACACGAGTGGCTACCCTCCGGTGGGCCGTTCTGTTCTGGATGTAGCACCTCCTCCTCTGGTGCCCAGTGGTTTTGGGAGCATCTCCAGACTGACACAAGCAGGACAGGCAGCTAATGGAAATGAAAGGATGGGTGGTTCTTAACTACTTCTGGTCTAGTTTGTTTGCTGAGACTTTATTCGGTTTTCACTGTCCTACACAATGCTGTCCTTAGCAGTACAACCTTTCTTACTTGCATCTACTCGCATTATTTTCCATGTGTAGTAGCCAGGGGGGGCAGCTGCTGGCACTCGGACCTCCGGAGGTTTATTTTTCCGCCCTCGCCTCCTGGTTGGGAGTTTTTTTTTTGTTTTCCTCTCCTCATCTGCTGGCAGGTTTAGCATATTACACTTATACCCTGTATAGTTATTCTCATTAAAATTTTGCCTCCATCTACAGCCTCACTGTATACCTGTTATACCTGTTCTGCTGTCTTAATCTCCTGTTCAGCTCTGAGTCACCACGTGAGAAGAAGCCTCTTGGAAAGCAAATTGAATTGAATCGAACTGAACCGGACTTGTTTCAAGTTAACTGTCTTCTTCTTCTTCTTCCCAACACTGGAAAGACACAGTTGTAACTCTAGAGGCCCAGTTACTGTTTAAATGAACATCAGATGGACAAGAGATGTGATCTAAGTGGTTTTGAACACGGCTTGATCGTTGGTGAGAGTCCCTCTGGCTCCAGTGTTTCCGAAACGGCCGGCATTGTGGGATTTTTGCGGTCCCACACACACCACAGTGTCCTTGCTTGTAGACTTCTGCTAACAGCCAGGCCTGTGATGGACTGGCATCCAATAACTTCATGCTCCGTGTTCTGGGAGAGACTCTTGACCACCGTGACCCTGCATTAGGCCAGGAGTTATTTAAAACAATGGAATGATGAAATAATAATAATACCGACCAACAAGAGATACTCGAAAGCTTTTAAGTCACCGATTTACTATATATTTGATGTTGGGGGGTTTTGCTTTCCTGGCATCTCAGGGTACGTTTTCGTAAGCCCAGTTAATGTGAGACCAAATGCAGTCGTGCATCATGACTACGACGCGGTTTGTTCTCACAGACGATTTGTCACCTCGCAGCTTCTCATCCACGATGCTGAGCCGCGGTCGGCGTCCTCCTGCAGCTGTGAACATGGTATCTCAGCGGCTTCTGCCTCCTCAGAGACCGGGGCTGAGGATGGTTACAAGCGCGACGTGAAAAGATTAGTTAAGCGGTGTGAAGATTCTTATTCAAATGTTAAAGTATAAATAGTCGAGGGACTCGACCAGTGATCTCTTCCCCCCTAAAACAGAGCGAGTGGGTGCGCTAGTAAACTAACAATAGATGGAAGCGGAAATGTTTCTGCAAACATCTGATTCGGGAAGTAAACATCGGCGCGATGCATTAAAAAGCAAATCGGGGGGATGCATTTATCTTCACGGGGGGGATTTTCCGTACGCGGCGCTAACGCGCGGCCGTATTTCACTGCAAAACACGTCAAAATGAAAAGGCGAGCGAGATTTATGTTTTGTTTCCTTTTACAGATCTTCCTGCCTCTATGAGAGAGATGCGAGATAAGGGACCTTCAGCTGGAGCTGCGTATCGGGCTCATGGAAACTGACACAACGCAGAGGTCACAAGATAAGCACGTAACACACTCGGCGGCGACTTTAATGCATGAGTGTGAGGGTCTGTTTGTACGAACTGCGGATGCACTTGAATACTTTTACGATGTATTTTTCTACTCTCTGTCTTTTGCAACTCAACAACGCGTTTGAAGTCTCGCAAAACGCAAAAGCAGAATAAAACGGGCGCCGTCCCTCCGTGCCTCGTGCCCGGGCGGTTAAGGACGGCTGGACAAATGACTAAACTAATGCAGGGAGAGGTGTCCAGTTATGTGGTTCGCCGTGCATTTCAGTATCTCAGCTCTGTAATTTTTTAAAGCGTTCCATGTTATAGTAGTTGTTTTGCAGTTATGTTTCATCTTTAACAAAGCAGCACGACATTAGACAAAAAGAGTAAAATTGATGTTTGGAGGTGACAGAGTGTTTGTTACACTTGCCAAATGTACATTTGTAGCGAAATATTTCTTATTACTAACCTGCTTTATGTCAGTACATTTCTTCAAATATTAAAACAAAGCTTTTTTTACCTATTTGGGTCGCACTTTGTTTCTTTTTATTTTGTTGTATTCGATATATTTTTTTCCATATGCTCTAAAATACATGTAAAAATGAGATGATGTGATTCCTTGGACTGTCTGGCCTGTCCGGCGTCTGGCCCCCCGAGGAACACAGATGAATTGTGTATCTTAACGTTCATTTATTGAAATATATGTTCCCGGATATTGCATCAGTCATACACGCTACTGTGGCGGACCGGCTCCCCATTCAGAGTGCAGTTTCGTAGCATCCAGTGAGTCTGGAATGAGCGTGTAAATAATAATAATAATAATAAAAAAATAAACAGAACGATTTCTTTGAACCACTAGCGTAGGTTACTGACCCCCCACCACTGAGACCAGATGAGACAAAAGGTGAGACCAGCAATCCATGTCGCTGGGAGCTGAGGACCCCCTGCCGTGATAATGTGACCAGCCCACCTGCACCTCACCATCACTTGATTCAGCTTTTCAGTCCTATGCGGTGCTGTCCTTAGTAGTATAACCTTTGTTAGCTGTTACTACTGGCACTGTTCTGTATGTGTAGAAGCCCAGGATGGGGGCAGTTGCCAGCACTCGGACCCCCAGAAGGGTTTTGTTTTCCTCTCCTCGGTTGCTGGCAGGTTTGCTATATCACATGTATACCCTGTATAGTTGTTCTCAATAACATTTAACCTTTATCTACAGGTTCACTATATGCTTGTTTTCTGTTCTGTTATCTACTGTCCAGCACTTTGAGTCACTGTGTGAGAAGAAGCCCCTATAACAACAAATTGAATTGAATTGAACAGAAGGCTCCGGATCACCACAACCCTGGCCAGGACAAGCGGTTAAGGGTAATGGATGGATGGATGGATGGGTCATACACGCTTCCCTCCCAGTATATAAGAATATCCCAAGTGTTTGCCATTACATTGTGTCTATATAAACACAGCAGTGCCTGAAGGCTATTTACAGCACAGCGAGCGTGAGTGGAAGACAGCACTAGAGGGCTGGAAGGCCTGCACATCCTTCCCTATAGGAAATGGGAATTCCACAAGTTTCCCAAAAGATGTTAATACTGTACAGACACTCGCAGCCCCCCCCCCCCCTTCCTGGTGGCTTGACGCCACATGTTGTGCAGCTCCAGGACTGCGGTCACTTTCAGACAGTGACACCGCACAGAAGGGAATAACCGTCTCTGATCTCGGCCTGTTCCTGGGAAGGAGGTGCGCTGAACCCGCCGGGCCTCACGGGGGTTCATTTAAACAGCATTTCGGCTGACATCGCTGCCACGTTGATCCGAGTACTAAGTATCAGTAAGTCATAATGCATTATGAACCACTGGCAAGGTTTTGTACAAAATAAGCAGAATGGATAACCAAGAATGTCTGTTTTAATCCAAACCGATCATGAACAGATAGGCCCACCCTCGCATAAGGGGGATTAAGTGGACGGCACAGGAAAGAAAGGTGAAAAGCTAAAATTCAAACAAGGCGCAAATGGTTACACACTATTGTTGAGAAAGTAAACGGCCTCACACTTATTTTTAGTCGCAGAACGCACACGGGCTCAGATACAGCCGCTCAAACCAGGCATCAGTGACCAGCAAGCACCTTTCTGAGCTTCCCGTGCACAACGGCTGAAGGTGGCTCTAGCTTTTTCGGATTTTTTTTTTTTTCCTCAGCAATATCCAGTGTAAAAATGCTATAAAGACAGTCTTATTTGTGTTTTGTTGATCTGATGAAGGTGGAAACAAATCCGGTTAAATATGAACGACTGGCTTCGTTGNGCAGAACGCACACGGGCTCAGATACAGCCGCTCAAACCAGGCATCAGTGACCAGCAAGCACCTTTCTGAGCTTCCTGTGCACAACGGCTGAAGGTGGCTCTAGCTTTTTCGGATTTTTTTTTTTTTCCTCAGCAATATCCAGTGTAAAAATGCTTTAAAAACAGTCTTATTTGTGTTTTGTTGATCTGATGAAGGTGGAAACAAATCCGGTTAAATATGAACGACTGGCTTCGTTGTTTGTTTTTTGTTTTCCTTTTAATGCTTGGCAACAAACAGGTTTCTTTTTTACAGACACGAATGCATTTTGACGCCGTTGGAAAATGCAGTGCTGACTAAAGTGTCGATATTTACCGGTTTACTTAAAATTGCATAGAAGATGATGCATCAGATTCCTGCATAATCCCAGGTTCCCTTTTTTAGTTGCCAAAATCGCGTGTATTTGTGCATAAAAAAATACAAAACAAAGTGAATCGGCGTTTGTGGTGGATTTTATCGGCTCAGCGCTCCTCCAGCCATTTAAGGTTCGGCGTGCGTCGAATTCGCCGTGCCTTTGCCACGAGGCGCGTGGCTCACACCTGCTTCAGAGTCTGGAAACTTCTCTTTGATGTGCTCATAATATCTCCTTTCCAGCTCTTATCCTCAGAAGAAACACTAAGGTCACGGTCATTTCGTCACACTGTAAAAGTTTCCCAGCGAATAGTTTCATCTGCTCTTCTTCATGCTGCCTCGTGTGACACGACGTTTGATGGTCGCAAAACACCTGTCTACTCGACTGGTCCGGCTCTAAGAGCAGTACTATTACACGAGGGCCCTTGCTTCCCCCGGGGGGCCTAGACAGCGACTATATGCAGCATTTTAGAGACAAATATGACATGAGAAGTATGCCTTGTTCAAAGTTATATGCACGTGTATAAATGGACATCAGTTTATTAAACATGCATCAGTGAAAAAATATTGGTCATATGGAACACAATGCGCTTTATTTTTAAAATCGGCTAAATGCTCAACACGGATAAATCCAGTTACGCTGTCGCTGAAAATTCTCGCCGTTCGTGTGAGATAAACGATTTACAGCCACACATGGCACGACATCATGAAGATTTCGCTATAATAAACAGCAGAAACCCCAGTAAATCACAGCAGATGTCTGACATAACATTCAAATGTAGATCCGAGCGGGCATTAAAGCGTTGTTTTCTTTTCCAGGTGTATCTAGTGACAGAAGAAAAAAGAAAGCAGGTACGCAAATATTGGCTGGTTCAGTCGTGTGGATTAAAACCCTAATGCATGAAAAATCTCTATTGAGTCTAATTTTAGAATATTTTCAAACTGCATTTTGCAACAAACCTACATAGAGAAACGCTGGACAGTGGACAGCGCGTGGTAAATCGCCTGACTGAAGTATTCCCCAGATGTACTGCTTGTCAGTTAGGGTTTACATGAGGCCAACTGGTGAACGCAGATTCCGGAAGAAATAAAACACAAACATCCAAACAGGCAATTTTTTTTTTTTTTAACCCAATCAAAACAGTGATTTTACAGCCAAACTGTACAGTCCTTTCCATGTCCTCATGTGGTCCGTGACAATAAAATGTACTTAAGGACATGTCCCTATGGCACCAAAAATGCAAAATAAAATTTAAGGCAATGGTGTGAAGAACTTTTGCTGCAGTTGCCAGTGCTGCTATGTAGTCGATCCCATATCGTGCGACGAAAAGAGGTAGGAGGTCAAGAAAGCGAATCATCTTCAGTAGGTAAGTAAACATGTCTAAATGCTACATCAGATAAATACAGTAAGATCGGATTCATGTCACCCCTAGAAAGAATGTGCAGTAATGATGTTTACAGTTTATATAATGTATGCGATAATCCAGGTATGTGTAGGAATGTACAGTACACACGTCACGTCTGTAGAATCTCACCCCACCAGAAGAACCTCCTTCCTTTCCAAAGTCGTGCCCACTGATAATTTCACCTCTTGCTCGGTTGCCAAGCGTGTTGGATGACGGTGGCTGTATATTAACCTTGGCGTGGTCATGCTGGACTAGTAGAAACGTTCAAATTTAACTCGATGACGCAAAAATGTGCAAACAATGCAAAGCATGACCTTGTGTATATGCATTTTCTGAAAATGATGCGCAGCTGATCTCTCTTTTCTGCCACGGTCTGGCAAGTCCCTCGTCCTCCCTCTCCAGGTGTACCCCGGGCCTTGCGAAGCCCTCAGGTGAGTTCCGCAGGTGAAAAATGTTCCTTGATGGAGTCGCAGTTCTGGAGGCTGGAGTTGCGGGACGTCTTGGCGCTGCGAAGGGACGCGGAGCCGGCTGCGGGGCGGTAAAGGGATGTGGGTTCGAAGGTCACTCCTCCCAACATGCCACACTCCAGGCGGGTCACCGTGTACATGCTGCTCTGTCGGGTGGGCACGGAGCGGGTGGGCCGCAGCGCCAGCTCGTCGTAGCTGGACACGTGGATAAAGGGGCACCAGCGCAAAGCACGCTTGAACCCAGACCGGAACCTGACAGGGAGCAAATCACGAAAGGTGTGAATGACACGTAAGACCCGGGCTTCCCTGAACACATCCAGGTCTGTTTTGGTGCTACTGCTTCCTGAGCCATCTGAAAACGTACGTGAACAAGGGGCTAAAGTTAAATATGACGTGCATCTAAATATTTTAACTACACGTACGGTTGGGGTGAGAGGTACCAGATTCGGCCTGTGAAACATGCGCTCATTCGGTGACGTTCAACACATAAAAACATCCTCCTTTAAACTCAAATAGTAAGTGGAGAACTTCTTTCGTGTCTACAGGGGGTAACCCATCTAGAACTTTCCCTGTTTTTGTCCCGGCCCGGCACCGACAAAAACGTAGACCTGTGTGGCAGCGGAAGAGGCGATCTGAAAAGCCCTGTAAGAAGAAGAAGTAGAGGAACCTGCTGTTGAGGCAGCAGTAGATGATGGGGTTGTACATGGTGGAGCTCATGGCCAGCCACATCACGCACAGGTAGATCTGCTGGATGTACTTCCACTTGCTAAGTCTCTTGTCCACTCCGGTGACAATGAAGTAAACGTGGTAAGGCAGCCAGCAGAAGGCGAATGTCAGCACTACGACGATCATCATCTTCACCACCTGCAGCGGGACACCAAAGGTTGAGAGATTACCTGAAAGGACAGTGACCCCCTATGTGTGTAAGATCACGGCGGACAAAGAGCGCCATGTTAGCATCATGTTGTTACAGCCAGGTTTGTAAGGCAGTGAAAAAGCAGCCGCTTTCATCTCCCCAAAGTACGTCAGTTTGGAGGTCATCCTTGTCCATTTTGTTCTGTTTTTTTGTTTACCTTCCGGATGACAGTCAGCAGCAACGTCACTTTCATTTAAAATAAGCTTTCAAGCCTCTCCCAGAATCACCCGCAGCAGAGGCGTATGACCTGAATCCATCCTAAACCATGTTTTTGATCATCATCTGAGTTTGGCTGTGGTTGGCACTTTCTCAGCTCACACACACACACACACACACACACACACACACACAGCAGATTGGCAGCATGAATGTGAAGCTGAAAAATCTGCAGTGGTTACGTGACGCAGTCATGAAAACATAGATCAGAATCTCTAAGGAATGTTTCCAGCACCTTGTAGAATCCATGTCACGAAGAATTTAGGCTGTTCTAAGAGCAAAGGGGGGGGGGGGTTCCTAGCTGGTATTAGAATGGTGTTCCTAATAAAATGGCCGGCTAGCGTACCACATATGATCACTCGCGACACCTCAGCAAGAGCACTCGACTCCTGTAGCCACTTGCTGGTTCTTCTCACAAGAACTGACAGACTACAGGTTCACAGTCTTCATCCCAATCCGGAGGAAGGAGTTCCCTCTGCCCCTCAGAACTGCTGAATCCCATCCAATGTTCAGTGAGGGTCTCGAGGCGCTTTTCTTTCAGACCCGTCTCTTTCTTCATCTCCTAACTGTTCCGTAAACTTGCATCACGCCATCTGTCACTTTTGTCTGCGATGCACTTAATGTGTGAAAGCAAAAACGGAGGAACTGAAGAAAACCGCACGTCTGTACCTGTATTATAAAATAAACTGTTTTTAACTCTGAGTTGTACGTTGCCTTGGAGACGGGTCTCCATAAATGTAAATGTAAAGAAATTGTACCGGAGGAGAAACACACACGTAAACCGTGCTGCTACAACTAACTGAAGATGTGAGCGTAACAACACTTCACTACATGTTTCTTCTGAAAATATTTTAAACACTAAACGTGTTTCACTCTCATGAGGCCCCAAAGCAGCTGAAGAAAAAGGAAGTGAGAAACACAAGAACATCTTCCTGAAGTTTTGCCGAATTTTCCAGCATAAATAAGGTAAATGGCAGAAGCACTGCTTTCGTCGCAGCTCCTCAGCTACGTATTTATGTTTATTTGTTCAAATTATAGACGTAAAATCCATTAAATTACAAAACTCATACGCCGCACGTGGTACGTGTCGGCTTTTCTTTACAGAAAATTGGCTAAAACCACCTTGAAACTGAAGTTTTAACAGCGAGACAGACACACTTATTAAACCACATTACTGCTACTAGAGCAAAACCTGCAATATATTACAAGCCACACGTGGGTTTTGTTGTCAAAAAAAACCAACTGTCCAAAATTTATGGAAAAATGAGCGAGTTTCTAAAAAAACGCTACATGCAGTTGCACTAACAATGCTTGAATATTCGTGATGTTTTATATCGCGCTGGTGGTCCTGCACTCTTCCAGCTTTTGGTAACCTGGACAAAATATATGAAGACAAGCAGGATCGATTCCTTTACAGTGGAAGTGCAGTCTGATGGCTCCCTTTGTCAAAAACGTCACGCGTTTCTGATGGACAGAAGCACCGATATAAAGACAAACTGGTTTAGCACCAGAGTGTGGAAGAAGAGCAAAAGTGTAAGCAAAGTCGACCGATAACCATCTCTTCATCTCATCGATGGGCGTGGAAATTAACGTGTATTTTTAAAACAAGTCCCGTGTGATCGACGCGCCACCGGTCAGATTTTACAGCAGTTTGATGTACAGTACTGTGCAAAAGTCTTAGGCCTGCAACTTGAATGTGTGTTGAGAAGTACAGGTAGATTCTTATCCACCATCAGGGGGGTTTCTGGTTGGTCCCAAATTCATTCTGCAGCCTGAGAATGACCTCAAACACCCAACCTCAGTCATACACAACTATCTTCAGCAACACATGGTCTGGTCCCCACAGAGCCCTCATCTCAACATGACCAAGTCGGTCTGGGAGGACATGCAGAGACAGTCAAAGTCTGCAGAAGAACCGTGGCCAGTTTGGAAGAACCTACCAACCTCCACCTTAAACTGCATGCAAGTTTGCATAAGAGAATTGATGGTGTTTTAAAGGCAAAGGGTGGTCCCACCAGATATTTATCTGACTGAGGTTTTTTCGTCTACTGCACTTTTTAGAAGGTTTATCGATTAATAAGTATTCATGGCATTATTTCTGGAACCATCCTCACTTTAAAGCACTTTTCCCACAGGTGTCTAAGACTTTTGCACAGGACTGTATATAAAAACAAGCGATTAAGTGATGCTGAATAAATCCAAATAACTTCACTTGCGGAACGGACTGAACCTGTGCACGCTTTAAGAAAACGGAAAGTAAAGTGAGGGATAAACGTAAACAATTATGAATGTATTACAGGTTTACAAAACAGAATCGCCCGTTCCTACTTATGAACGCGGAGCATTTTTAATGTGTGAATACTAATAATTGCCCATATTTATTATGCACCGTATATGAGCTGCACTGCTGAAGGCCTGAAGCGAGTAACATGAAGGACGTCTCTCCAGATGCTGGTTTAAGAGCCCCGACTGAATCTATATTTGGATGCCTGAAAAACCCTTTTCATTAAGAGGTGAAATGAAGCCAGTTTCAGCTGATTACCGAGATTTTCTCCGCTGGAGACGTGGACCCCCAGTTTATTTACTAGCTTCTCCGCAAATTCCAAAAACCTCAAGCCTCAACCTCGCCTTCGATAGACGCCGACCAAAAAGTTCACCCGCAGCGTCCACTTTGGCCGAGTTACGGGGCACGTTATGTCCCCAGAAATGTGCAAACTCGGCTTTTTTTAAACAATTCGACCGACAAGACGGCAGATTAGTGCCGTAGTGGTTGGATCTGCTGCCTTGGGTTTGATCCCCCCCCCCCCCACTGCTGTAGCTTGAAAAAGGTACTTACCCTGAACGCTTCAGTAAAAAGTTTCAAGTTAGTAGCATAGTGGCGCACATCACTTTGGAGGAAATCCTTGGCGAAGTAAATAAATATAAACTTGGAAATAAAAGCTGATCAAAACCCCTGAACTGATCCACCATTTGAAGACAGTCTGCACTGCAGTTGTTCCCTANTTTCAAGTTAGTAGCATAGTGGCGCACATCACTTTGGAGGAAATCCTTGGCGAAGTAAATAAATATAAGCTTGGAAATAAAAGCTGATCAAAACCCCTGAACTGATCCACCATTTGAAGACAGTCTGCACTGCAGTTGTTCCCTAAACACGTCTTACCTTCCTCTTGGCCCTGAGCTGCTCGTGGTAATTCCCAGACGTGTCCCCCGGAATCTCCCCTCCCCACAGTTTGATCCCCACAATGGTGTAGGTGACAGCCATCACCAGTAGGGGCAGCAGGTACACCAACACCGTCACAATGATGTGGTACCTGCAGCACACGAAACAAGGCAACATCTCCAACACGTCAGCCGAACCTTTCTGACTGGACTGAGAGGGGGCTTTCTGAGAGACGGCTGTACACATGTGAGAAGAAAGGAAGGAAACTCACGTGAAAGAGTCACTGGAGCGCTTTGGCCAAGCGACAAAGCACAGGGTCCTCTGGGAGATCTTCTTGGTGGTGGAATAGTAGCACAGCGGGAAGGCCAGCACCACCGCTAAGACCCATACGCAAAGTATGACCACTTTGGTCGCCGTTGCCGACAAGCGGGGCTTCAGGGGGTGAATGATAGCCATGTACCTTCAACACAACAGTCGTCACCGAATTAATTTTGCACATAAAGTATCGCACATACAGCCCTACGCAAAAGGACGACCGGCGTTACGATTTTGACGTGTTTTCTTTATAATATCCAGCACAAAGCTGTCAGCTGGGGCTGCTGAGCAGTGTGAACACCTTTGGAGAAGAAGAGCCAAGCAGTTGTGTGTGTTTGGAAACCAGGGACCCAAGAGGACTGTGGGTATAGATGTGCACTCACCCCTGCCAACCCTGCTGCTGTCTTTACACGCTGCACATCTCAGGACGAATGTCACGTTCTCATTTTTATTTATTCACCCCCCCCCCCCCAAAGATTTTACATTCGGTTTGAAATGTTTTGTTTTTTCATGACAGGAGCTGGAACCAGAATTTCCTCCAAAAGTGTGTGTGAAAAATAAACAAAGGCATATTCAATTAATTTCGATTTCCAACAACGCAATAACTACACTAAATGCGATTTTAGTAACACTAAGTTATTAAAGAAAAAACTGCGTTTCACATTAATCTGCATTTTATTCCCAATATAATTACAGGCAGCTATTAAATTAATGAATGAATTTTGAATGTGATTTTTTAATGGAAGACGGGACACGAAACTCAGTTCCCAGGCGTTTGTGCTCCTCTGGATTAGTAATTTGATTAAAATTGTATTTTCACATTTTCTGCTTCTGAAAATCTTAGTTGCCCCCCCCCATCCCCCCATCCCCAGATTATAAATGATTTTATCCACGTTTATATCCTGCTTTTATCACAAATGTGAACACGACTATATATTTTGAGACAAAACGCGCATGTCCTCGAATGACCAGCCTTTCACACATTTCGAAATTCACATACATGCAAAACAAACATGTGTTGGGGACAAATTGTGGGTTTAGAGAAACCAGAGGCCTGTTTAGCGGAGCAGAGGACAAGGGTGCCGCGGGGGGGCGAATCCGGGGTCCGCGAGTACGTGCGGGAGTAGGTGGTCCTGCTCGTCCGAACTGAAAAGTTTACAAGGAGACCTGTGCTGCTACGTTCCACACGCACGGCTCTGGATCTTCACGCAGGAGCCTTCCCTGTTCGGCCAAACACAAACGTACGTTCAGAACAAACTAAACCGCTTATCCACCCTATTTTTCCTAAGACGGCCACCTCTTCTGCATAACACGCGTACAAACCACCCTGAATCCAGCTCCCTGAGACAACTGTGTCATTATTGGTGGAACAAACTGAACTTTGATGGATCGGTGTCCTGAAATGAGCGCGAGAAAGAATGACTGCAGGTGACATTCCACAGAAGTGCTATGACACCCTTACGGTTGGTTCACTGTCACCGCAACTTTTCGTTTTTCAAAAACCCCCCCACCTATCCAGTCAACACGATACGTCCGAGAAGAAATAAGGTTTTCGAGGGCCGGTAAAGAGCTGTACGGATGGCTTACTGTGATGTTTGAGATGAATTACCGCCGTCTTAACAGTCAGTACTGGATATCATTCGCCAAAGTGGCTTTCGGTCTCCGGCTGTCAGTGCGACAGACTCGGCCGTTTTCGCTGTGTCAACGCTTGCGTTTTCATCGGGGGTTCTACACCAGGAGGTGTGATTCAAAGCCTGGTTGAAAGAAAAGCCCTAAACACTACGCCCCCGGGTGGTCGGATTCGGAACTGCACAAAGCAAAGCTGCGGACTGTTGATTTTTTCTTCTTCTTCTTACTGATCTAGCGCCTTACCATTAGTACTTGTGTGTCATACCTGTCCACGGATATGGCAGTCATGGAATAGATGCTGGCGAAAACGGCGGCGACGGGGAAGAAGTTGTGGAAGCGGCAGTAGGAGTCCCCGAAGTACCACTCGCCGTGCGCCGCGTACACGAAGTTCACCAGGGTGTTGAAGGCGGCCATAGCGGCGTCCGAGAAGGCCAGGTTGAGCAGAAAGTAGTTGGTGACGGTGCGCATCCTCTTGTGAGCCAAGATGATCCAGATGACCACGAGGTTCCCGGCGAGCGCCACGGCCAACACCAGGCTGTACGCCACGGACCAGAGCGCGACGCGCCACGGCGGCTGGACGAACTGGTGCGTGGAGTTTCCCGTCCCGTTGCTCGGCGCCGCCATTCGGAATGCGGTGCTTTTCACCGACCAGATGCCCCCGGGGTGAGTCGAGGAGATGTGGACCACCGAACGACCTCGCAACAACCGGGGCTGATGCTCCCTCGTTTCCTTTTACGCACGGAGTTTAAACCCGCCGCTGGCCGTGTCGTTGCGCTCTTTTCTGCGGTGTTCATACAGACGCGGCGCTGCGGGAGCCCCGCCGGAGGAGCTGCGGCGCGATGAGGACTTTGCAGCCCGAGAAAAGGCGCAGAACAGCCGCCCGCTCCCGCTGCCGGTGCGCAAACACATCCCCGCACTGGACGCGCGTGCGTCTGCAGTGACGCAGAGACGTGGGAAAAGTCGACGGGTTTCGCCCCTCGTTTGTTAATTCGTTGTCCGGGATCAGAGAAACGAACAGAAACAAAACACTGCAAAGATGTAGTGACTTATACAGCTGGGTAATGTGTGCTGCTTGTGAGGACGACACCTGGATTAAGGTACCGCGGGGGGGGGGGGGGGGGGGGGGGAGTTACTGGAAGAGCGGAAACGCGAAAAGGCGGAAGAGCCCGACGGTGGGAGGAGAGCGAAGAGCGAAGCGGACGAGTTTGTGGCTGTAGGCGAACGGCGAAGTTGGGCAGAAGCCGCGACGGCCTGGAAATAATCCGCAAATAGTAGTAATATTANCAGCAACATTCCTGATGTGATCTGGAGACTGGCCACACTAACGTGCTTCTGCTTTCCAAATAAAGATGCACTGATTTAAAATGTCATTGGGAATATTCATTTTTGGTTTGTGTTAAGCACCACACTGCCGGCGCAGCGCTTGTTACTTATTCCCGTTGTTCAACCGGGAAAGTGGTTGACGGTGAGTGATGGAGTGAAAATAAAAATAACAATAACACATCGATCAGTTGTCACTAAGTGCCAGTAACCTTGGGCAGGATGCCAGGCCACTGCAGGGTTGCTGCGCATCCGGTCACTTTGGGCCATTTTTAGTGGCTAACTCCTCTGAAAATCACGTCTTTGGACTGTGGGAGGAAGCCCGCACAGACCTGAGGAGAGCACGCCGCCTCCGCACGGGCCGAGCTGGGCTCGAACCCATGTCCGAATAATCCCTGGTTTACTGGACCACCGCGCCGCCCGACTACCGTAGTTGTCGCCGCTGCTGTCAGTTTGGCAACTTTCATATTACAAACAGCATGTTAGATATCCGGCTAGATTTAGGGTAAGTACCTCAAAGGGATGACGGCAGGGTTTCAAACCCGGGAACCGGCTGACGGTCCTAACCAGGATGCAACATTTTGCTCCAATCCTAGACACAACATAACTTTGTTGGGAATGAATATCCGCCTTTCGCCTGTTCAAACCGAAATGAGTGCTAATGCACCGTTTCAGATTTGTTTAACCCATTAGAGACACAACACGATGTTAAAATGTGCTCATTATGCGCGGGAAGCGTCACAGTCGAGAAGAACGTGCACGCGCCCTGAGCCGGAAATGTCAGCAATGACCAAAATCACAACGTAGTACCAGCGTGTGCGACATACGGATATATCGTTCGTAAAAGTTCACTTTAGTTCAGTCCTGAAGCCCTGTCCCTGTAACAAGTTCAGACAAGCACAACGTGGTCAATATTTGGGCTGAAGTCGAGATCGAGTGCAGGTTTCAAATAGGCCACCGCTGGTCGATAGTTCTAATGGTTATTTGGAGACAACCGGCTTCGGCATCTTACGTAACGCCAGCTGCTACAGATGTGTTATGTGTTGGATGCCGCTGAGATATCAAAACATGGACTAGTTTGACACTGTACTGCAAATACGAGTAAATCGACTCCCTCTGTGCTGCAAACAGACGAGATCTGTCCACGTATTTGTTTTGATCGTCCCGTATATCAATCTCCCTTTTATTGGCTCCTGTTCTCAAGGAGTCATTTTATTCATCTATACCGATCTCCTCTTTTCGGGGGGTGGAAGGCCGAGGTTTATTTATACAGCCAGGATACATTCAATTATTTCATTTCTTTCTTTATTTACTTTCGACACTGACAAAGACCTTCAGTTGACCCAGGATTTAATATCTGGATTACATTAACAACTTTTTTAAATTGAATTTCTCCCTGTTTATTTATTCATTTGGCTTCCTTTGATGCCGAACTGGGGGACGCACTCGTGCACGTAAATATGGAAGAAAAAAGACGGCGTGTTTTTACCACTGAGTTCATCGCAGCGTGCGGAGAAATATCTGCTTAGTCCCCCATTTCTGACAACAGCAAACGTTTCCTTAAATTGACGTGGACTTTTTTTTTTTTTTAGATAGTTCTACTAAAGGTTGACGCCTTCTCAGGATTCATCGAGGCCGTTGCGCCGAACAAAGGCCGCCGCCGAGTGAGAATCCCGAGACACCTCGGGTGGCAAAGAAAGCCGGCGCGACGGAAACTTTAATAACTGTTCCCAAAAATCAAGATGCTTTTCTGTCCGTCTCGGCTTCACGGAGTCAGCACAGCGGCTCCGTTCCCCTTTGTCCGCTTTTATCTCCACGTCGCCAAACCAGGAACGATGACTCCTGCCCTTCTTTCGCCGCTTTTAAGAAGGGAACGTGTTATGGCCGTTTCTCCGTTTTATCGTATTGCTGCAGCCTGCGGGGAGCGCTCTGGAAATCTCAGTGTGCCTAATGGAATCTGTTTTTATTTCGACTCAACAAGCAGGCCAGAGGTCGCACGTAAAACTGCAGCATCATGTTTCCTCTTCATCGCCCCGTGTTAAATGCGACAGACAGCAGAACCGTAATGACTGCATGGTTGTCACGTTGCATTTAAAGAGGCCATAACTTCTGTGTCCTATTCGCGTCTTAAAACCTCGAGATCTTCCCATCCTTGATAGTCTTTTTTTACTTATTTTTGTGCCGTTTAATGAACGTGTAAAACGCGTAAATGTCGTTGTAAAATAGCGGCTGTTAATATGTGTCACTATTACGTTATTATAACGGGAGGATCGACGTCGAGTTTCCTCCAACATCTGAAAACAGTGCAGCGTCGAATTAACAAGCTTGCAAAGGAGCAGCTCTACTTCAGTCTCACTTTAATGTCACTTTTCTCTCCATAACCGCCTGAAGTGGACATTTTCCAGGCCAAAAAAAAAAAAAAAAAATCTTTCTTCTGCACTGGAAGAAGTTAAGCGCTGATGTTCGTGTCAAATTTATTCCAACCAGGGCAGCGGGGGTTTCAGTGTTTAAATCCTGTTTTCCAACCACCTGAAAGTCTCCAGCTCCAAACCCCCGGACGTGATGTCAAAATTGCCCCGCTGTATACATGGGTAAATCACCGCACAGCCGCCTGTTTAACACGGTAAGTCGTCTTAGACGAAGGTGGCAGCCGAACAGCAGCCAGGACTTCGGCGGTGACCAATACTGGGGACTTTAAACAGCTACTGAGCCAGAAATGTTATTAAATCGGCTACAGTTATTATATGATTGTGCCACAAGCGCTCACATTTTAAGCTGAAACGTAACAAGGAAAGGAGCTTCTAAAGCCGCAGATTCCAGCTTCACTTCTTCTCTGCGCTCCTCGTATTCTGCCCTGCAAGTGCTGTAGGGATATTTAGTGAATCTGTGTTTTTCACTGATTAAATAACCCTAATGTCCTATCGTGGCATCTAATTATTTTCTTATTTCCAAGCTATGTCCACTTCAGTAAACAAAGTTAATAGAGGGTCAAAGGTAGGTAGCTGGATAATCCAGATTTGTCTCCCAGAATCCTCAGTTAATATTTACAGCAAGCTATTTTCCAGAATTTGTCACGGATATTTACTTGCTGTCATTAGAAAATACTGATATTTGGTAGATAATGTTTACATTCTAAGCTGAGGTTTCACCGTGGGTCCGCATGACAAATCTTGCTTGAAGGAGTAGTAAAATATTCGGAAAAAAGGTCACGAGGCTATAAACACACACGTCCTGGGAAAATCTCGACCTCTTATAAACTTGTCGTGGTATCATGTTGTTTTACTGAAAATAAGAAAAGAACAAAGTCGTTCAGGCGCCGGCTGATGCTCAGGGTAAAACAAAGTTGAGAACACGCTATTATTTTATGATTTCTTCTAGACGCAGAGGTCAAAGAGGTGGGGGGGGGGTCTGCTGGGGGCAAGTCAACCTGCAGCATGTTCAAAATGTCAGTTCACTCCCTCGTGGGCTCATAAATTTGTTTGTCAAAACCCACCACTACTCCACAGTTGACAAAAGCTTCAAGACAGAGACACAGTAATCTGTGGAACAACATCTATATCTATAAAGCTCAACCTGTCCGTTTGTCTGCGTGTGCTTTTTTTACTTTGTTTTTCAAGCCAAAGATGTGACATTTGACGCACAGGTACTTCTCGCCCTAAGCGAGGTTTTTGCACAAAGTTCATTAAACACCAAGACCCAACTTTTGAAATTTAAAAAAATTAAAACTCTGGTTGGAGAAGTTGCAGCAGTGATGTCGCGCACACACAGCACACAGTAACAGACACCCACGCTGGCACGCTTTCTCATTCGGAGTTGCACAAACTGTAACGTAATACAGTTTGGTGATGTATAAATAGTTATTATTGTGTGCTTGTCACCATGTTCCACCACAGGAGCTAAGAAATTTTAAATGAAACACACACACACACACACACACACACGGCACTGCACAGATAAGTGATGTAAGGGTAATATAGATCGGTAAGCTATATTTTGCTGCTTTTTTCCCCTTCCCACTTTCTGTGGTGTTCGCCTCTCTGACAGCACTAACAGTACGTATGTATTAAATACAACCACTTCATTGGTAAAACAGTTTGGTGACTATATAACGTCTTATTACTTTCTCCTTTTCCACTGCTACACATTTTGGACAGGGGAGGTGCCAGGTAACCTGTGTATTAGAAATGTGGAGGAGGATTTTTGTCAAACATGTTTCCTACTAATGTCTCCTACACTGATCTATCCTAAAGAGAGGGGATAAGGCAGGGAGCACCTTGGGTAGGAAACCAGTCCATTGCAAGACTTTTATTATCTTTATCAATTTCAAACAATGTGGGCCATACTCATCAGCAGCTGGTAACTCGCAGTTCACTATTATGTATGTTATTGTTATCTAGAACTGAAAAAGGCATAAGTATGAAGACATGTCAATTTACCGAATCACATATACATACAAATTAGTTTCAATTTACAATAAAATTTAAACAATTTTAAAACATGCTTATAATGTTTTTTCAACACTTTTCTGCCAACTAATGTTTTGACATATAGATGCAGGTGACGTTCCTTCCGCAACTACAACATTTTAGAAAATTAGAGTGGAAAAATACAGCTAAAAATGAAATACAGTGATTCCTCTGTATCTGAGTCAGATTTTTTTCGGATTTAAAATGTCTATATAACTATGAAGCCTTGACTTGAACAGGATAAATACAGTAAACGCCAGTTACCTCAGTAGAAAGCACTGAATATGGTTATGAATGTGGTGTTTATACCACGGTGCAGTGTGTACAGTACAGCACATCTCACGTTACTCACTGCGTTGCACGGGAGATAAAAGGTTTGCAGCCCCGCTTCAAATTTAAGACATGTCGAATAAAGGGAATAAAGACGTGTGCCACAGTAACCTGCCGCCCGCCTCTTTGTTTCACTCAACAACCCGCATTAAACAAATGAGTTTAACTAAGAAATTAGCAATAAATACAGGGAAGCTGTACAAACACGTCCAGACAAAGCGAAACAGGCGGAAACAGCTGATAAGAGATCAACGTGAGCATGTGTGCATGTCTCACTTCAGCTAAATTCATAACAGAACGCAATAATGTTTATTACAATACCTACATTAGTAATTTATAACAGCACACTCTATGATACTGTACGACATTTATTTGTAGATTTTTTTTTTACATTTATTTTAATTTTTTATAACTTTTTTTTTATTATGGATATTCACTATAGGTAAAGTTTCTGATCAGACACCAATATTTTGGTATTCATTTTCAAGAGTTGTTACAGCAAAAATTTGAATGCAGAGAGTTGTGAAACAGAAAAATCTTTGAAATTCATAGCTACATCATTCGTGACATGGGGACCTGGTCTATCTGCTTTGTGTCCTTCCACCAACACCTGCTGCTCTGTAGTGGTGCCATTGGATCAGCTGACATGGCTCCCCAGTAGGGCTGTGTGGAAGAACAAGCCAAACATTTCCAATTTCCACTATAACTGTAATGCTCAGGAAAGAGTTTAGTGCAGGTTGTGTGTATGCATGGGCGATTTGGGGAACCTCTCGGTCGCTTTGTCTGAAACGCTTCTTTTATGCAGTGAATAAACCTTGCGGTTTAGTTTCAAAATGCACCAATGAAAGTGAAGGGTCCCTTAAACTACCCAACCAGATTAGGGTACGCAAAACATAGGTACTCCTACGTTCCCCACTTTTCTAGCGGAAAAATCAGAATAAAGACAAAATATCAACGGGGGTAGAGAGTTAAAACACGGAATGCAACAACAGGTCGTTTAAGGACGAAAATTTAGCCAGAGAAACTTTGGCAGAATAAAAAGATTTCTAAGCTGAAACAGATACAAAACAATTCTCCGATTAAAATTATTTTACGCTCCCCTTTGGGGGCTTCTGGCGCAACTTAGGTGTTCATCCCACCTGGGACAGCTAAAGTACCGAGTGAGGAGAAAATTGAACATTGCCGTCCAGTGTCGGTCAACCTAGTGACCTGGTCATTGGTCACAGGTGAGTGACACAACCTTACAGATCGATGTCACCAAGCTTCATCAAACTCAAGGGGTGGAGCACCAGCAGATACTTTGGTAACAGCAGTGGCTGAAATAAGACATCAGGTGACGCAAACTGAAGGCAGGTGGCAGAGACACAACAGTAGAACAAACAAGGACTCAAAAGTAGCATCACCCCATGATCCCATAACACCTTTCACCCTATCAACAGACCACAAACAAAACTATAATCAACAAAAATGTATTGTTTCTCATCGATCTTGCCAGCAAGGCTGACAGCGGCATGTTCAGGATATCCGCAGCACTGCTCTCTGAGTCCAGCGTCTGAGGAAATCATCATCACAGATGTCCCCTTCGCTGCTCGACCTCTGAGGGTAACATTCGTCTGCAGCAGCCATGCGCTGTTTCTCCCACAGTGACCTGGGAAAGCGACAGGCGCCGCGAGGACAGCTGACCACTTGAGGGCCATTCGCTAGAATTTTATTTAGTAACTGAATATTCTGGATGTTTTTCAAGTTGAACAGAGTTACATTACACATTTGACTTGGTGTCCAAATACATTGGAAAACTTCTCAGGCTGAGTTCTTCTACTGGCCAACTGACCAGATACAGTGGAAACAGATAAGGAGGAGGAAACAGCAGTGATGGTGACAGATGTGGTGATTCTGAGTGATCGAAACATCAGGAAGAAGGAATATGAGGAGCTGGAGAAACACCAGGTGCTGAGAGAAAAACTGGAGAGAATGTGGAAGGTGAAAACCAAGGTGGTTCCACTGGTAATAAGAGTGCTTGGCAATTGCTATTTAGCAGATAAAAAAAATCATTGGCATTTCTTAAGATGTATGTACAAAGGCACCCTCAAAACAACAAACCCGCATAGAAATGATGAAATATCACAGGCCGTGTTGTTCCAAACATTGAGAGTGAGAAGTTAAAGCCGGGTCTTCGGGATTATAGTCCGGAGATAAACTAAAGATGTTACCATATTCTTGGAGACAAAACCTTTCTGATACCCTTGCATTCAATAAAAGGCACAGATGGGAAATTTTACTACCTTCAGAAGAGGCAAGTCAGCCAAAATGCTAAAGTATCGTCTAAACTCATTTAGCGAAATCATAAAAAGATGCCTCTGTGAGAAATCTAATTTGTCTTGTCACACTAGGGAACTGGAATGGCTAAACCTAGTTGAGGCAGGAAATCGTTTTCACTCCGGCAAAAATTATTTTCATTCTTTTTCCCCCCCCTCAAAAAAAAAAAAAAAAAAAATCCCCGAACTTTATACCTTTAGCGCCCTCATGCGGCACAACCGAGTATTTCAGCTGCGGACCAAACGTAAATGAGAAACCCTGAAGCGGGGTGTGGTGACAAAGTTTATTGTTCTGATATAAATCAGGTCCAGTATACTCTCCATAAACGCACAATTCCAGTTTTAATATCACTATTATCGTTTGCTATTGAAATGATACATTTTAAAAGTACCAGAGTCATGTTCGGGACCAGAAAACAGTTCATAAGCACACATACAAAAGCAGTATAAAAATACTTTAGAAAATTACAAACGACAGGTATTAGAATGGAATGTTACATGGAAACATTGAAGCATAAATCTATGCACAAATATAGATTGTTATGAACGGACACAAACACATACAACCACACATACTTATACAAACACAGACATACCAACAACATCAACATTTCATCCTCCGTCAGAGAGGGAAATATTTTCCACACAGGTACATATACACATGGGGGGGGGGGGTCTTTTTGACTTTGGCATAAGTCATCCAGTTGTCTTAGACACATAAAGCGTTGCGGTAAATATGGCGTTTTAAATAGGTTGTTCACAACTGCGCAAATGTGAAATAAAACCCTTGTTGACAGAACGGGAATCGGGACTATAAATGCGGAGTAATGACACCGCGGGGGGGTGTTGATGAAACACCGAGCTGCGTGCTGCACACCCACCCCAGGCAAGCAGGGGCCTACGCTGTGGAGCTCAACTAACTTCTACAGCCTGTTAGTAACATGATTCGCTTGGTTATCTTTCCCAGGCGTCACTCTGTGCGGTCGAGGAGATGCTCTTTACATGTACGACCGAAGCAGATGTGAGGAGAAGCGTGTGAGTGTGTGGTGACACAACAGCGTAAAGAACAGTCACTTGTATTGTGTTTCGTCCTGGCTGACATTGCAACCGAGACAGGTATCTCGCAAAATAACGTGCCAAAATAACGTGACTTTTTAACTTAGGATACAGTGACATATCAAGGACGCCTCCTGAAACGCCACGAATGTGTAAAACACAGCGGTAACCCGCCAAAAGCGAGAGTGTGTGTATGATCGGCGCGCCGTCTTCATCCAGCATCGCCGGGGCTCAGGACGGCCAGCAGCTACTGTCTGCAAATAACACTCTAACAGTCATTTGTGCGCATAAGAGCAGTAAATCACGTACGTTAAACGTTTATTCTCCGATAACAGTGGTCGTTTAACCCTTGGGTTGTGTTTGACAGCTTTCTATTCTCTATGCTCCCTTTCGACGTTGGGTGGCCCTTTAAAACTTACAAAACATAGATCATCAGTTCGTGTTAAACCTTCAGATTAATTCCTAAACTTTTTTTTTTTTGGCAGCTTGTGGTCTGTAGATTTCTATTTGAAATGAGACCGGTTGTGCACGAGACCCGAATCAGGCAACGGACACTCTTTACTGTTTATTTTGGTCTCGATCTTTTCCCACGACCGGCCAGATCTGACCACCCACACCACAGATGCGCTGAATGGCAACGAAACCCTTAAAATCGGGGATAATTCATCTCACGTTCTGAAGGCGTAAGGCGCTGGGATGGAAGAAGCCGTATTTACGACAACAGTTGTAGGGGGCGAAATTTCACGGGAGCACTACCTGAGGGTTAAACGCCACCACTGGTTTAGTATCTGTGCAAGCATTTGAATCAGTGCAGCATTGAAACATTAATATTTAAAAACAGATATTATAACCATTTTAAATACATCTCTGCTCATTTTTGGAATACGCCCTCAGACAGCAGAGGTACTAAGCATAAAAATCTCAACTCTGTGGCAGTGATATTAGTAAAATTCTGTCAAGTCTACATTGTCATAAACATACTGCATGTATTTTGCATTTTTAAATGTTGATATAAATGTCTATACACCTGGAGCAAAGCAAAACACTTCGGCTGAGATGACGTACCAAATACGTGGCCTGGATATAATAAATTTAGAACCGTACGTGAACAGTCTTTATTTGGTTCGCTGACGTAAGGGTCAATTTTTTATGGCGGGTCTTACACCTAATGCACAGTTCTGTTTCTTTTTGTGCTTCCTGATCTTTTTTTTTTTAAAAACTCTCCATAATATCCGTTTTGGAAACAAATGGCAGAAGCGTGTACGTGTGTGGCTTTGCAGTTGGCGGCAGCTTGGGGGGAGAGCGGCCGCCGACTCGCTCCTCGAAGAGGTGCACGAGAAGCGCCGGACACCACGCGTTCAGCAAGATGGAATGAGGCTACAGTTGCCGACGGAAACAGCAGCGACTAAACAACCCGGAAGAGAACCGACCGAGTCACAATCGCAGTCAGGAACATGTGGGCACGTGGGCCTGGAATGGTCGAGAAGCACAGTGATGGTACAGAGACGTCTTGGTGTCCCCCGCACAAGTGACCACAGTCGGTTGGGGTCTCTGCACAGTGTCCGACTCCTGGCCGGTCCCCTGTTTAGTCCTTCAGAGGACACATGCGAGAGCCTCTCTGGTTAACTCACCTCTTCATTAACTACCTGCTGAAAGCACGTTTACATAGAAGGCCAGTAGGGGGCAGTGTGGTTAGGCAATGAAGAAGGTGCGCAGATAGATCTGTCTCTCGATCCACTCGACAAAGTGGCTCACGTTGCTGTAGACACCGGGTCCCAGGACTTTGGAGAAGCAGACGGACCCCCACGAAGTGAGACCGTAGAGACTCCAGCGGCCGTCTGTCTCCTGGCAGACCAACGGCCCCCCGCTGTCTCCCTGTGATCAGACGCACAGACAGCTCCACTTGAGGCCAAAATGTGCACATATTTTCAACACGTAAAATGTTAAATGCAGACGATTCAAAAACTTCTCATTTCTATGTCGTGGTGACTCGTGCACAAAAAATAAATTCATTATTTCACACTACGTACAACAGCAATTTACTTTTATATATTTCATCCTCCTGTGACCCCCATGACTAACAGGGGGTCCAGTCTGGCAACATCATATTATAGATGCCCCTCGAAATAAGAGTCCAGCTACCGGTTTTTCCCTATGTGTGTGAAATAATTTTATGTTCTTTACTGGGTTACGACCAAATATGAGGCACATGTTTTGCATTTACAGGTAAGGAGAGCTGAAAATGGGGTTGAATTTTCAAGGTTTGCGTTGTAATGACGATTATGTCCCCGACTTATGAGATTTTGCTGTGGGATGCGATCCCCAGCAACGCATGACGTTCGTAAGTCGGCAGACATCTCTATGTGACTTTTATACAAACATTTTGACACAACGGTAACCAACCTTGTTATACATCATTAAAACGTTCTGTTTCATCAAAACACTGCAAAATTTGTCAAAATAGGGCAACAGAAAACGCATAATGTGGTGGAAGTTGGGGCTTCCTTACCAAATCTACACTTATGCATAATAAAATATTTTTAATGTTATTAAAGTTTCATGCAAATAAATCTCTTCTGATATTGAAACATATTCAGGAAAAATACCGATTTAAAAATTTTTTCTTTGCCATTTTTTTCCCTCTACTTTTTTTTTATATATCCGAGACTAATTTTGTGATGCACTGGACTGTCCGGTCTTTCCAGCGTCCGGTTGCCCAGGATCCGGTCATGCACAGATGAACCGTCTGGCACTTTTCTCAGAAAAGTTCTCCCAAAGTGCGGAGCCTAACATCACATCCAACAAAGTACAAAGACACGTGAAGCCGGTAGCATCAGTGGGAACAAATTCCAGATGGAGACGCCATACATTTTTCCCTGCAGTTAACTTGTGATCATAAGGGAACCTAATGAGTGGAAACGATGAGATGTTCACAGCACGCAAACTTGCGATGCCACTGGGAAACGAATGGCTCACCATGCAGGAGTCCACCGTTCCCGAGTCATAGCCGGCGCAAAGCATGCGGGATGTGATGGTCTTCATATCAAAATAAGACTGGCACTGGTTCAGGGAGATGATCCGCACCTCACCTTCTTGCAGCTTGAAGGGCACTGCAAAAAAAAAAGGATATCAATATCTGCTCCAGTTTCCCCCCGCAGTCCAATAAACATGTATTTTAGATTAACTGGCAACTACGTTCCTCAGTGTGGTGTGTGAGACTGAATGAACGTGTGTATTGAACTGCCATCCTGTCCAAGGTGTCTCATACTGTACGCTTCTGAGATCTGGAGCACCGTGCACTGGATGGATGGATTAATAGATGGAGAAATAGACCGGTGGACTATAAACTGAAACCTATTAGTATCTGGATTTTCGAACTCACCTACAAGAACAGCCAGGTTACCCAGACCTAACAGGTTTGCGCTGTATGGTGGCAGTTAACGTAACAAATGCTCAGTTGTCCCCACGCGACACTTGTGAAGGAATAACAGTAACAGAGAAGAGTGATGCTCACTCCTGTTGCCCATGTGACCCCAACCGGTGATATAGCAGTAGGTGTCCGGCTGTGGCTGCTGGCCCCGGTGGGGGAGACAGACGGGTCGAACGTAGCTGGTCTCCTCCACTTCCTCGTCCAGCTCCACCACGCTGATGTCGTAGTCCACCACTGCCCGGTTGTACCGCGGATGGACGATGATGCTCTTCACTTTCCTCGTCTGCATGAAAGGGGATGGGTGATCCAGGTTGTTGATGCCCAGGACCACCTTCCACACATCTGCATTCTCCCGCCTGAGAATTGAACAGTTTTCTTCACTTAAAGCACAAGTGGTAGAAAACAGGTGTGAACATGAATTACGCTGGTTTGGTTTGTCCACAGAAAAGTCAAATTTTCACAAAATGAACAAGATTAAAAGTATTATTTTGTCTCACATTACATTCCAGGGTATTTTGCTGCTGCAGCCTTGTGCTGGGATTGAAACGTATTGATTTATGTACGAAAATTGCTCCTGGGTGATTTGAGAGCCTGCTCAAAAGCTGCAAGAAGCATTTAGTAGCAGCTGTTACAGCTAAAGGTGACAGAACTGCCTTATTTTGACCACGAAAGAGTTGTTTCTTTTTCATATCCGTGATCATACGTTGCACTATATTCCACACCAAGGAAAATACATAAAAACAACACTGGTGTCACTCTTTCTTACTCAGACTCTATTCATATATAATACTAGAAGTGGGGGGGGGTCTGACTAAATTTAATGCTGGAAAAGCAGAAATGGGCCGGGGGCAAATACTTTTTTCACAGCACTGTATCTGTCTGTGTCTCTCTGTTTACTTATTTATTGCTGGGAAATACACCAGAGCACACGGCCAAATCTGAACTTGTTGAGATGAAAAAGGAAAAAAAAAATACTGTTTTGATAATATTGGAATTGCTAATACGACATGTGGCTGATTCGGTAACATGTACAAGAAAACACATTCTGACATTCTAAATAAAGATGTCTTTTTTCCCCTGGTTTTATGCAAAAGAAATCTCCAGAAATATCTTGGTGTTGTGAGGACAATTTGACAGGAAGGCTCGTGGCCCGAGCGCTCAGATCCTGAAACGCTAAGACTTTGCTGTTTTCTCCGCTTGAAAAAAGCAAGGTGGTGGGGTGGGGTGGGGCTCACCCCTCGAAGCAGTGGGCCACGGTGAGCGCCCACTTCCGGCCGATGATCACGCAGCCACATATGTGTCCGCTGGGGTCACTCTGCAGGGAGCACTGCCAGGGCCAGCGCCCGGGGCGACTCGTCCGTCCACCCAGGATCCGCTTGGACATGCGAGCGGCTGGTCGCCTCCCGCAGTCTTGGTGGGCAGGAGAGAAATCGATCGAACAATTCAATCAATCAATCAACCAATCAATCAATCAACTATTCCGTGTCAAGATATGTTATGTAGCTCTGAAGTTCACCAGTGCTGTGCAGCATTATTTTCTATTCCTATATTGTATTTTGATGACTTCAAAGAGGCAGTTACTACCTTCTTTGGTACAATGTAGTGATATTCTTCTTCGGGAGTGACAGGAATGTCTAAAATATAGAAATTTAAAAAAAAAAGTCAGTGAGTTCCCTTTTATAAGTTGAAAATGCATCGATCAGCGTGTACATTCAGCTGCTAGCGTACAGCAAAAATGGCAAAGGTGTGGCTGAAAAAAATCACAATGCACAAAACTGTGATGGAAACAAGGGTTCACACTTTATGGGTATCTTCTAGCGTCACGGTCTCCACCAAGAAATCACTGTCTGAAGTCCAAAATTGAACGCCTGTGATTTTATCCAAAGTGCTGGAATGAACTCCCTCTGTCCCTCAGAGCTTCTGAATCCCTTTCAGCACTCTAGAAGAGTCTAAAAACCCATTTCTTTTGCACCCACTTCAATCCTGTTCTCCTCACTGTTACATAAACTTGCACCACACCATCTGCCACCATCTGCATGTAACTACTGGCGTAACATGCACCAGCAAAGTGGTGGCATTGAACACACTGACTGTGGTTCAACAATTGCATGTCTGTATCTGAAGCTCTTTGCTGTGAAATGGACTCTTATTTACTCCAAGTTTTATTTTTTCATCTACATGAATGAATGTAAATGTGAGGTACTGCCGGCTCGCTGAGACTCAGACAGGTACCCTCTCTTCTCCAGCATGGCCTGCAGAGCCGAGCCATTCCTCAGGGTCCAGTCAGGGTGAACATGGAGCCAGCGTCTACGGCCTGGCTGGTGTGGCTGCTCCAGCACCATCTCCACTGCAGCCGGGATTCTGTGCACAGCAGCAAACACAGACAGTACATTCATTTTCAGTAGACTGGAAGAAATCATTTCACTGTATGGGTGTGCATGTATTCTTCACCCCCCCCCTTGCAATTAAAAGCACAAGGGGCAAGACGACTGCTAGGAAGAGTATGTATTTTCTCCTGGACTCTGGTGGACACACCTCTGGATTCCCTCCAGCACCATAAAACATGTTGTTCAGTGCGAATGGTAAGAAGAAACAGCTTCGGTTTATTGCAATGACACTGCATGAACAGTATGCTGGGTGTAAGCGCCCATTCATGGATGAGAGACCCATGAAAAGAGCCACCCAACTTCAACTTCAAGCCCTGTATTCATCCATCTGTCCAGCCATCCATTTTTGTTAACCACTTATCTTGCTCAGGGCTGTGGTCCAGAGACTATGCCAGAATCACTGGCTGCTGGGCTATGAAAGTACACCTCGGATAGGATCTCAGTCCACTGCAGGGTGGTCACATGTTCACACACACATGCACACTATGGACAACTTAAAGTGACCAATTAAACTGTGGGAGGAAACCAGAGCACTGTGAGGCACCAGGGCTACTTGCTGGACCACCACTTTGCTGCCCAGCCATAAATTCCCTTCCTATAAACTCTGTGACACCAGGTCACAGTAACCTGGTTCAGTTGGTAACTATTGGGCTGAGGAATGGATGGATGGACGGACAGACAGATGGATGGATAGGGACATGGACAAATGGATAATGCAGAATGTCACTGAAAGGACGTTCCGTAGTAATTTATGATAATAAAGATTTAAACAAGCTAGGAATCCTACTTGAATTAAACGCACAATCCATTTATGACAGATCCGTAGACATGGCTTATCTATCAAGGGTAGATATTCAGTTTTACAAAACAGTAATTCCGCAGCGATCCACCCCATACTGAAGCTCAAGAGATCAGCTGCTTGAGTCCAGAATTACAATTTCTATCCATAAATTCCTGCACAGACTAAATAAACTGGTCTTAGTTACACAGCGCTGTGAAAAAATAATTTTCCCCCATTCTAATATCCTCTATTTTTGGCAGCTTTTTCACATTTAAGCAGATTTTGTTTTCCATCTAAAAACTAGAAACGTTGCTAAGCTAGAGCACTTCTGCGACGAAGATTGGCCCAAAACTGCTCCACAGCGTTGGATCACTTGCAGAAAGTGCTCAGTCGCAGTCATGGCAACTAAAGGTGGTTCAGCCAGTTACTAAGTGCAAAGGGGAAATTACTCTTTCACATCTATGTTTGCACACACCTTGGGAATGATGTAATGTGAATACTGGCATCATTTATTCGCTTTTGGCACCAATTTATATACTACTAGAACGGGAAAAATAATCTGATTAAATTGAATGTAAAAAAAAAACTGAAAAAATAGACCCCAAGGGATTATTTTCTCTGGTTTTAGAGTGTTTTTCATCCCATTGCCTCAGTTACCAGCTGGCTTTATTGTGTACAGATTGCAAACTGTTATCTTTGTCTGTCTGTTAGTTTTCTTCCATCCCTTATCACAGTATGTGCTCCGTTGTTCAGCACTTTGTGTCACCGTTGAGATGGATGCTTTTTCAGAATAAGCTGAACTGAACTACATTCGATGCCGATGCTACGATGTTTAAAAACAACCACCAACTTATCCTACGGTGAGTGTTTGCTGAACATGAGCAGGCATCACATGGTCCTTCTGGTGGAAAGCCTGATTTCCGACTGCACGTACACCAGGGAACACTGCCAGGATCTGCAGACAGTCTACTGTCAACTACTGACCTTACCCTAAACCCATCTGCCTGCATGCCAGGCGGCTGAGATGCGGGTGCCAGTTGTCGGCGCACACTTGATATTCTGACGCTGTTTTATGGACCGTCAGGAGGGACAAGGACGTGTTGGACAGAGAGACTGCAGGGGAGAAAGCAGACATGAATACAAATGAAGCACTTACAGTAACATCCAGTGGAAAGATTTAGACACTTGTAGTCCTCCTAGAGTGAAATGGAACAACAAATCAAAATAAAGCTTAGCCAGCTAGCAGTTAGAATCTAAAGTCGATTGGGGAACAACTGTTTTTCCAGGAAACACACAACACTGAATATGTGGGGGGAGGGGGGGTCAACAAACTGAAGTGGGCCGATATATGCAAGTTAATACTGAACTATATTCGAATCATATTATAATTATATTAAATTATATTTAATTATTACTTATTTTATTTAAGGAACAACGTTATCCAGCACCCATATGACCTATGTGAGAATTTAGTTGCTCAGACCAAATTTAATGGATAATTCGATTCAGCTGATTGAACACAGACAGACCTTTTGAATGTAAACCTCACTGTATATTGCACCTTATCATGAGGAGGAAGCAGTCACCACAAAATTTCTACAAGAACGCACTAATACCTGAGATCGTGAAGGGGCAAATCTTTTTTACACAGCACTCTGTGTGTGTGTGTGTGTGTGTGTGTGTGTGTGTGTGCGCGCGCACGAGCGCGTGCGTGTGGGGTGTGGGTAAGACAGATGCCGTCACTGACCACAGTCCCACTCATCGGAGCTGTCTGAGCAGTGCTTCTTCCCGTCACACCACAGAGTGCGATGCACACACTCATGGTTGTTACACGGCAACTCATGGTCACTGCACACGGCTGGAATAGAAAACAAAAGCAGAAAGGATTACTTTTGAAGAATTCTGATCGTGGGCAGATTTTATGCTGATGCAACTACCTTTGTGAGAGGAAAACAGATTATTGTTGTGTCATTTTTTTTCTGCATATAAAAAAGAGAGTTCAGACTAAAGTGCGCAGGCAAAGTCCACTAATTCCTCTGCCTACCACTGCAACTGGGTCCAGAAGTGTGTTAAAATAAAAAAGTCTGCTAAGAAAAGCTTAATAAATACAGACAACGATTTATTTAGGGGTAAGGTTCTGCAGAAGTCGCAGGTAGAATAAAAAAACTCCATAAACTCCACTTCAATGCTCACTGTTGACCAGTTCATCCTATAAACATGTGCAATATTTGTCATCTTGTTATCGATCACCTGCACTTAGAAACACCAAATATGGACTGTAAACTGTCAACAGACATGTCGGTGGTCCCACATGTCTGTGCCGTGCTGTCTTTGCCGAAGAGCACCCGAGCTCTATACCACCATCTAAGAGCTTGGTAGGTAATACAGGTAGCCATTCACTCCACTGGCGGAGAAAATGCATGTAAAGATAAGTAAACAAATGGGGAAATGGTTGCAGATTCTAAAATGCGTAACTGATCCGTTTGCAACATGAGTCGCCAGGGTATAGCATTCTCTAGGGGTCCCCCTTGCTGTGGGTGCTCCGCCGAGATGGCCGCTCACAGCAGTTCCTCTCATCGGCCAGGTCGGTGCAGTCTGGGAACCCGTCGCAGATCATCGAGTGCTGGATGCAGGCTTTGTTGCCAGGGCATTCCCACAATCCCCTCTCCTTACAACCTGGTAACAGGAAACGTCACAGACTAAACACCAGAGCAGGGACATCTTTCTATCTGTGGCACATTTATCAGCGCAACCCTCCCTCGCTTCCCACATCCATCCCACTGTCACACTGTTAGTGAATGTCTGCACTGTGGTGTTTGCTCTGGACCTCTGGGCGGAACAGGCACATTTTTTGGTGAAGTAGTCAAACATACAGTAGATTTACACGGTTTCACTTGTACGTGGTATAAAAGAAAGCATCTGGTGTTGTTTCTTCCAGTACCACTGTTATCAAATTTCTTATTATGTAGTTGATGCTGCTCCCCAAAGCAACTCACAGTGTTAATTCAAGGACAAAGCTGCGTATTTTTAACATTTTTTTAAAATCTTTTATTTTCAGGAGCAGGTTAGAGTAAGTAGCTCTTTTGCACGAGTGTATAACAGTGAGTGGTGGGACTTAAACCCATGTCCACTGCGTACAGAGGCAACAGCCCTAACCACCCCACCACCTCCTGTCCCTAGGCCTATTTCAGACCCTGCTAGGTATAGTGTTTTTTTTTTTTTAACTAAATGTCTGGTACAACAAAAAAAAATGCATAAACAGAAGAATGAAAATAACTTGCACACCCCTGTTTTGACAATACAATAAATGATGTTCATATTTAATGTTCTTTGTCACTTAAAATAATAACACAGTATGTGCTTATAATATAGAGACAAAGTTTCCGATAAGTAATATCTTCCATTAGACAGTGAATGTTTTGCACAGCTACCCTGGACTGGCATTTGCTCAGTGACATTGGTGGAAGGGCTGGGACCCACCACACCAACCAACGACAATCTCTCGTGCATATTAACATTTGTAAGCAAGCGGCGAACCCGGCCATTTAGCATGGAAAGAGCAGGCGATGTCCTTCAGTAATGCTATTAGTCTAGGTCAATTCAATTCAAAGTCTTCCTAGGTCCACGTCGACCGTCTCGAGAACTTTTCCTTTCAGCCTTGATTTGTGTTACCTTTCTGCCAATTCACTGCACCATATTTGTCAGTAACCTGTAAATCCACTTAAACGCAGCCGTAAGTTGCATAAAAAAAATTAAAAAGCGATTAAAAAAAAAATCTCCATTTGTGTCAGACGTTGGAAAGGCTTTCAAAGCTAGATCAGTTGTAGGACATGACAAACAGTGAATGATGGGCGGGGTTCGTTGGGGGTCAGCAAAGGGAAGACGCAAGGCCACATTGAACAAGCACCACCACATTGACCTTCTGAAGGCGGTTCTGTGGACTTAGATGCCTCACCGCAGTTGTCTTCATCGCTGTCGTCATCGCAGTCTGCATGTCCATCGCACCTCTTGGAGGCCAGGACGCAGCGGCCAGACTGGCACTTGAAGTGACTGGGTGAGCATTCTTCTCGCCGCAGAAGAAGAAGAGTTTTCATTACATATGTTAAACTTTACAAGTGGCTTTGAATGGGGAAAAAAAACATTAAGAAATGTTGTATTGGTAGAGAATTCTATTTTTTTTTTTTTGAAAAACAGTCATCCCTCGATTTACGTGTCCTATTAGTTCCCGAAAAGGCCACGTTTTGTGAAAACTCGTAAATCGATGACGGCTATTTCCATTACTCTCTAAGGGGAAAACTGTTATGCGTTCCAGTGCAACCCAAAAAAACCCGGTTTTCCCAAATTTCACTAGAACACCGAAAAAAAAGCTTCCGTGAGTAAGAAATAATACTGCCACCGCAACGTAATTGAAACAAATTTTAAAAAAGCTTTATTTACAAAACCTGTAGCTCTCTAGTGTCACAGTTAACTATAACTTACGTTCTTACTGTATTCACATATGTGGAATAACACAAAATGTTACAATATGCAAATGAGAATCCAAATTCAGCACACTAGGGAATAGATACCACCACATACATGAGGGTGAGGGTGGAATTTTTCCCGTTTTTTTTTACCGATTTTTTTTGGTCAGAGCGCATTGTATCGAGCAGATCGGTATTAAAAATCAAATCTAACCGAAGCAAAAAGGTGTAGTATGACCACACGTATTACGGGGGATCACTATTATAAAATGATTTATGTTAACATGTGACTACAGACCATCCACATCAGGGTCGGGCAGCAGACAAGTGCTGTTCTCCTGGGCCTCCTCCGGAAACTGAGTACAGTCGGTATCTTCTGGCCACTGCAGTCCCACGATACCCAGCACGGACTCGCAACGCTCCTTCGCGTTCCTGCACAATGACCTGCACAGACACACAGAGCCACCACAGCACTGAGGCACTACAGCTGAAACATCATTTGTTCATTCGTTCATTCATTCATCCATCCATCCATCCATCCATCCATCCATCAACAAGAGTCTTTGCAAAGCGCAGAGTGGCGGTGGTCCAGGAGTGTAGGATGTGAGCCTGAAACTGCGCATTCCAAGAATGAATACCATTCCTCCTTGCATGACCAGATCAATACATAAGGAAGGGGATTCTGTCGTTCCAACGTGTCATATAGACATGCGACTTTAAATTGATTTGAACCGCTACTAATCTTGTTATATGCAAACAAAAGGTTTTAGCCCTTTTTTTAACGATGAAGACTGTTTTTGTGCGTATTTAGAGCCGTCTGCCTGTAGACTGCTCGAATATGCAAATGAAGTGTTTAATTTTCTATGATTAGGAAGAAAAACTACCAATAATCTTAAATTGAAGGAGGATGCTGGTGCAGAGAGTAAGATTTCTTCCGACTCTGCACTGGCTCTGCTTGACTTCTAATTGTTATTGGAGTAGAACAATTTGTAAATCATTCCCTCCCGTGAACGACTTTGGCTGAGACCTGCCACCTTCCATAGGCTGTCGCAGGGGGCCAAACCGTCACCCAACTGTAGGTGACAGTGGCGCATGGGCAAAATTCTCTGACAATGTTCCAGAGGGAGAAAAATCCTTTGGCCCAGTATAAACAAGATGTTAATTATTGTGGATTTCCTGTAAGCCATGTTGACAGTGGAAAGGTGAAAGATTTAATATTTACGATCGGTCCTTGATTTTCTGGAATGAATGCGAGGAAGAGGTGGTGTTCAGATATGGAAAAAGTCCAAAAAAATCAAATATATATATATTTTTTTTACTACGGAACTATACAGTATTGTACTGTGCACCACAGTAATACTTTTATACCCTAAAACAATGTGTAATGACCATGTAATGTGCGTAATAAAGTGAAATAAAGTCAGCAGAGTAACTGAAACATACATAAATTATATGTAGAAAGCAGTGAATAAGGCACTGATACAACCTGAGCGGAACACCGTTACAGGGGAATAGGGGACGCCGCAATGATGTCAGGAAACAATGTAAATGGTTGGATTGTTCTTTTATGATACAGTGTTAAAATTGTGTGAAACATTATTGTATGCATTAAAGAAGCTGTATTCTACAAAAATATTTTTACAAAGTCTAATTTATAATAGGTTTTTACAATATTTATGATTTTTCAGTTTTTTCTGGAATATTGTTACAGTGGTCTGCAAAACCTAAAATTCTCAAAATCGAGGTCTGCTACATTTAAGGTGGACTGTAAGATACATTTAAATTACATGATAGATTCATTTATTGATTGATTTGTTTGTTTAAATCTGGGTTTCATTTCACTGATGAAGCAACTACTCAAAAGAAGACTTACTGCTGATCATAACACCCTGTTGGAAGATATTACTGGAAGTTTCATCCAAGTAAATCAATTAAAATACTGAAAAGAAATGTTTTTTTAACTAGTAGTGTTCCACGTAGCTTTTATAATTGTTTTTATTATAGAAATATATTACAAAAAAATCATACTGTGATGCACTCAGTTGTCAAAGCCTTCTACTATCCAGTCATGTGAGGTCCAGTTATGCATGGATTAAGTATATATCGATTTTTTATATGCATTCATCCTCAGCATTATGTAAGTTGATGGTCACTGTGAGCAGTTTCAAACTCCACCTTCACAGTCTTGCTTGCTTCTTTGTGGGGTACAACTGTGGCAGAGTCTCCTTGCCTCACCTGCAAGGCGGCACTTTCAACTGGGTCTCCGAGTCACACTTGGGCACCAGGACAGTGCAGGCGAAGAACATGAGATACTTGTAGCAGTTGGTCTGCACCAGTGCGGGGAACAGGGACGACTCCCAGCTGATGGAGGCCTCTTTCTGCGTCTGGTGGCCCAGGTAGTTGGGAAAGTGTGTGGTGTTGTAAGGGAGGTTCATGCACAGCTCGAGGGTAATGGGCTCACAGTGGCCTGCAAGGACAAGTCAAGCCGTCTGAAAAACAGGTATTGCCTTTGGGATCTTAGCTTTTAACATACAGTTGCAGAACCTGTTCATAAAAAGTCTGATCCTCAACTACGCTGCGGTAGCAGAAAAAAAAAATCTGCTTAAATAGCACGCAAAAAATTGTACTTCTTTGTCACAAAAATACACATACCATCTAAACATCCACACTCCAGCCCAAAAAAAGTATGTAAACTTCTAGTTTCTCCCAAAGCTAACTGGAATCAGCCTTGAAGGATCCAGGTTCAGACCCCACCTCCTGATGCAGTACATGTGATCAAGGTACTTCAGGAGCAGAACTATAGAAATCAATTTTTAAATCACTGTGAGCAGCACTGGAGAAAAGTATCACCCAAACGTTTGGATATGAACCAAGGTGCTGATAAACAACTTCATTTGTCAGCAAATATTAAAATGTGCATCAAAGTAAAACAGGAAGCTTTGTAATTATATCATCATATCTCACTCATTCAGGTTGAAGGTAACATAACTTTTTTGGTATCTCCAGGTCTGGCATCGCACTTACTGCAGTTGGAGCTGTTGTTGTGGTCATCACAAGGACCGTGACATCCTTGGGCACAAGCGCTGGACGCGCAGCTCGGGTGTCCAGGAGTGCAGGTGTTCTGACCTGTAGAGAGGGCCGGGGTGGCAACACAGGTAAGAATATAAAAGAAGCAAGTAGAGGAAATGTGCTGGACTTTTTGGAACATCAAAACCACATGAATAAATTGTGACCTTGCCAAATGGTAGAAAACGGGAGGCGCTCTTACTCTGCAAGTGGGTGCAGTTCTCTTCATCACTGCCATCCTTGCAGTCCTCATCCCCATCGCAGCGGAAGGCACTGGGCACACACTGGCCACTGCGGCACTCCAGCAGCCCTTGGCTCTTGCAGGCTATAGAAGCCACACGAAACTAAGAAAAATGTGTTGCCCTACAAGAACTTTTCCATACTCAGGCTAATAACATACACAGGAATTCAGCCCTGGACAGATACGTAACAGTGTGCTGCTCTTTACTCACTGTTGCATCGATTTACAGCGCTATAAAACATGTCCCTCAAACTTTGGATGCTAATTTGTTCTGTGAGATCCTTGATTTAGGTGAATTCCCTCTGTAAAGGGAATTATTGCTTTACCGTTATTTCTAATTTCTTATTTCTTCTAGAAAAAGAAACAGCAACTCCTGAATGATTAAAAACATGAGGTAACAATTAAAATACATGTTAAACATGACAATAATGAGGTCTGTCTAATTGTCTGTCTAATTTCTCTTTCATAATTCCTTATAACAGAAATTATTCCCATTTTCTCTTTTTAATGTTATATTTCAATTTATTCATTACGGATAATGACCTGTGCAATGCAGGGTCATGCTGGAAAACCTTCCTCACCAGTTCAGCAAATGTCTCTGACCCTTTTCTCTACCCTCGTACTAACAGTGGAGGAAAGCGCTGTCTTTTTAAGGTCTCTTTTTCTCTTTTCTTTTAAAATATTGAAATAGTGAGTGTTTTTCTTTAATGTTTTGAATTAGAAGCACGTGGCTACTAAAAGGCAATGTACCTGCAGGAGGCTTGTGCTGTGTTGGTGCGGGGAACGTTCTAGAATAGAATGACTGTGTGGTGGGCAAAAATACTGTTGTCCCGAATCATAAGCCCGTTGAATCAAAAAAGTGCACGATTTTAACAGCCACTTTTTCCGTCGTACGGGAACCCATCAAATGATGGCAGATCGAACTGCTATACTGTTATAAAAGACTTAGGGCTCGATGAATGATAACTTGCTTTACTTTTGCAAAAAAAAAGCTTACATAACCGGTACAAATGATTTCGTCTTTCCTGTTTTTCACTGGAGTTTGTGAAATCCAACTCACAGCAGTTGACTTCGTCGCTCTTGTCAACGCAGTCATGGTCCCCGTCACACAGCCAGTCCTTGGTGATGCACCGTCCGTCTCCGCACTTGTGTTCCTTGTCTGGATTGCAAACTGTAGGACAGTGTTGGGGGGGGGTGGATCGTCTTCCTTGTGACCCATACACCGCGTGTGGGTACAAACTCTTAATCCACACGTTGCTGAGGCCAACCGGCATGTGAGTTTGGATGACGTAACGTACGCAGTACAATACAATGCGAACGGTCACTACCAAGAGATCTGAGGTTGCTCTCATCTCTGTGATGATCACCAACTTCTATATATATCTGCTGTGCTAATAATTTGGATAAGAAGATGGACTGGCATACAGGGTAGTTCCAATTTGGGAAGAATATCAAACATTAATTAAAAATTTTTTTTTAAAATTAAAAATGAAGTGCAGGGATATGTAGGTTCAAAATGCCAGTATGACATCTAGTTGGCTTCCTCTGCCAGAAATAAGAAGACATTCTTTTTTGTGCCATTTACAATATACTATTTTGAACACACAGACAGAGGCATGCTGCGGAATGGTTCGAAGTCACATATGGCAGCCATTATCGGCAGTTAATAGCAGAGATTAGCAAATGCTGCTTTGCAGCTCAGTGATCATGCAAAACAAGAACATTCACTAAATTCTGTACTTCCCAAAGAGACAAAGCCAAAGTGAACGGGCCAGATTAGGCAACAATACAACAGAGCGAAATACAAATCCGGTGACAATGACAGCTGCCCCCGATGTTGCCCTTTTGTGCGAGGAACATTCCAGAAATGCCATACGCAGGCAATCGCCATGGCAGCAAGGCCATTCCCAGTCTTGCATATATGCCATAAATTAGCTGGAACGTGAGGCCTGGACCCCTCCCCAAAACATTATCTCCCCTCATGCCCTAGGAAGCTTGCGTGACAACTGCTGAGGATTATACGGTAATTCTTGGGTGCCCGTTGAGGAAAAGTCCCCCTATTAAAAGCCCAAGCAGGTGCCCGTTTCTTCGGCTGCATCCGAGCTATGTTTCAAGGGAGTTGTAGTTCAGCTGGGAAAGGTAGAAAAAAAATGCAGAAGCTGCTTTTTTTGTTGGCAGCTTATTGAACTCCCACACAGCACTGTGAAGAAATGCACCCTATGGCTTATGGGAATTACTAATAGGGTGGGTTTCCCTCACCAGATTTGTGTCGTGTTTCTCCACCCTGGTGGAAAGTTCCTGGGGCTGTGCTTGATCCCCTGGAACACAGCCCCCTGCCAACCTGTGTCAGCTGGCACCGCAGGTGGAAAACAGTAAGGGGGACTCACCGCAATGCTGCTCATCGCTCAGGTCCCCGCAGTCATCATAACCATCGCACACGAGGCCGGGGCTCAGGCAGCGCCCCGTCCCACACTGGAACTGATCGCCACCACAGCCTGGGAACAATGGGGACACGGAGACCTAATGCCAAAGGGTCCATCAACGGGATGTCAATTTCAGCCCATGAAAGGATGATGCATGACAGTCTGTAGTCATTCCTCCGTCCGTTAATCTCTTAATCCTGGTCAGGGTCGCAGCAGTCAAGAACCTATTCTAAGATAGGACAGAACAGAATCACTGGGTTATGAAACAGTTCCTGGATGGGACTCCAGTCCATTGCGCACACACCCTGCACACACATTTTACAGCGACCGACTGATCTGAAACGTACTTCTGTGGGACCTGGAGGAAACCTATGACAACCAAGGGAGAACATCCAAACTCCACACCAAAGAAGCCTAGGTACTATGAGGCAGAAGATCTACTTGGGATCTACTTGTGGCACCATCATGCTGCCCAAGTCTATAGGCAGTGCTTTTAGTCAGGGTATGATTCAAAATACTTTAGTCTGTTGAAATGATCCGTCCTGGAATGGAGTGGCATCACATCCTGGGGTAGGGTCATAGCCTAATTCCCTGTATAGACTTTGGACTTCCATAACCCTGCAGAGGACTCCACAGTTAGTAGATTGATGGATGGATGTTTGAATCATCAAATTTATATTATCCAACTAAAAACACAAGACAATACAAAATGCAGGGTGCTGGTTAGAGTCACTGTCTTGCACTACCGACTCAGATTTGGAGAAAAGCATCAGCTGAACAAATTGTAGTGCAAAAATGAGACAAACTAATCCAGTGCAGCAGCATTTAGGTAAATTGCTAGGACTCCTTAGACTGAGCTTGACATCACTGCTCTTAACATGAACAGGGGCTTCGCAAATTTTGCATTATGTTCATTAAACGTGAGAAGCGTCACTCAGTAAAGCTGAAAAGAACAAATGAGGCTGACTCATTCGTCAGGCTTAAGATTTCTGCGAAAAATAATTAGAGGTGTCATCCACCAACACCAAGTCTCTCTTAGCAACCATGGAAAGGGGTGGAGGGGAGCTTCACTGTCAATGATGAGAAATGACAACCCCCTCCGTGTTTCGCTGGTGTCAGTACGCGGTTTAAGCAAAATATGCAGCGATGACCAACATGTGGATTCATTTCTACAAGGCAGGCTTCAAACAGCACCCTTCACAGAAAGTCAGTTTATTACGTCGACTTGAAACGTACTTCGTCTAAAGTCACGCAGCGCAACGTACCCCCATCCTGCTACTCAGCATCTTGAAGAAAGGGGAACGTCTTGGGTGCAGCTGCTCTGAAACCCGATCATCGAGGATGCTGAAAATGTTAACTCCGCGATAAACCAGGCCATATGTCGCAGACCGAGACCTGCTTGCTATAATTCAGGCACTACAGTGGGACACGTTCTATTTTCGTTTGCCCTTTAAGGTCGTGATATTTATATGCTGCTTTTGCTGGATTTGACACAGCGCTCGTATCCAACGTCACCCAGCCTCGAACGTTTTTCAATAACATTTACGCTATTGCGTCGTAATTAAATAGCACTAGAAGCTGGGCCAATTTCTGTCAAAAAAGCAAAGGGAATAAAGTGGAAAAACAAGCTTCTGGATAACCAGGGCAAGTTTTGAATGTCAATAAGCCAAAAGTCTGCTTTGTAAACACTGCCATCCCCATTCTGGAAAATTCTGCCATGGCTGGACACAGGCCTACACTGTGCTGTAAGGTTCATCCTGCCCTTTGGACGTTTGACTTCTTACACCAGCATCCTGGGTGATATTTGAAGTTCTGGGAGGGCCTTCACACTCAAGGGAACTTAGTGATGCCCTGGGGTCTGGGTTTGAACTTGTTGCAATAAAGTTCCCAGGCTGCTTGCTTTACACACTCAACCGGCAGCAGACTCTCCAGGCAGATGTTCCATGGTTGGCTGGTGAGGAAAGTTAGCGGGGAAACAATCACGGTACCAAAATAGTGTGTGACATTTGACAACAATAAATGTGTAATTGTCTTCACACATCAGCCATTGCTGAGCTGTCAGGCCCAATCTCCCCATACAGTAACACAATCTGCTCCCTTCCAGCTTGTTTTTCTTTTTTTTTTGCAAGTAATACTAAGAAACTGTCAACACCCTGCTTTTCACAGCTCATGTGAGTCCATCAGTAGAGGTTTTCTCACACTTGGGCTTCTTTTTGAAAAAGAATATTCCTACTGACCTCCTATTCCGGCCTGACACCAGTGGATGGGGGTCCTAAAGGTTGTATTGGTAAACACACATAATTTTTTATATATATATATATATATATATATAGTTATATAGATACACGTGCAGCTTTATTTATGCTTATTAGCCATTTATTTATCTATATTCATCTATTTACATTCCACCACAACTTGTCTGTACTTGTTATTTTGTCCACTATGTCCCAGGAGAAACTGCATTTTTTTTTTCTCTCGTACATTTGTATAAGTGCAGAATGACAGAGTGAACGTTGAACCTTAAAAGACTCAGGTTTGAGTCCCACTTTCTCTTATAGTAGCCATGGAGTAAGGGACTCGCCCCAAATTGAGAAAGTAAAAATTTCCCAGCCCCCGCGTAAAATCAGTGCCGATAACTTAATATCAACTCGCTTTGCAGAAAGCTGTCACATACATGGTGATATTAAAATATGCATGTTTTGAGCACTGAGACTGATGAATAAATGCAAATGGTAAAACGTGCATGTTTTAAGGACCGAGACGTACGGCAGTCTGCCTCGTCGCTCCAGTCGTTGCAGTCGTTGTAGCCGTTGCACACCAGCTTCCGAGGGATGCAGATCCCAGTGGCGCACAGGAAGTTCTCTCGCCCACCGCATAGAGCTGGAGGGTCAATTCGACAGAACAAGAAAAGCAACAACACAGCTGAATGTCAGACTGACTTCAGACACAAATATAGTCTACAGGCACAGCTACAGGCACTGCTCGTGTGCGCAGCCGGCGAAACTTGGAGCATCACGTGGCACCACGAGGCGACCTGGGCAGTTTTGACACCATGGAGCTCTCCGTGTGGAATGTGAAGAGTGTGAACACACCAGTGCTACATCCAAGAGACAAGTCAAGGAGAAAACCACTGTCTCCCACACTGGTTAGGACTAACATCTAGTGGGCTTTGGATCATATTAAGAATGTGGTGACTTGGTGGAAAAAATCCTGGACAGTTGAAAATTGGGAAACATCTTCCCTTTGACCATTTAAAAGCAAAATCCACGACACAGTGAATTACACGTTTGGACCTCCTGCAAAGAAAGTAAATGATCTTTTCTCAACATGTGCCAGCAGCCACTGCAGTGATGTTGAAGGAACCACAAACAGTCATTAAAATACGCAATGAAGTACGCAAACAAAATGCATTCAGCTAAGACTTTTCAAGTCAGTCCATAATAGTTGATGTTCAGAACAAAGTGAGAATGAACTATCTAAATATTTGTAACCATAGACAAATAATGTTTTTGAAGTAACGCTTTGTTTCTTACTATTACGGTTTGGCTTGAGGGCTGCAAAACGTATACACAAAAAGTGGCATAGGCCAGCAGAAGTCCAGAAGTTTCTCCACATATCAGAAGTCTTAGGGATCTGGTGCTTGATGTCTACCCAGTGGGTCTGCAGACAGTGCTCATATTTGGAGAAATAAAACCATCTGTGTCCGCGTTGGACCAAAATTATGATGCTTCATCAAGCATCTCACTCATAACACAAAGGATATCCAGTTCTAAAGAAGCCAGCCTTGCTCACGTCACTGATAATTTGACCAGGAGATATATTTGGGGATAGCAGTCACAGAACCAACCATGACGTGAGTCCAGAAGTGTGCAATATACTATTTTGAACAGTTCAGATTTTATTAACTGCTGATAAATCTGCTTCTGGTTTTAGTCTCTTTTCACAGCAGGTTGTTTCACCAACACCTTCTATCACAGCTGCGGACTCAAGAAGAAGGTCGTGCTGCTGGACGTTTAACACGTCTCAGGCAGTGACTACACTTATGCAGCAGCAAAACAGCTGGGAGATACATAGACCAGCACCATCTGCCACCAGTTCCTAAAGTGTTGGAAGAGCGGGACTTTTCAAAGTCTCGCAGTTTTGATCAGTATGTGCACTCTTTAGCATCCCTTAGATGCAGTTTTTAAGCGCTGCGATTGCAGAGCCGTTACACAACCTCAAGGCCAACGGCACAATATGGCCTGTTGAAGGGCTCTTCAGCATCATTGCATCATCTTCTGTTAATGCTTGCATGTGGTATCACCTACTTCATATTGCCACGAACAGAAACTTCTGCTACCTTCTCTGTTCCAAGCTGAAACCCATGCTGCAGGACACTTACAGGGCTTCCCCTTGACCTGCCGAGGGCTGTAGCAGGTGACGCTGGTGTTGCTTGCCACGGTGCGGTTGGAGAACTGTGAGCAGCGCAGAAAGTCAGGCCAGGAAGCGTTGAACATCTGCAGGACGGGCTCACAGCCTTCCCGGGCTGCTTCACAGAAGGACATGCAGGGGAAGATCAACCGCCTCGGGGGAAGCAGAGACACGGGTTACCCAACTAGAACTATTGGCATTTTCCTTTGCTGATGCCTTCATGCACGGATTCAAAGAAATTCAAAGCAATTCAAGCAATTGACTGTGTCTTGCTACAGTGTAGTACAGCAGATCATATTTTGGGGCTTGAACCAACAACTAACCAGCCAAAGTGGTCAACCTGAAAAGATTGCAGTAGAATAAGACGTTAGCAGTAGCTTACACATTCCTCTCTCCCGAGCTTGTAAAACAGAAAGGAAAAATTGTTTTTAAAACTTCACGTGCCTTTTCTTTTAGAATTACACGCATTTCTTATGCTATTCTTATTATTTGCATAAACAACACAGTTAAGGATAATTTTTACAGTGATTTTTGAATTAACAAGGTGCTTGAGTCCTTGAACCAAAATATCAAGCCCTTTTCAACAGCAACAACAACAATAATAATAATAATAATAAAAATAATAATAGTATATAGCTGCTTTTCTGGGAGGCAGCAGGTGGCTCCATAGTTTGAGTCGACATCTTGCAGTCAGAGGATGTAGTTCATCTGAACCAACATTGTAAAATTTAATTTGTTGTACAAATGGGCAAATAATTATAAATGGCTTAGAACAATAAGATGCTTTGGGGAAAAGCAGTTACTTGTCCTCTTCCTCCTCCGCGATGCATTCTGGGAGCGCCAGGCTGCACCCGAAGAGCATTATGTGGCGGTAGCAGCTGAGGCGGTTCAGGTAGCTGAAGAACTTGAGGAACATCTCCACCTCGACGCTCTTGACGATGGCGCGCCGGGACGACACGCTCGTCTGGTTGTAGGGCAGCATGTGACACTGGCTCTCGCTGATGTCAGAACACGCATCTACAGGGAAGGAGGGAGACGGATATTGCGGAAGTTCTCCACAAAGGAAAAAGGACGGCTGTGGAGCGAAACGGACGGAGCGAAGAGGAAGAAACTGGGGAAAAACCAGTCGGACGAACGAACCATTTTACTTTGTGTGGTGCTCAAAACAGCATGAGAACTTTGCAGCAGAAATACGCAACCGCATCTGACACGTAATAAAATTAACTAAACCTTGTCCTTATGAGTTTACTACGGCGTCATAAATCAAATGATGCCTGTGCTTGTAAATTGAATCTGTTTGACATTTCAAACTGCCTTGTAATGCCAGGCCAATATATAGCTTACAAAACGAAATGTTTCCAGCTCTTACTTTATGGCCATCTACAAATACGGAAATAAACATGGTACTACTTAGCAGCTTGACTCTACCTTAAGGCCTCTGACTGATTTTATGAGCGCATCATTGAACAACACTGGTTGGTTTAATGAACCACAGAAACTCACTCTGCTCACTCATTTACAGACACGTCTCCACCCAAGATAAAATCCATGATCACGCTATTAAAATGCATTTTGCAGTAATTTCATGTGGGTTAAATTGACCTTGATAATGGTTGCTCTCAGTAGGTCAGAGCTGTGATATAATGGAAATATGACGACTTGCTGGAATTGTGTCGTTTCGAGATCGAGTGTGATTGTAATAACAAAATCAGAGCTTTTCTTTTGACTATCGCACATTTTTCATTTTATTCCATTGCTAAATGCAGCTGACTGGGTAACACGTTTATAATGACATTAACAGTGTGCGTGTGGCTACAACAATAGAATATAAGCAGTCTATGTACGGTTACACAGTTGCTTTTTTAACCTACTTTGTTGAGAGAAGTGCCTGGACCACAGAAATTTAAATGGCTCATTTATTGATGGTAAATGGTCTTATGACCTTAATTTAAGAATAGTTTTTGTCTTTCCTTGCTCATTATAATTCTTCACATCCTACCACTTTCAGGGCTACTAGATATTTGGCTGTATTTGCTTGATGATTTATCTTTATGGTGTTTGGGCCATCAGATGGAAGCGGAGCGACCGTGTGCTGTCTCCGTAGAGGTCAACGACGTAGGACGAAACGTGGCAATGTATCAGAATTCCAGTCACCATCTCCATTTTCACAAAGGACATGCACTGCGGATATAATGCACCCTTCAGCAGAGTGCAAGTAATGACCCGCGCCCACCGTTTGCATTAGTTTAGCTGGAGGAAAAAAAAAAAAAAAATCAGATCGCAGTCAGATTGTAGGACACAGCATGAGCAGAGCAAGTTTAATGCGACTACTTAAAGACAGAGCAATCAGACATATTAGACGGGGAATTACCTTGATCTCAGTACTACAGCAGGAGGTGGGATTTGAACCCAGCACATCAGGCTACTTGCTGTCTCTATGTTAAACATTGCATTTCAAATTAAGTGCAAAAAACTAACCAATGTGGCTCTGTGCGACTTATATTTTGAAGCCACCACTAATTCGACGGGGCCTACGAAAGATATGAAGATGACGAGAAACAAAGAAGTGTTTGCACCAGAAGTTTCCAAGTTCTTCACCTTGGTCTGTGTTGAAGCCCACAGTTTCCTGGGTGGTGACCAGCAGCGAGGGGCTCAAGGTGGACAGCGATGTCGCCCAATGGGGGTTGCTGGTGATGCCGGCTTCCTCAGGGGCGGTGCTCAAGGCCGGGGTTTGTGAGGAAGAGGAGGCGGAAGAGGACGAGGAGTTGCTGGAACGGGGCATCCAGTGGCCCATACCCTGGTTGGTTTTGTCTCGGCCAGCAATTCGCGGCACCGACTGTGTACTGAGCTCCGGCTCCGTGGCTGTCCCGGGCAGATCTGTGCTGAGACTCATCACGACCATGTCTGCAGTGGGGGCGCTTTTGCTGGCAGACAGGTGATTGGCATCACCGGATTCCAATAAACCATTTCCAATTATACCTGTCAATAAGGACAAAAATAGGCATTAACGGATCACAATGGAAAAAAGTTTCATTTAGATGCCCTTTGTAGACATGGAGTTACAGGAACTCTTCAATATTATAGTTCTCCTTTTGCGCATGCATGCGCACGCACACACACACACACACACACACACACACACACACTCTCTCTCTCTCTCTCTCTTTCAGGCTACAGTAGTGGATTCAGCAACTGGAGTGAAGTGTCAGCACTGTTGTATTTGTGAAACCGTGCAAAGGACAGATTGACCATAAAAAGATGCTTCTGGGGAGCAACAATATTTTGGCACTTTTACGCATTCAAACGAAGCTCATTTGGTACTAAAAAACCAAATTTGAAGAAAACATGACCCACACCATTATACCCCCACCACCTGTGTGTCTGTGTGTGTGCGTGTGTGTGTGTGTTTGCAAAAATATTAAAAGAGGAGATTCCTGAAAGGTAATAATGTTAAATAAAACAAAGTGTATGAAGGACTGATTAATCATGACTCTAAAGATCTGGGCTTCATCTACTGTCCTGCAAGGGTGTAATACGTACTCATGGCCTGGAATATGTTTTATATTTTCTATTCCAAACTATTTAGGTTAAATGGTGCATTATCTGACATGACAGCTCTGTTTGGCATTTTCAACTATAATACTGTTATAGTTCACATGCACATGACCGCAGCCCAGCTGACCCACCTGGAATAAACAGACAGAATAGCGCACATCAAGTGGAAAAAGTGAACATAAATTGTTAAAAGAATCAGTCAGCATTTGAAGTGATTCACTTGGGTGAAACTTTCAATAAATATTTTTTTCATAAATATTGATTTGATAAGAAAGTGTCAGTAACGCAGCACCATCTTCCAACAGGGCATAATGATCAATAGCAATTTTTCTCGAGTGATCAGCTATTGGATGACATCTGAAAATTTAAAAAAATAAATGAACATTTTATTTGCATAAAACATGATTACTGTAATGTCAAAATGAATTAAAAAAAGATCACATTTAAGATACACTGGAGTGACTTGTCTAGCTGTCAATAACAACTAAAAAATGGACGAACGTGAGGATGAACGACACATTTCTTCCAAGCGCAGCTTCTAAATATTCAGTTTCATGACGTCTTATATAAGAGCTTGCAACTTTCAGATTTTACATATTAAAAAATTCATAAGCACATTTGCATAGTGGTTCTTTTTTTAAATATGCATATTCCAGCAGCTGTGACTAAAAGCACGAGTGGCCGCAGACAGAAGTATAAATATCATCATGCAGGCTGACGGAGAGGAGCGGCCTGACATCTGTTGAATTGCTCACTATTCCGACAGGTGCCTCTGTGCTCATGACTAACCCTCTCTTGTTTTTATAATGACTCTGTGCAGAGGAAAGTTTAACCTTAGGGGCTGAACAGACCAATTTTGGACATTTGGACCAAAAGCCAACCAAGAAGCTGGAAAGTCTTTACAAGAATGGCGACCGGGCAAAGTACAGGGAGTGAATGAACTGCGGCTCATTGACAGAATGTATGACTCACTGTTGTTTTGTGCTGATGCTAAAACAGAGTAAAATGAAAGCGCCGTCAGGCTAAACCAGCCCTGATGTGAAAGTACAAAACTGAGAATAAAAGACAGCTTATTGCCATTCAGAATGTTAGATGGAGGCAGCAGGAGGTGTAGCGCTTGGAATCGCCACCTTTGGGCTCCGAAGAGTCGGGTTTGAATCCCACCTCCTGCTGCAGTACTTTCGAGCACGATACTTACTCTGAATTAGTAAGGTAAAAATTACCCAGGTGTAAAAATGCTATACTGTGCCCCTATAACAGTAGAGGAAACAGCGCACACTTAGAAACATGCATTTGTACTGTTTATTAAGAAAAAAATGTATTTATTTCTTTTTTTACACTACAAAAAAACAGAAAAAGGAAAATAAAAACTTACTTGTCAATAGCTGGTAATTTTAATTTTCCAGTTATGACCGTGAATTGTGAGAAGGAGGGAAGAGGACAGGTAAAGGACAATGTAGCCTGAAGCCACTGAACTAACTTTCCAAGGACAGATTACCTTTCAACTCAGTTTTCATCATTTATCCCTTGAAAGGTGAAAGCAAGTAAAAAGGTAAAAAAAAAAAATCCCCTCTCCTGCTTTAGTTCGTATGACAAACGTACTTATGCTGAAATGACACAATAAAAATTCCTCAGCTGTATAAATGGGTAAATCACCATAAGCTTAACACTTATAAGTCCGTTTGGAAGAGAGTGTCAGATACTAAATAAATGTAAATGGGGAACCGCTTCCTTTGACTATGAAAAGGTACTGGATGCTCAGTGGTTACATTACAGCTCTGAAGAAAGGGGGACACACTTCACAGAGGACCCCAATGCATGTCCAACAGGAGGGCGTTTTTTTCAAAGCCCAGATACAGACCGAACGTGTCAAAGAGACCGAGGGTGATTCTGGTTCAGACCCGACCTTCTGGAACACGCCGGGTGCCACCTTGCTGTAAACTTGTTCAGCTTTATAGACAACAAATGATAAAAAAGGTGGACTTGCAACCCTGCTAGGGTAAAAGCAAAGGTATTAAAGCCAGAAGACTGAGGCTGATGCTTCCTTTAAAGTCTTATGTCCCACACATGTCCTGTAGAGCATTTTAGCCAGTGGAAATTGTACTTTTTGGTGCTGCGAAATTAAAAACCTCTTACTGCACTGAAATCGTTCAATCTGCCGTTAAACCCAGGGGAAGAACATAATAGGTATATATGTAAATATAGGTATATATCCATATGTGTGTCTATATGCACATAAACATATATACATATATGCCTATGATAAAGAAGATATTAATATCTCCCTGTTTCTTGGAATAAGCAGTCACCTTGTATGAGGAGAAACAACTGAGGGTATGACTTTTAATTCAGGTAATGAGCCATATCCCATCACTGTAAAGCCATTAAGTGTTTTTTTCCTGGCTCTCTAAATCAGAAATGCTGTTATTGCTAATAGAGTGTAAGGACAGTTGGAATGTATATTTACTGGAGACATATTCTTTTGTAACCACTTCTGTTTGGTCTGCTGTTAAAAACACACCCGTGTGCTTATCAGACACCAGCGAGCGACTTGTCCTTCAAACCAGCACGTTTCTGATGTCTCTTTTTGGGAAAATCTGTGTGTGTCCCTGGAGTCCTTAAAAAGTTCTGCGTTTGTTCTGCATGTGACTCATAGGGCTCCTCTGACATAATTAGATATCTGGAGATTACATCCAAAGCGTCCAAATCTACGCCATCTGTGGGCGATAGGAAATCGGGGAAAGTTGGGTGAGAACAGTGTATGGCAAACGGAAAAAACTGCCTATTTATCGTCATGTTACGGTGACGTAGCTTTGTATACTTTGTTTTTTTACCGGGAGAAGAGCATGTTTTAAAGTGGCAGTTTTACTACCACAGAACAGGAGGTAAACTTGGACATGAATGTGAAAGGTTTAAAGACCGTATAAATGTATGGATCCCGGACAACGCTGATCTGTTACAGAGATGTGTGAATGATTGTAGGGAGTTTATTGTAGTGTGTCTAACACTATAAGTTACCTTGGACAGAGGTGTCGGATAAATACGAGTCAATGATCACTAAACATGTTAAATTAATAAAAACAAATGGATATATAATATTAATAAATAATAAGTATAACGGATGCCACTCACTACTGTCTATGCCGGTGGAACTTTTCTTCTAGCTATATAAATGTTTCTCTTTTTTTCCTCAGCTACTGTATTTACTAAAATGCACGTTATTTTTAAAATCTACAGCAGTCATCCTTGCAGCTCAAGGACAGTTGCCAAGTATATCAGCATAACAGCAGGCACTTAAGTGGCTTCAAATATCACTGTCACTAACACAGCATACAGTAAAGTGTGAGAGTTGCTACTAAGGAATATGATAAATTATTACTTCCAGTAGGGCAGGGTATAGTAAAGTGTGCAACTTTAAACATGCTATTGTGTTATGTGGTGTTGAGCATAAATTTCAGCATTAATGAGAATCATAAAAAGACCAAGGGGAGGGCCTATTTTTTGGTCCCCCCAATACCTGACAAGGTGTTATGCCACTGATGTAGTCAATTCACACGAAAGCAAAAGGGCTCATTCATAAAGACGAAGCAACTGAAAAATACATCTTCACTGGGTGTCGGTTTTGGCTCCAGTATGGTGGAATGGACTCCTCGGAGCTGCTGAATCCCTTCCAAACATGAAAAAACAGTGGTATTGGACAAACTGCTTCCACGATCTCAGGTCTGTATCTAAAGCTCTTCATCTGAAATACGCATTCATTTTGGCGAAAAATTAAAAATTTGCTGAGTGAACACATGCAGATGCAAATTTACTTTGAGTATAACTATATAATTAGAAACTAAGTCACACATAATGAGAATATTTTACTGCATTTTTAGATCTAGCTTATTCCCTTCCTACAGCATTTGCCCAATCTACATGTGGCTCAGTATCAACTGATCAATTTCGTATACCTTGTTGGGCACATTTATAATTTAGGGATATGTGTCTGAAATGACAATTTAAAGCATTCAACCGTTCCATCTTTTACACTGCAAGTGCACCAGAACACAATGGCATTTAATGGTTGTCCCACACGATCGGTTAAACCCTTTAAAAAAAAAAAATTAAAAAAAAAAATAATAGAGATGGGAAGTTCTCATTCTCTCTCAGGGAATGGAACTGTGTGCATCTACTAACAGACAGACAGCCACTTTCTGGCTGCTGCTCACGTGTTTGTTTATCTAAACGCAGCTGGGAAGGGGAAAAAAAAATGACTCAGGATCTCAAGATGACATCCATTTATAAACTTCGAGCAGTTTGTCTATCAATGTCTCTCGTTCTTTTTTAGCGCGCTGATCACAATCTGTGGGCACGGCTGCTTTCAAAGCACGACCGCTGCTGGAATATGAAATCCTGCGCATCTTTCGCCACCTACCAGCGAGTGGGAGGACAAAAAGCGATGACTCCAGGATGACAAAGCAACAAAGCGCCGATGGTATTTCAGCTTCAACGAGTGTTTGAGCTCAACAGACTCCCGTCTTCACGCACGGGCCCTTCTACCCATCTGATGGAAAGAATTTCTTCTTCTCTTCATACATGTTGCACATTCATAATCGATCCTTTTTTCATGTTAAAATGCCACTAAGTAATAACCACAAAATATTTACTAAAATAATGAAGGGCGGCATATGCATTGCACTTCTGTGACTAAAGGCCAGGTCTCCATTTGTGAGGTCGAGTGAGGAATTTGCTTCTTAATTATGCTGCTACAGTAGCAATTGTACAGAATCAACAAATACGATTCAATTTAATTCAATTTATTTGTATAAAGTGCTCCTCTCGCACAGCAAAATGAACAAAGTATCAAAGAGACTTGGCACAAGCAGATATAACAGATATAAAGTACCTATATAACTATAACAGCCAGAAAAGCTGTAAAGTCAGCCAGCTTGCAGGTGAGGAGATGAAAACAAAATACACACAGCCGGATGAAAAGGAACAAAAATAAACCACAAAGCCAATGTAAAACTGGACTGGCTCAAAAAAAAAAGGTGACTATCCTACAGCGGTCCAGTCAAAGACCTCAGCATAATCCCATGCATAATCTATAGCACTATTTGGAAACGTCCACAAGTGTCGTCCAACCAACCTGAACAACTCACTACAGATTTGCCAAGATGAAATGGAAAAAACACCTCCCAAACGGTGTGGCACATACTTACCCCGAGAGACGGTTTATTACAGCAGAATGTGGCTCTGCCAAATATTAATACGTGGGGATCGAATACTTATGCAAGCAGCACATTTCAGGTTTTCATTTTCCCTAAAAATACCTGCAAACAGCCTTTTTTGGCTCTGACAATTTAGTGTTAAGTGCCAGTGAATTCACAGTAAAAATTCTGGTGGGAAAAATATGTGTAAATACAATTTGTAATCTAGGTAATGTTGATAACTTTCAAGTGATTTGATTCATTTTGCAAGGCACCGTATACTTTAACTTAATCACCTTTAACCGATAACAGACCATCGAGGACCGTAAAGCAGTGCTGTGAGTTGCGGTACAAAGCAAAACAAAGATGACTTACCAACAAAAGTGAGGAAGATGACCAGCACGCAGATAAGGGCGCAGGCACAGGGGATCAGGATGAACAGGAGGAGCCGGAGGTACTTGGCTGATCCCGCTTTCTGAGAGCAAGCATCCCCCATATTGTCTTCATCCGTCCCCAACACCTGCTTCAGACACAAGAGTGCAGCCAGACCCTGTCAAAGTGCACTTGGGGACACACTGGTCTCACTCCACAAACAAGGTGTCCCCCAAATACATCTAGCTACTTTTTGGCCTTCTATCTATCTATCTATCTATCTATCCATCCAGCCATCGCCTGCCAATGTGTTACAGTACTATTCAAGTTGGTGGAGTTCAATAACCCTTTTCTTCAGGAGTTACTTTAATAAATGTCAAAATTTAACCGTTAAAATGATGCAATAAATTCAGCTGCTCTTAAAGCAAGTGTGTTATATAGTTTTAAAGAGCTTTATACTTTTAAACAAACGGACGGACGGACGGACGGACAGAGAGAGTTGTGACCTTCGCACTCCGCCAGTTCACGCGCTGACGATAACCTTAACCGCACGTGCACGTGAAAACAGAGGCTCCAAATAATGACGTGCAAGTCCTTTAAATACAGTTTTCAATATATTACCTTCAAATAAAACAATGCACATTTGTCAAACTGTGTATGTCTCAAAGGAATATGTGATGCAAGTCAAAGCGCGTGCTGATGTGCTAAACGGGTGATGATGATGATGATGATAATAATAATAATAATAATAATAATAATAAAATGTGCAAGCAGCCGTCGTACCTGGCAGCAGTCTCAGTCACACAGTCCTCCGCTAACACTTTGCACCGGGAACGCGCGCTTGCGGAACTTGCGCGGGGGACCCTTCGGCGACGCGCTGAAGGACATGGTCCGGCTCGAGGACACTGGCGCCAGTGCGCGTCTCAGCGCGCGAGCCCGGGTTTTTTTTTTTTTTTTTTTTTTCTTTTACGCGTGGTGGGGACCTGTGTCCCTCCGCGAAATCCGCCGGGTCCTAGCGCCACCACTCGGTCCCCAGCTCGGAGCCCAGGGCTGTATAATCGATACCATTGATCAGACCGTAACGCTATCGATCAGCGCATGCGTACTCCTTCATTGTCGGACTACTTTTCTTGTTTTAATCTCAAAATACATTCTATTTTAAACACCGCACCGAAATAAGTAGATAAAACAGCTCGTTGATAAAGACACAACAGGATGTCGATAAATACCTGGTTATGTTTTATATCAGTGAGAAGCGTACAGTTATAGAATTACAAAAATTTAGAAAAGTAATGCATACTATTATTATTATTATTATTATTATTATTATTATTGATGTTGTTGTTGTTTGAGAATCCTGATGGTTTTTTAACATGAGTGTTCGGAGCGGGTACTGGTGTTTATGTGGAGCACGTGGAGGCGATTTTCGGGAGAGGGTCTCGTTATGGCCGCTGTTATTTATAACCAGGTATGAGTTCATTTGCGATTTTCCACTCCGGCGGCAGCAGCGCTGTACAGATCGGCTCGACTCAAGTGTCATCTTGGCAGAATGGCTATTTCCAGACTTTGGCAGCGGGGCAAAATCACAGCGCTCGTGACAAGGTGAATGAACGAATGAATGAACGAATGAATGAATGAATGAACCATTTCAGGCTGGAGATCTTTAAACGGGGCAGACAAAGCCGGTCAGAACTATGACTGATGGGGCAGATGAATGAAACTGTGCGTGAATGAGCGTCGTTCTCAGTGTCCACCACAGCAACAGTTGGGGACCCACGTTAAAGTTATAAAGAAAACGAAATCACCACTTTGACATAAAATGATCACAGTTCCCACCTCGGCTACTAAACGCCAAGCCCGGTGTAGTTACTACTACCGTACAAATAAAAATCTGCGTGATTCCAAAAGAACTGAACGCCTCATAAACGTATCACTCAGCAACTAAGTATCACATATAACATATTGAGCAGCTGTAATAATAATAATAATAATAATAATAATAATAATAATAAACTACGACCTTCTTTACAAATTGGTTTAGACTACATATTCATACATGAGCAACTGAATTTATTCTGTATCATTTTTAAGTGTCTAACACCTAAGTTTCAAGCTTAGTTACTAAGTAATACATTTATTTTATTAAGTGTGTAAACTGTTCAATTCTTCATGAATCACTGTACGATACACACCGGTTTTGTATTTTTGCACTATATAAAAGTGTATATTTACGTATTGTTTTATATATATATGTATGTATAATTTTATTAGTTTTATGAGCAGCCCTGTGTGACAGCAATATACAAAGGGTAAAGGCCAAAAAGCCAATATTTCATCTGTGTGTTTAAGCAGCACTAGTAAGTTGTATTGCAAGTTATATTTTTTAAACTGTATATAGTTGCTGAGCGTGACGACAAACAAATCACACCAGTTTATCTTTGCACTGTGACGTACTAAAGTTAAATAAAGTGGGAGCAGAGTTGTGTAAGGCTGATCTTACCCCGCTGGCGAAGCCGGAGTGGTGGCATTGTTCTTCTGAGTTGAGCATTGTGAGCACACAGCAGTGGCGGCCCTCGTCCCTGCTTCACTCTCGCTGTTCGTCGTCATGAAATTTCAGAAAAAAGGGCTGGATTCACATACCCCCCCACCACCCCACCTCGCTCCTGTGTGCCAGCAGCCCACATGGAGCAGTCCTCTGACATCCCATGCCAACATTGTCTCAGAACTCCACCCTCCAAGTAGTGTGTCCAACCCCTTGCCTTTCTCCCCATCGCCTAAATCTCTTCTAGAAAGGGAGACCGAAGGAACGTGTAACCAGTTTCGTTCAAACAAACCCATGGCAAAAACGATTAAGTGTGGATGTTATCCACAGCTTTGCGCTTCCTCAAAAAGTGAAGCGTTTCAAAATTCAAGTACAGGCTGCTGTAACGTAAAATCTTACTGCCAGTAGTTTAAAAAAAAAAAGTTAAATTATTTAGTAGCCTGTATTCAAGCACTTGCAATGTTTATTCAGAAATTTAAAGTAGCTTTTGATGAAGATATAGAACAAACATTGATTAAACTTGCACATTAAAAATTTTTTTTGCTGCTAAGGACCCCAACTATGCTCACTCAGCAAGTTGACTGATGCATTTAGCTGTCACCTGCTAGAAAACTTATTTGACATGTATTATTACGCATTTCAATTTGATCACCAAAGTTTTTCAAATTTGTTAGTGTTACACTAAATAGCGCAAACTTTTTTCTTTGCATTAAGTTATTTACCTATACATTTTCATTTTTTTGGGTATTGATTCTGCATATATATTGTTGTGCCATTTTGATTCTGTTGTCGGTTTTAAAAAAAAAAAAAAAAAAAAAAACTCCTTCACTGAGGAATTTCACCACCGTATCTTTTCTACCGATCCCAGACCAGTGATTGTCTTTTTTATGACTTTACCAACTGTGTGCAGCTCCTGAATCTGAATCTAAAAGTTCACTCAGAGTTCACGCTATAGAAGAAAAAGTGACGTGAGAAAGCAGCAAGATGAGACAAAGCAGGCCGTTTCTCCATTTCTCCTTTAGTTGCTCTGTTGTAGCAGTTTTAACACGGCCCATCTGAATACAACATGAAATCTTTATTACATTTTCAGTATTCCAAATAACCTTCACATTCTCTGGAGGGATACAACAAAGGACACAAACCAAAACAGACAATTGCACCAGATTTTATTCCAGAATTTAAGAACCTTCAGTAAAGTTTCCAATTTAATGGCATTTTTTCATACTGATTTAGTTTAGTTTCAACTTTGCTACACTATGCAAAAAATTGATCTGTTGAAGTGTCAGCAGGCAACAGTAACTGCACCAAACGTGCACCTATGAATCCAACATCTGAAAGCTCATAGAGAACAAATATGTCAATTTAAGTCCAGAAAGTGTATATATTTTTTCTAACAAATTAAAACATATTTTTCCCATTTAAACAACTACATGGGTAGGTGAAGCTGGCTGCTTCTTACATTTAGATTTTTTCCCCATTGCAGCTAGATTTTCTCAACCTATGTAAATATGGAAAAAAAGAAATCAGAAAAAAGCCTCAAATAAATACTGCAGCTTGTAAATGTTGTAAGTGACATCTCATCTGAAGAGCCCAAAAGTCACATGTCATTGCTAATAGGTTTGCTGTTCATACATGCTGACTGGAAAAATGCTACTGCTGTCACAAATCACACCCTGGACGTAATCTGTGATGAGAGTTTGCTGTGTCTTGTCTACTGCTAGCGTGTGCCAAAGCCTGCAGTTGCACTTAGATGGTCTAACTGGCATATTTAGCTGGCCTGAAGCATGTAGAAGGTGGCCAGGGCCAGCAGCACCCCACAGACAGGCACCATCATGTACTTCTTGTACTTCTGCCACAGGGTCTCCTCAGCCTCCACCTCCGCGTTCCTCCGGCTTTTCTTGCGCCTCCCCTTCTGCCGCTTCTCGAAGGCCTCCAGCTCAGCCTGTGCAACAAGCGCACAGGAACTTCAGTAAGTTGGTATTACCACCCCCACCCCCAAGTCCTCCGCCTCTCCTCCAACAAGTCAGGGTGTCCGGTCAGCTGGGCCTGACCTCTCCCCTCCTCCTGCCGGTAACTGTGCTTGATAAAGACCTGGAGTGAAGTGTTGAAGGAAGGCACTCCGAGGGGGGCCAATAATAACAATGACGGGAGGCAAAGTGGATGGGAGCCCGACAGCTCAAAAACCCGGCCCACGAATGACCTGCCGTGCACTGTGAAAAGCAGCCAAAAACCCCCCAGCCAAAGAAAAGATCTTCTATGCTGAGCAAAGCAGTTAAAGTCAAAATTATAACTAAACAAAAAATAAAACATAATACTAAAGAAGAATAAAGAATCCCAATCTAATTTAAGAAGGTCCCTTGAAGCTACTTCTTACAAAAACAGGTCTGGCTGGTTATATATATTACATATAGAAGCTTGACTTTACAAAAATAAAAAAAAAAAAAAAGAAAAATATTGGAAAATACCTATTTTTAGCATAGTAAGGAAAAAAGATACATGTTTAACGTTCGTGGAGTAAATAACGTCGTTGTCCCTGCATCCAAGAGCAAAACTTCCAGCTCATCAACAGAATCTACCTTTCCCCAGTACATCTCCACAGAATGTTTCCAGGGACACTGCACATGTGTTTTAAGTGTATAACTGTTCTTGCCACTTTAATACATCAATTCTGAGATTGTGACAAGAAAGAAGCTTATTAGAAGGAAGTTCATTTAACCATTCAAAAGTCTGAGCTATCACCTTGTATTCTGCAATCCAAACTCTCTTTTTGATGAAGTCATGGAACGCAGTTTGTTCATTCTGACATACACGGCAATGAAATGTATTTTAATGCATTATCTATATCTGGAGTGTTCTCTGTAAATATGTGGATGTCTGAAGTGTTTAATTTCCTCCTGCCTGAAAAATTAACATACGACCTACACAATAATTCTAAACAATTTTGGAATGTATGGACACCCTTCTGGAACGTAGCCAAGGCTGTGGGATCATAACTGTGATGCATTATAATGATCGGACCCCAGGCCACTGCTCTATGTAGATGGTACACTGAGAGATTGTCCATCCATCTCTGCCTGTACATTGTGGTGGTCCAATGCTCCTCATAATTCTAATTAAAAAATAAAAATATTTTACATAAATATTTAAAAATAATTTTAAAAAAGTGCCCATTTAAAGCTATTTTCCTGTTGCAAAATATACTTTTGTCTGCTCTGATTTGTATGTCACTTTTCTTTAAAGTGCTTAATAAATGCAATGCAAATTGCTGGGTTAAAAATACACAATACACAAAATCATCTGGCAAACAATTTCGATACGATGTCTCGAAAACTGAACCATCCATCTCCAAAGTTTTTATCATGAAGGTGGTGCAGTGCCCCCAGTTCCCCTGTAGCATTGTTTTAATAGAGTCAAATTGGCAGCTAAATTCACTGCTTTCTGCATATAATAGACTACTATATACATGTACAGTATGTTTCAGTTACAGTACTGAACATTACATGTTCATTACGCATTATATTAGGGTATAAAAGTGCTACTGTAGTACTATACAGCACCATAGCAAAAATATTATGATTAAATTACACTTACAATTTCCTGGACTTCTATATCCAGTTCAATTACATCACTAAAAATACACCCCTGCAATACATTAAACAGTCACGTGCATTTATTACATCAGTTACATATCATACAAGGCAAAGAAAAAACTCACCTGCTGTTTCTTCTTTTCCTCTTCAATTGCTGCTCTTTCTTCAGCTTCTTTCATCTGAAAGACACACAATCTCATTTATTAAATGACCCTGAATCATCCAGTTATACAACGGACTTCCCGCTGCATGAGACTTATGTCCACATTAGGAAGTTTTGTAAGACTAACCAACACACACACACACACACACACACACACACACACACACACACACACACACACACACACACACCATGCGTATGACAACACGGAGTCTCATTTTCTCATGTAAATGCAACAATGCATTAAATTTTCAGCAGAAATTGCCTATAAAAAACTCAGAGTTCTTCAGCAGATCGAGTGTCCTGCTTACAAGTATCAAATAAAGTATAAAAATGTCAAGAAACCCTTAAATGCTGTGATGATAAATGTTGGACAGTTTTTTAAAACTTTATCCAAGGAAAACAACAACACAACTCTGATGCTTTCTAGATATGTTATACATTAAGATTATATTTCCTTTTTCATATACTACCTCTGAGGCCTTCTTCAGCAGCAGTTTGCAGGCTTCATCACACTGAACAATAGCCTGTCCCTCACACACCTTTGAACAAGGGTATTCCTGTGTACACATATAGAAAGACACATTATTTAAGCAGTGCATTTATGTGCACATAATAAATTCGTGTAGGCTTATTGTAGCTGCAATGCTTCTTCACTGGTCAACATGAAGTTGACACGTGGTGGGACAAACATGAAGCAAGTTTCTGCCCTCCTGGGAATCACTATACTGCTTATGGATCTGATCCCATTAATGAAATGGACACGGAACATAAAAACATCTGGAGCACTCAGTAAACCATGTATTATTTAAAAACTGCACTTCAGTGTGGTTCAGTCCAGCAGACAGAGGAGACAACTCCACAAAACAAACCTTCTTGATCCTTCTGCAGGGACACTTGACTTTCACTTTCTGGTTGCAGGTCTCCTTGCAGGCGCCGGGGTGGCAGGTTTCCTTGCAGCGATGAGTGCAGGAGAGCTGCAAAATGTGGAAAACACACATTTTCAACCAGCTAAGGCTCTCGCACATCCTCTCACGTTTCTCCTTCCATTATCATGGAAGCAGGGTATCCCGCAGCAGTATCAACATGATATGTAACAATACATGTACTTATTGAAATTTAAACTTATCTTTTGGCATAAAAAATACTTTCATGCAGATGCCAGCACTGTCATCTCAGCTGTCTATTTTGGAACTGGGGCAAAAAAATCCAAAATAAAAATAAACTAACCAAATTACTAACCACCTGCTAACTAAACAAATACAACAGCTTCACAACTACCGCCCGGGACCACTTCTGTTATGTCATCTGGTCACAGCCATGACTCATGGCATTGATTTATTTGGTGGTGTCTTCACACTCACAAAAAAAGGATCTGAACCCAATTCTGAACCCAAAGCTTATGTGCAGTCATGCACCAACGCTATCTGCTGCCCACTTGTACACACAAGAACCCCAAATACGTCATACAGATATTGTCCTTGGGAAAAAAAAAAAAAAAAAAAGCTATATTACACCACAGAAAAATTTACAAGGCAGTTAAAAACCCAAAAATAAAAAAAACCTAATATAATGCAAAAATTCCTATGCCCAGAAAGAAAGAAGAGCATTAATAGGAACCTGATGGAACCGACTGTGTTCAATGACCGCTGGCCTTGATCTTGAACCATATCAGCTGAGGGAAATGGCATATTTATACTTGGCCGAGCTGCAGCAAGCCTTAAAGGGCATCAGAGAACATTTTGTCCTTCGTCAAGACGGCGATATACGAGGGGAAATAAATTGCTACCAGACAACGCCAATGCTAACAAAATGAGAGTGCGCTAAAATTAGACAAAACGCACCGCACGGCCTCTGAAAGCATCGATTACTGTACATGCAAACAAACAAACAAACAAAAAAATTTCATCCCCCAACATCGGGGCAAACCTTTGCATCTGCAGAATGATTTGCCTGAGCTGCACAACTGCTGGCTCTGCTTGCCATCTCAACCCTCCTGAAATCCCAGTGTCGCCCATTCGTTGGGAGAACAGCCAGAGAAACAGTTTTGAAGGGAGGAAAGTGAAACAGGAAAATAATTCAACCCAGAGTAAGGAATTTAAAATTAATTCAAGTGGCTTTAAAAAGAATCTGTTAAGCTAATAAATGATGTAATGCCGTATTATTCCCGGGATTTTAACCACAGAGCTGTTTGGCTAAAGAAAAACCTGAATATAATATGGGGTGAATGTGCGATTTTGTTATTGTTGCTTAAGTGAATGTAAGTGAACTTAAAATGTCTGTACAAGCTGCTCACAGTTTAAATCATACTGTTTTTAGCAGTATTCATATTTCAGTACATTTTTTTTTTCCATTAAGAAGAACACTTCTCTTACAGTACCCTGTAAAATACCTGTGCACACATTTCAACAGGTTTGGCAGACTTCAGGAATATTGCAACAAAGTGTGACATTGAAACGTTAAAAACCAGGGTATCGTACTTTCATAATTCTAACAAATGTTAATCTACTTGCTTTTTTGTAGTACTGATGCCCCTTAATTTAGGATTAATAATATGTTCATTACGATCAAATTTATTCACTTTTAACTGGATGAAATCTGATGATGATAAAACGCTGGTGTTCTAGTTGTTCAACAGACTAACATATTGCCAAAAGTGATGCTTACTTGCCTACGCAGAAAAATTTTAATGGTCTTTGTACCAATTTGATCTTAGAGTTCCGTTTTATCCCAGCACTCATTGCTTTCGCACAAACCGAATTGCTCATTCCCACACCTCCCACCTGACTCGGCGCCTGACAGCTTGCTTTAAATTTCAAACATGGAAAAAGGCCAGATATCGCCAGCTTATGACATCATCACATCCACAAATAGCCAATCATTATGCAAAACCAAACAGGTTTAGAACACAGACCCTGGATGAATGGTGGAAGTATGACGTTAAGACCACAGTAGCGCTCAAAACCACCTTTACCAGGCCAGGCAACAGCTGCATGACAACACACATGTATGTGAACAGCAGTACAATCATGGATGTGAGGGGGCAAAAAAAAAGCAAAACCCCACCCACCCACACACCTCACCTCTTTAGGACATTGGTTCTTACAGGATCCCAGCAACTTTTTTGTTTCTTCATCAGCAGTTGTCAGTTTCCTAGAAAGAAGAGAAATAAATTCAGTGGAGTTTAACACACACACACACACACACGTTCAACAATAATGAATTGTGTGATTCAAACTGAGTCCCTCAAGTCCAGTGGAGGTGGGTCTAACCACTATGCAACCTGGTGCCCAAAACATGTTTAACATGGCACTGAAAAGAAGAAATAAAGTACACTGAAAATTTATTACAACCACAGTAAAATTCAGCCTGGGGGTCACCAGTTTATTAGAAAGCAGAATCTTAACTTATGGTGCAAAGAGCATCTGTCCAGCACACGTCTGGCAAGAGGTGAGATTGATGACTGAATGTGGGTATGTCAGCATGCTGTGAGCCTGATAATCCACAGCTTATACAGCAGTATGCACTGTTACATAGCCTACAAAATGCTGGCAGTTGTAACAGTCAGGCAAAAATGCTCACTATAATCGTGCAAATTCTTACTACGTTTTTGAAAAGTTGTTGATAAACACAAATTTATAAAAGTTTTGTTTGTCTGAAATTTTACACCAAAATGATAAGAAATGAGACTTAGAACCGCAACCAACTGAAGGCGACTAAAGATGTGAGCAGCAGCACCACTACCATAAACAACCAAAAAAATTAATAAATGGGGGCGCTGAGACATCAGTCTACATCAGAGGGTTAGCTTGATGTCAGAGGCCATTGTTAGCTGGGAGTGGCGCCATAACAGGGTAGAATAACACAGATGGTGACACATTCCATGCATAGTAAAGTATGGCATATTCGCAGTTTTTGGGTCGAAATAGCGTAGCAGGAGATCCGTTCTGCCAGAGAATGTGGCGAAATGCAAGGTTGGAACGATTACTGGGGGGGGTGGAAAAGTAAATGGGTAAAAATGTACACTGCTGTAACTTGCAAAGTTGACAAATATACGCAGTACAATCTAATTTTAATGTCACCAAAATTTTGAAATTTAATAAATGTGTGTGCTGTTAAAGTAAAAGTAGTTTTTTCTTCTGAATTTCTCCAAACACCACTGTTTGCCTGCACAGAACAAGCAGGTGATATCTGGCTCCATCTACGAACTCACAAGCACTCGATGAAGAGGGCAGCGATCCTGCAATGGCACTTTAGGCGAATCATCTGCTTGCACGGGGGGCAGGGCCCGGGGTGGCACAGCAGGGGGCAAGGGTGAGGGCAGCCCGGAGGCCGGGGCTGGCTGCAGCTTTCCTCACAGCGCTGGCACTCTTTCCCGGCCTGTGGGGGGTGGAGTGGGGCAGTCAGAAGAGGGTGGATCCAAGAAGAGAGCGAGCCAGACATGTAGTTGACAGCAATCAACTCAACCTTCCATAAAGGAATACTGATCACACACTTGGTATTCTTTTGGCATACGTGGGTGGTAGAAAACCTGAGGAGTGATAAAATACTACCATAAACAACCACGGAATTAATAAGGTTGTCCTCCAGAGAAGCTTTACACGCTAACAAATGTTTGTCAGCGCTTGGACGATGTACGTTAAAAACGTATGAGTTTATATACACTAATCCCTTACATAACAGGGTTAAGTCATTGCATAGAACTATTGCTTAGCAAATTTAATTTCTTAATTTAAAAAAACCATCTTTGAACAAAAAAGCTCCAACGTATCCTTTAACATCTTTCTTTTCAGTCTTGAGCCTTTGCTGATGCCTTTTGCACTTTCTTTTCAACCTCTTGAGACATTCTGATAGTTTTATTTAGGACAAGAAACATAATTGACAAGAGCACTGTGCCGTTCTCTCTTCAGGCGCACAGTGTAGCATTACTCACAAACACTTGACGAGAGATTATCGTTGGTTGATCGCTACGTTACCGATTTATTTACGATAGCAATCACCGTTTCCAGGGTAATGTAGAGGTAACACACTAGATTACGCCAGACATTTTCCAGTGCTGGAAAAAATGCATCAGATACTGCCGTTATACTGTATAAAATCTCTGTTGTAGAACTGGAATGACCACACAATTGGCAAAAATGTTGTTGCACTGTGTAACATGGCCATTGTATGAGAAAAGTGTAAGCCACTGTAGTGGTTTTTATAATATGGGACTGTGTTTTAGAAGGGTCAAGTCCTCCTCATCCACACGTCTCACTATCGCACTGTACACGCTCAGTGGTGCAGAATGTTGAATTCTATTTTTACCCTAAACATTTAATATTGAAGAAACCCTCTCTTTGTAGGTCCCTCAGTGCTATTATTTAAAAAAGGCCCTTTGCGTCTCCACTGTGCTGTTACGCCGAGTGCATTATATAAACAGTTTTGGAGAATGACAGATATAGTGTCTAATCGCAAACTCTATTTCCTCTTTTATCCACTTTGAAATAAAACGGAGGCCGATGAACCAAGCAAAGCATTTGGTGTGTGTATTCCATGTCAGGAAGGTTTCTAATTTAGTCACAGCCAGTGTCCACCTAAAAGGTTTCCATCTTCTCCTTAAGGCGTTCAGCACTATCCAGTGATGGCAGTGAGGGTGGTTTCAGTGCAGTCAAGGAGTAGGGGGTAATTTTACATGGACCAAGGTATGAACAGAAACTCCTCACACCATCACTGCAGGTCACGTGGCCCACCGCACAAGGAGAAAGTTTCAATTTTTTTTTTTTTTTTTTTTTTTTTTTAAAAAAAAAAAGTGCCTGGGACTTGACCACTTTTCCTGATCACTAGCCAGAACCACCACAAACAAAATGCTGTGCAGATGCACAGAGCAAAGCTACAGCAAACGGTGAATGAGAAGTCACCACTCATTTTAACTGATGGGGAGGGAAAAAAAAATAAAAAATAAAAAAAAAATAAAAAAAATCAGCAGTTGGTCTGCATAATACTTCAGAGATGAATGGTCTCCTTAGTAGAACTTCTACATGATCAAATCTGTGAATTATTACATTTTGCCCTTGCTTTATATATGGAAGTATTTGCAATTTCTCATTACACCACTTGTCTCTACATAACTGTTATGTAGTGCTGTTCTGTTGTTGGCAAATAAATAAAAGTGATGGTCAGACTAGTTCATTTTGTTTTCTGCTATGCTGTCAGTATAACTACAAGTTGCAGAGAGTCAACTCTGCACATTTGGTAAACTTCAAGGCTTCATCGGGTCACTGAGAAAGAGCCCACTGAGCTTTCCAGCAAACTTCAAACCATGGGCACAGCAATTCCCGAAGAGCTGGATGTCCAAAAAGAGCAGAAAGGAAAAGTAGTCGGAGTGTATGCATACACACAGTCTACCTTCTGGCACTTCTATATTGGGACCCCGGGGTCTGTGCTGAGGTTAACGCTATTTGAGGGGAGCTATTTACTCAGTAACTTCCAGTCTGCATTCTTCTACCTCTCTAGATGGTGGGAGACTCGCTGGCAGTTTGCTGAGTCACTGTCTTAATGAATAATAAAGACCAGCGGTCCAAACTCTGGGGAAAAAGGTGCAGGCAGGCAGAAAAAAAAAAAAAAAAAAAAAAACTATACTTCAACAGCAACGTTAACTTAAAACTGAACACAAAACATCTAAAGAAAAGTTTTTTTGTTTTCATGAAATGCTATATATGTATTTATGTCAATTTACATTAGTAATAATGCATACTACTGACAGGATTAATGCATTTGTAAGGATTTAAATGTGAGCACAAAAACAACAAGAACTCAGAGTCCTCAAATCAGAATCGGTGAGTACTCTCTAAAGCACAACACGGATCATGGTGGAATCAGAGTAGCATCTGAGTAGAAATCAATTCACGTGTCCCTTAAGGTACGAGTCTTTGATTTATGAACTGTTGCATACGCAAGTGAAATTATTTAATAAACCATTATTTAACGATGAGGCTGATCTTTTGTGCTTACGAGTAACAAGATCCTGCATCCTGTACATAAAACTTGTGCAGCATACACTATGCTTTGGGAAGTGACAAAAGCAGAGTGTGCAAATTTTAATCCCTGACAGTCTGCCTCACTTGGGTAAGTGCATCCAGGCTACCTGCTGCTTATCATCCGCTGCTCCCGTCAGAGTCACACTGTGGCACTCCCTAGTACAGCAGTGGTTCCCACAGGCCAGAAGCCGGCCACACGGTCTGCCGCAGGAGAAGGGTCCGCAGGAGTGGCAAGGCAGAGGACTCACCTGAAACATAAAGACCCCTGTGAGAACATACTTCTACAAGCAATTTTGTTTGGGATAGTTTTTGCCTTTACATTTGCTCATTTACCAGCTGCTTTCAAACAAAGTGTTGGAAGACTAAGAGGAAACAAAAGTGCATTTTGCATAAACAACTTTGGGTACAGACAAGCAATTGTCAAAGTACAGTCAGTTTGTCCAGTACCACTGGACCACAGTTACCACATTACACCAGTAGATTCATATGGAATTGATAGGAAATACAGAGGTGATGGTGGTAGCTGGTGTGATGGGGGAGAGAGAGAGAGAGAGAGAGAGAGAGAGAGAGAGAGAGAGAGAGAAGCTGGTCTGAAAGACATGGGCTTTGAGACTATCCTTGAATGTTGAAAGGGATTCACCAAGTCTTGGGAACATAGGAAGTTTGTTCCACAACATCGGGGCAAAAACCAAGAAGAAACTTTCCATTTTGGGGCCCTTGTGTCACCATTAGGAAGCCAGAGGTATCCATCTGTCTCATCTTAGGGACAAAAGGTACTGCTTTACAAGTGATCGTGGCAAATTCTGATCTAATCCCAACCTACTTCCGACCTACCAATAACACCTGAACTAAATCTCACTTCTGATCCACTAACTATATACCATGAGGTATGGTAAACATTTTCAACTTTGAAGATTGAACACTGCAACTCTGCCTTCATAGCTTACACTTCTGCATTGTATACCCTTTAAAACTGGATTTTTTTTTTTTTTTTTTTTTTTTTTTTAACTGATCCAACAAACATGCTGGAGTAAAACTACCACAATCACAACTACCTGCACTAGATGAATTCATTTTCCTTACAGCCCACAATAATGACTTTAACATTTAAAAAAGAAACTTCAGCCACAAATGCAAGCTGGTGGACTACTGGGGTATGTTTTTTTTGCCTTATTTATTTTGTACTTCAAAAACATTGCCCACTGACGTTAAAATAAATACGTTTGTGATCCATCAGGCCCTGTGTGTTATTTACCTTTTGCCAAAAGCCAATTATAGTAGCTCTTCTTCATCTGATGAATTGCTTTTCAGCAAAGTAAAACAGTGCCTCCTGTGTTTTTATTAACTCTAAGAAAAACAAACCTTGGGAAGACCTGATGAGGACACCAGCTACACTGGAAAACTGTGCAAACGCTGCTGAACCAGAAGAGATTAACAAGGCCATTTACCTGCATCTGAAGTTGCAAACCACACTAGTCAAATGCAGGAGCTGCAAGAAGTTTTGGAGCTGAATACCAAACAATTTCTTTAACATAAATGAACATAAAACTGTGTGTGGGGGGGGGGGGGCAAGTACCAATGTATTTATGTTGATTTGTTTAGCACATAGAGAACTTGAGAAGGTTTAATCAACTTCTAACCACTGGCACTGTGACTGAGTCCATCCATACAGCTGCTGGTTGCCTTTTTTCTCATGAAACAATCCTGCATGAAATATGGCTTCACCCAACGTATAGAACAGAGGGTTGTACCCCAATATTTGTACTTCTGTCGAGTTTGATGCCACGGTGCCCATAAAAGTCTCCTGCAACAGTTCAAAGGAGTCCTTGTCTCCACCGTGCCGGTCTTTCACATTCATAAAGTACTACAAAAATGCATTTAAAGACCTTTTCCAGATCTTCAACTGCAGCTGTGCTAAGAGTTCATCTTCAGCATATCTCTTGACTCTCAGATCATTTGTTGTTGATTTCTGATCCCAAGAAGTAAAAGATGTCAAATACGGTATTGCAGAGTAATGACCATTTATCATCTTCTAGCATAAAATTGCGTGTGGAGGGAAGTTAGTAACATCATTAATTACAAGAAAATAAGAAGTTACAGAAAAATAAGTACAGAAAGATAAAAGTAAGGTTGGGTTTTATTAGTTGAGTACAGAACTGCATGTACTGAGTGGTGGATTTGAGGGGAGGAATTGTCTAAATACTAAAAGTAATCCTAATCGAGAGTTATAAAGGGCCTTCCTTCCCTAACAAATGTTGAAATGCCATTTTCTTAAGGCTGGATGTAGGTTTACTTTTGTTAAGTGTTAGTAAAACCAAGAAACAAATATTATTCCTCAGTGGGGTGGGGGGGGGGGGGGCTTTT